>JAREIK010000077.1:465956-528456 GCA_029783825.1 Sapria himalayana
ATAGAAGATTGATTGATAGATATATAGATAGATAAAAAGATAAAAAGATAGATAGACAGATATATAGATAGATAAATTTATAGAAAGTTCAATAGATAGATAGATATATAGATAAAAAAAATATAGAAAGATCAATAGATAGATAGATAGAATGACAGATATAATAATATATAGCTTGACATATAGATAGGCAGATAGATAGAAAGATAGATAGATAAACATATATATAGACAGATAGAATAAGAGATAGATAGACATATATATAGAAAGATGAATAGATAGATAAATATTTAGATAGTTAGATAGATAGATAGATAGATAGTTAGGTATATAGAAAGATAGATAGATAGATAGACATATTGATATATAGATAATGACATAGAATGGCATATAGATAGATAGATTGATATACATATAGATATAAAAATATATAGACATATAGATAGACAGATAGATAGAAAAATATTAGACAAACACATAGATAGATAGACTAATAGATAGTCAAATATATAGACATATCAATAGATAGAATGATAGACATATAAATAAATAGATGATAGATAGATAGATATACTGATAGATAATTTGATATTCATTTATAGAAAGATTTATAGATAGATTCATAGACAGATAGATACACCGACATATAGTTAGATAGATTGATAAACATACAGATAGATAGATATGTAGATATAAAGATAGATAGATTGATAAATAGATATAAAGATTTATAAATAGATAAATAAATAGATAGATAGACATATAGATTGTAAATTGGTAGACAGATAGATAGATAATTAATTAGATAGACATATAGATAGATAAATAGATATATAGACAAATAGACATAATATAGTCAAATATAAAGTTAGTTAGTTAGTCATGTAGGCAGACATATAATCAGGTAGGCAGATAGATAGACAAATAGATATACATATAGATAAATAAATAGATGGACACATAGATCGAACATAAGATAGACAGATAAATAGACAGGTAGAAAGGCACAAAGATAGACCAATAGATAGATAAATAGATAGATTGATTGATTTATATATAGACAAATAGATAGACACAATTATAGATATATATTTAGATAAATAGATTGATAAAAAGTAAGATAAATATTTAGACAGACAGATACATAGATATATATATATATAGTTAGAGAAATAGATATAACATAGATTGATAGATAGATAGATAGACAAATATATTAATATATAGATATATAGACAAATAGATATATAGATAGATAGATAGATAGATATATAGATAGATAGAAAAATTGTTAGACTAATATCTTGCCATATAGATATATGGATAGATAAACAGATTGATAGATAGCTATAAAAATTGAATTACACATTGATAAAAAGATATATATACAGATAGATAGATAGATAGACAAATAGGTAGATAGAGAGATAGATAGATAGATATATAGAAAGATAGATAGTTAGATAGTTAGATAGATAGATAGATAGATAGATAGATAAACACATAGAAAGACATATATATAGATTAATAGATAGAGAGAGATAGATGGTTAGATAGTTAGAAAGATAGATAGATATCTAGTAAGATAGACAAATAGATAGATAGATTATTAGAAAGATACATACTTAGATAATTAGATAGATAGACAGATCAATAGATAGATTGATTGATAGATAAACAGATAGATCGACAGATGGATAGATAGATAGATTGATTGATTGATGATATATAGACAGGTAGAGAGATTCGTAGGTAGGTAGGTAGATTGATTGATTTACATATAAATAGATAGATAGATAAATATATAAATATACATAAACATAGATAGATTGATAATAGATAGATCGATAGATTGATAATCAAAGTGATAGACAAATTGATAGACAGGTAGATTGACATAAATATTTATAGATACAGACTCAAATATATAGACAAATAGTTAGACATATAGATAGACTCACAAATAGATAGATAGATAGATAGACATTTAGATATAAAGATTAATAGATAGACAGATAATTAGATAGATAGATAAATCGATAGATAAATAGACAAATAGATAGACATATAGATATATAAATAAATATACATAAACATAGATAGATAGATAATAGATATATCGACAGATAGATAATAAAAGTAATAGACAAATTGATATACATGTAGATTAATAGAAATATTTATAGATAGATAGTCAAATAGATATACAAATAGATAGACATATAGATAGACACACAAATAGATAGATAGATAGACATTTAGATATAACGATAAATAGATAGACATAATGATAGATAGATAGATAGAGAGAATGATAAAGATATAGATAGATAGATATATAGATAGATAAATATATAGATAGATAGATACATAGATATAAAGATAAATAGATAAATAGATAGATAAATAATTAGATAGATAGATAGATATACAAATAGATAGATAGATAGATAGATAGAAATATATAAAGATAGATAGAAAAATGGATAAACACATAGATATACAGATATATAGATAGATAGATATACACATAGATAAATAGATATATAGGTAAACATATAGTTAGAAAGATAGACAGACATATAGATAGATTGTTAGATAGATAAATTGACAGATAGATAGACAACTAGATAGATAGATATATAGATAAACATATAGAGAGACAAATAGATATACAGATAGCTAAACAGACAAATAGATAGATAGAAAGATATATAGACAGACATATAGATAGATAAATAGATAGAATGATATATTGATAGATAGATAGATATATAGATAGATAGACATATAGAAAGAGAGAGAGAGAGAGATAGATAGAAATATAGATAGATAGAAATATAGATAGATAGAAAAATAGATAGATAGTTAAATAGACAAATAGATATACATATAGATAGACAAATAGATATAGAAATAGATAGACAAATATATATATATATATATGTATATATACATATATATATACAGATGGATAGACATATAGATAGATAGATAGAAAAATAGAGAATAGATAAATAGATAGATAAATAGACATATAGATAGATTAATATATAGATAGATTGATAGAAATATAAATAGATAGATTGATATATAGATACAAAGATTAATAAATATAAAGATAGATTTTAGATAGATTGATAGACACATAAATAGACATCAGCGGCAGTAGTGGCACCGGTGGTAACGGTGGTAAGGCGACATCAGCGAGAGTAGTGGGAGTAGTGGTAGCAGCGGCAGCAGTGGCCATAGTGGCAGATGCGGCGATGACATCAGTAGCGGTGGCGATGGGGGCGATAGAGGCAGCAGTAGTGACGACGGTGGTGGCAATAGCAATGGTGGCGGCGGGAGCGGCGGTGGAGCACCAGCAACCACTACAGCAGTAGCGGCAGCACCAACACGAGAGCATCACCAGCAGCCGTGGAAATGACAGTAGCAGTGGGAGTGGCAGTGGTAGCAAGAGTAGCAACAAGAGTAGCAGCAACGACAACAAATGCGGTATATACATACGTATATATTCAGTATATGATGGCATGTAATACTACTATATTTTATGTACTACATACTGAGTATATATATGTACTCAGTATATATGTACACATAATACTGTAGTTTATATGTACATACATTGTAGTAATATATGTACAGTGAAATACTAGTATATATGTACATATTTACTATAGTAATATATATTTAAATAAATAATGTTTTTTTTTATTTATTTTGATTTTAATTGGTGGTTTAAATTTCATACAGATATTGTACCGCATTGTTTCATTTACGGAGCTTGTATAAGTGAAGACATATTTCAACAAACAAGATGCACCATGACTCGGATAGTATTTTCATAGTGGAAAGTTGGTGATCGGAGGAGTAGAGGGAGAGAAAGCAATGCCAATGTATTTATAGATTATACTTTATGCACAGTCAGTAGATACATTGATTAATAAGGTGTAATATAATTTTTGTTATTTTTTTGTTTTAGTTATTTAAAATATTGTGTTAGAATAAGTTATTAAATGAATTTTTTCTTTGTTTAATTTAAAAAATTCATTTATAGTTTCTATTTTTATTAAATTTAATTTAAAAATATTAAATTATTTAATTAAATTTGTGTTGAAACTATATGACAATCAAATTTAATTTGTGTTTGTTCATGTCTATAATAATTGTTTTTATATATTTGTGAATATGTTTGTATTTGTTCAAATTTTTTAGGTAGAGTATTAGCATATTATAGGTATGTAAAAGCCTATTATCAGTAGCAGTAGCAGTGATAACAACAGTGAGGATGGTAGTGGCGGTAGTGGTGCCAGAAGTGGTAGTGGCGGCATCGGCAACAATAGTGGCGGTAGTGGCGGCTGCATCGTCGGCAGCGGCGGTAGTGGAGGTAGCTGCAACAGAGGCAGCAGAGGTAGCGATAGTGGAGGCATCAATGGCTGCAACAGCTGCAGCGGCAATAATGGCAGCAGTGGTAGCGATGGAAGCAAAGTCAGAGGTGGCTGCACTGGCAGTGGTGGAAGCTCCGGCAGTAGCCACAGCGGGAACGGCAGCAGCAGCAGGGGTGGCAGCGACAATGGGAGTAGCAGGAATGCCAAAAAATGTGGTATATACGTACATATATAGTCAGTATATATGTACATATAATTCTATATTATTTTATGTACATATATACCGAGTATATATGTACTTGGTATATATGTACCCATAATACTACAATTTATATGTACAAATACTATAGTAATATATGTACGAGTGAAATACTAGTATATATCTACATTTTTGCTATAGTAATACATATTTATCAAAACATAATTTTTTTTAATTTATTTGATTTGATTTAGTGGTTTAAATTTCATACATATGTCATACCGTATTGTTTCCTATACGAAGCATGTATAAGTGAAAATATTTTTCAACAGACATGATGCACCGTGACTCGGACAGCTTTTCGTAGTAGAAAGTTGGTGATCGGAGGAGTAGAGGGAAAGAATGCAACGTTGATGCGTCGATTGATTATACTTTATGCACAGTTGGTAAAATCATTGATTAATATGATGTAATATAATTTTTATTATTTTTTTTAGTTATTTAAAATATTAGATTAGAATAAGTTATTAAATGAATTTGTTTTGTTTAATTTAAAATTCTCATTTATAGTTTCTATTATTATTAAATTTAATATAAAAATATTAAATTATTTAATTTAATTTAATTTTAAGTTGTATAACAAACAACTTTAATTTTGTTTGTTCATGGCTATAATAACTATTTTTATATATTTGTGAAATGTTTGTGTGTCTTCAAAATTCTTGGGTAGAGTTTTAGCCTATTATAGGTATGTAAAAACCTATTATCAGTAGCAGCAACAGTAGTGATAATGGTGGCAGTGATGACAACAAAAGTGGCAGCGACGGCAACGGTGGCGGCGATAGTAGCGGGGGCTGCAACTGTGGTAGCAGCGATGACAGTATTAATGGGAGTAGTAGCAGTGGGAGCGGCAGCAAAGGTAGTAGTGATAACAGCAACGGCGGTGGTAGAAGCGGCAATAGTGGTGACAATGACAACTACGACATCCAACGATAGCACAGGTAGCAACGGCAGCGGTGTCAGCAAATGCAGCGGTGATAGGGGCGGCAACCAATGTAGCTGCCAGCAACGGCAGCAGCGACATTGGTGGCATCGACATCAGTAGATGCAACAGCGACAACAATAGTGGTATTGGCAGCGACAGCAGCAATAGTAGCATTGGCAGGACCAACAGCAGGAGCAACACAACATCACCAAATGAGATATATACGTATGAATAAACTCAATATATACGTACATATATACTGAGTATATTTGTACTCAGTTTATATGTACACATAATACTGCTATTTTTATATACATATACTACAGTAATATATGTATGAGTGAAATGCTAGTATATATTTACATATAAACTATAGGATTATATAAGTATCAAAACATAATTTTTTTTAATTTGACTGAGTGGTTTATATTTCTTATAGATATGATACCGCATTGTTCCTCATACAAAGCTTTTATAAGTGATAGGATTTTCACTAGACATTATGTGTCATGACTCGGATAGTTTTGTCGTAGTAGAAAAATGATGATCGGAGGAGTGAAGGGAGAGAAAGCAATGTCAATGATTGGATATATTATACTTTATGCACTGTCTGTAGATACATTGATGAATAAGATGTAATAAAATGTTCTAATTTTTTTTCAATTATGTAAAATATTGAATTAGAATAAGATATTTAATGAATTTATTTTTTGTTTATTATAAATTATTTATAGTTTCAATTTTTATTCAATTTTATATAAAAATATTAACTTATTTAATTAAAAAATTTTTAAATAAATTAAATTATGGAATTATTTTTGAAATTAAAATAGCTAGGGAAAAATCCCCTGCTAAATTAGCAAGAGAAAATTCCCTTGCTAATTTAGCTTGGGAACTCTTAAAATTAGCGACTGATTTTCTGTCACTATATTTATTTAGCTAGTGGCTATTTCTGTCGCTAAAATTTATCAACCAATACTGTAGCTTGGGAATCTTCCGTTGTTATTTTCATTTAGCGATGGAAAATTTTATTTAGCTAGCTAATTTAGTAAGGGAATTTGTCTTTTTTAGCAAGGAATTTTTCCGTTGCTAACTTTTTATCTAGGGATACTTTTTGTTGCAAATTTTAGCAAGAAACACTTTAGATATGGAACCTATCCTTCGGTAATCCATTGCTATATTCCGTTTAGCGACGAAAAATGACCATTTAGCTAGGAAATTGTCCCTAGCTAAATGTACTTTTTCTTGTAGTGTTCCATTTTGTTTGGCACTTACTGACTTTCCTATAATTAACCATGGACTGATGCATGAAGCTGGGCAACATAGAAGAATATGTTGATGGGCAATTCACTGGAAATCTTGGAGAATTCTTGATTTGGTAATTTAAAATAAGCTCATAATAATCTTGTTGTGTGAAATTTCTAGTAAATGGCAGTTGGTGTTGCATGCGCTAGTCTATTTGTTTATTAGTGGCATAGTGTCGTTTTCTTTATTAGTTTGCAAAAGTGTTGTGTTCTTTATTAGTTTGAAATTTAGTATGTTATGCTCCAAGTGCAGGTGTAATAATGTTCTCTATCTATGTGGAGTACCAAAGGACAAAGAACTAGAAGATGCTGACGATGCTTGAGAGACATATATGTGTGTATTTTAAGCCCTAGATTAATTCCTCTGTTATCTTTGATCGTATGTGTATTTGCATGAAAGGACATGTGTGTGTGTCATCTATGGCTCTGTGATTATATATATGTACATATAATTCTATAGTATATACGTACGTATATACGGCCATATATATGTACATATATACCGAGTATATATGTTCGTATATACCAAGTATATATGCACGTATATACTCGGTATATATATACGTATATTTTGTAGTATATACGTACGTATACACTCGGTATATACACACTTATATACTAGTATATAAGTGCGTATATACTGAGTATATATACATATATACCGAGTATACACATTAGTGGGTGCATATATTTATGTGTAGACATGTATATATCATCATACATACACACCCATTTACTCACACACACACACACATGTTTTAATATATAATTGCTCGGGCTGGTCTGGTCATCATCGTGCATTACTTACTGATGTATGCCATCGCATGAAGATATTTCTGGTCCAGGCCAGCAAGGCAGATAGAGGTTGGTCTTAAATCTTTTAGTAATTGTGTAGATATATAATTATCACATGGTACGAAGCATATGTATCAGGAAATATGTTTTCTTACTATAGGTTCTACAAAGATTGATTCTAATTATACTATGTCTTAGGATGATGATGTTGATTATGATGCTCATGTAGTATCGTGTACTTTTATAAGATTTTACAAAACTATTTTTCAATCGGATGGAAAAATTTAATATTACCTGATTTTTATAGGCCGCAAGTGCCGTGTGGAATATCGGGTCCTATTTTGTGAGAAGCAGCTCTATGCGTTGTCAAAAACTTGCTCAATCTTAAAATGAGTGGTTGACAAAGAAGTTCATCAGTCAAGCATCATCGCTCACCCCACTTTTATTATCAGTGGCAGTAGCAGCAGTAGTAGCAAATACGGTATATACATACATACATACATACATACTCAGTATATACGTACATATATATTCAGTATATGTACATATAATACTGCAGTTTATATGTACATATAATGTAGTAATATATGTAACTAGTGAAATGCTAGTATATGTTTATATACATTATAGTATATATGTATATATATATTGTAGTTTTATATATTTATCAAAACATAACTTTATTTAATTTTTTATTTTAATTTTATTGACAGGTTTAAATTTCATACTGTTATGCTACAGCATTATTCCCCATATGAAGCTTGTATAAGTGAAAAGATTTTTTACGAGACATGATGCACGATGACTCGCACAGCTTTGTCGTAGTAGAAAGATGGTGATTGGAGGAGATGAGAAAGAGAGCAACGTCAATGCACAGATAGATTATACTTTATGCACTATCGGTAGATACATTGATGAATAAGATGTAATAAAATTTTGTTATGTTTTTATTTTAATTATGTAAAATATTGTATCAGAATAATTTATTAAATGATTATATTTTGTGTTAATTATAAAGTATCATTCATGGTTTCTATTTTTATTCAATTTAATATAAAAAATTAAAATTATTTATTTAAATTTTTGGAAAAAAAAAATAAAATTCTTAAAATAGTTTTGGAATGACAATATGTAGGGATTTTTTCCCTTGCTAATTAAGCTAGGGAATTTTCCCTTGCTAATTTAGTTAGGGATTTTCCCTTGCTAATTTAACGATGGAAATCATTATTTTAGCTAAGAAATTTTTTGTCACTAAAATTTTTTAGCCAGGAAATATTTTCTTCGTTAATTTTTAAAGATAAATTCTTTAGATTGGGAAAGATTTTATCATTAATTAGTTGTTTTATTTTGTTTAGCGAAAGAAAACCCCCATTTAACTAGGGAAATTTACCTAGTTGTTTGTGATTTTTCTTGTAGTGTTAGAGAAAAATATAGACACATATATAGACAGATAGATAGAAAGATATATAAACAAATTGATAGAAAGATAGATAGATAGATAGTTCGATAGATAAATAAATAGACTAATAGATAAATAGAAAAATAAATAATTAGAAACATAAATAGATAAAAAGATATATTGACATATAGATAGACAAATACATAGATAGATAGAATGATAGGCAAATAGATAGACAGATATATAGGCATATAGATAGACAAATAGATAGATATACTTATAGATAGATGGATAAAAGGGAAGCTATATTATTTGACAAATGAATAATTAGATAGATAGACAAATAGATAGAAAGATAATTAGTAAGATATATATCGATAGCTAGATAGACAGATAAATAGATATACGGATAGATAGATATATAGAAGACAAATATATAGATAGATAGATAGATAAACAAATAGATAGATATATATATAGATAGACAATAATATAGACAAATAGATAGACAATAATATAGACAAATAGATAGAGTGATAGATAAAAAGATATATAGATAGATAGATAGATGGATGGATAGATAGATAGATAAATAGATAAATAGTAAGATATAATGATACATAGATAGATAGACAGCTAGAATTATAGATAAGTGGACAGACATATAGATAGACAGATAGATAGACTGACTGACTGACTGACTGATAGATAGATAGATAAATAGATAAATAGATAGACACATGGAAATATAGATAGATAGATAGATAGACAAATAGATTGATATATAGATAGATAGATAGAGATAAACATATAGATATACAAATAGATAGATAGACAGATATATAAATAGATATATAGATAAAAAAATTAATAGATAGAAAGATAGACATCTAGATAGATTGATAAATAGATAGATAGATAGATAGAAACATTGATAGATAGATTGATAGATTGATAGATAGATAAAAAGATATATAGACAAATAGATAGATAAATAGATAAATAGACATACAAATAGTCAAATCGACAGTCAGATATGTATATCGATAAAATGACATATAGATAGATAGATAGATAGATAGATAAACAGATTGATATATAGATTTATAGATAGATAAATAGGCATATCTATATATAAATAGATTGAAAAATAGATAGATAAATAGACATATAATTAGACAAATAGTTAGACAAATAGATAGACTTGTTGATAGACAGACCAATAGATAGATAGTTAGAAAGATAGATAAATAGATGGATATAGAGATTGATAGTTAGATATATAGAAATATAGTTAGATAGAAAGAAAGATAAATAGATTGATAGATAAATAGAAAGATAGAGAATTAGACATATAGATAGATTGATTGATAAATGGATAGATAGATAAATAGATAAATTGATAGACAAATTGTTACACAAATAAATAGACAGATAAATAGAAAGATATGTACATAGACAGACAAATAGATAATAGATAAACTGATAGATAGATAGATAGACAAATAGTTAGATATATAGATAGATAAATAATTAAATAGATAGATAGATAGATATATAGAGAAATATTTAGGTAGTTATATAGACAAATAGATATATAGAGAAATATTTAGGTAGTTATATAGACAGATAGATACATAGATAGATAGAAAGATATATAAACAAATAGATAGACAGATGGATAAACAAATTTGTGGACATATAGATAGATAGATAGATAGTTAGTTTGATAGATAAATAGATAGATAGCTAGAAAAATAGATATATAGATAGTTAAATAGATAGATACACCTATAGATAATCAAATTAGTAGACAAATAGATAGAAAAATAAATAGATAGATAAATATATAGATAGAAAGATATACACATAGATACTCAGACAGATAGATAAATAAATACATAGATAGATAGATAGACAAATATATATGTAATTAGTTATGCTAATAGATACACAAATATATAGAAAGATAGATAAATACATACATATATATATATATATAGACAGATAGATTAATGGAAAGAAAGATAGATACATAGTAAGATTGATATACATACAGATCATTAGATAGATAGATAAATAGATAGACAAATGGATAGACATATTGATATATAGATGTATAGATTGATAGAAATATTAATAGACAAATAGATAGATCGATAGTTATAAAAAATATATATATACACATTTAGATAGACAAATAGATTGAAAAATATATAGAATGATAAATAGACAAAAAGATAGACACATAGATAGATAGATAGATAAATAATAGATATATAGAATGAAGAATGAAAGATAAATAGACATATAGTTAGACGTATATAGATATATAGATAGACAGATAGAGAAATAGATAAATAGATAGACAAATATAAAGACAAATAGATATATAGATAGAAAGAGAGATATATTGGTAACATATAAATAGATAGGTATATAAATTGACATATAAATATAATATATATATACTTATACATAGAAAAATAGATAGATAGATAGATAAAAAATAAATAGTTAGATAACTACACATATAGATAGATAAATAGAGATACAGATATATAGACAGATAGATAGACAGATAAATAGATAAATAAATAGAAAGATAGACAGATAGCTATACATATAGATAGAATATATATATAGACATATAGATAGACAAATAGATAAATAGATAGATAGATAGACAGATAGCTAAACTAATAGATAGATATAAAGATATATACATAGATAGATAAATAAATAGATATACAAATAAATAAATATATAGACAGATAGATGTATAGATTGATAGACAAATAGATAAATTGATAGATAGATAAATAGATAGAAAGATAGATAGACATATATAAATATAGAAAGATAGATAGACTAAAAAAAGACAAATAGATATAAAGATAGATTGACATTTACATAAAGAGATATATAAATAATTAGATACATAGAGATATAAATAGATAGAAAGATATATAGATAGATTCTTAGAAAGATAGATGGGCATATAGATAAAGAGATTGATTGACAAATTGATGGACAAATAGATATATATAGATAAATAGATAAATAGAAAGACAGACAGATAGATAAATATATAGATATATAGATAGGAAGATAGATAAATAGATAGTCAAATAGTGAGATAGATAGATAGATAAATAGATTGAAAGATAGATATTTAGATAGATAGATAGAGAGATAATTAGACAGATTGATAGACACACATATACATAGATCTATGGAAAAACATATAAAATAATAGATAGATAGACGGATAGATAGATGGATAGAAAGATAAATAGAAAGACATATAAATAGACATATAGATAGAATAATAGATAGATAGACAAATAGATATAGTAAAAGATAGATTTTAGATTGATAGATAGATTAATAGACATATAAATAATTAGATTGATAGAATGATATATAGATGGATAGACAATTTGATAGTAAAATTGAAAGACAAATTGATAGATAGATTGATAGACAGAAAGATTGATTGATGGATTGACGAATAGATAGAAAAATAGATATACATATAGATAAAAAGATAGATAGACAGATAAATAGATAGATTGACTTATATATCGATACATAGACAAATATATAGATCGTTTGATAGAAAAATTGATAGAAGATAGAAAAAAAGATAGATAGATAGATAGATAGATAGAAATGAATGAAAGATAGATAGTTAGTTAGATAGATTGATGGATAGAAAGAAAGAAAGATAGATATATATATATATATATATGTGTGTGTGTGTGTGTGTGTAGATAGATAGATAGATACATATGTAGATAGATAGATAGATAAATATATAGATAGATAGATATACATATAGATAAACAAATAGATAGATAGACAGATAAATAGACACATAATTAAAAGATAGAAATACAAATAGATTGACACATAGATGATAGATACATATATAGATAACGAGATATATAGATAAGCAGATAGATATAAAAAAAGATAGATAAAAAAATAGATCGAAAATTAGATAGACATATAGAAAGAAAGAAAGATAGATAGATAGACATATAGGTAGACAGATAGATAGCTTTATACACAAATAGATAGATTGATAGATAGGGTGAAAGATATATAGATATAATGATCGATAGATATATTGTTTAACAAATAGATTGATAAATAGCTTGACAAATAGATACATAGATAAATAGATAGATAGAAAGACTTCTAGAAAGAAAGAAAGATTGATTGATTGATATATATGTATAGACAAATATATAGATAGACAGATAGTTAGACAAATAGATAGATAGATAGATAGATAGAAAAAGATATAAATAGATCTATAGAAAGATGGATATATAGATAGATAGACAAATAAATAGATCTATCAATATATATATATATATATTGATAGATAGATAGTTTGATAGAAAGATAGATAGACAGATAGATAGATAGATAGATAGAGACATAGATAGATAAATAGAGAAATAGATAGATAGATAGATAGACAAAGACATAGATAGATAAATAAAGAAATAGATAGATAGATATATAAATAGATATATAAAGAGATAGATAGGCGAATAGATAAATAAATATATATATATATAGACAGTTAGATAGATTGATAAATAGGTTGACCTATAAATATACAGATAAATAGATAGATAAATATATAAATTGACAGATAGATAGACAGACAAAAAGATATAAAAATAGATATATAGATAGACATATAGATAGGTAGGTAGGTAGTTAGATAAATAGTTAGATATATTAAATGATAGATAGATAGACATATAGATATACAGCTATATATATATTAGATAGATAGAAATATAGATAGAGAGATAAATAGAGAGATATCAGATAGATAGATATATAGTTAAATAGACAGGTAGATAAATAGATTGATTGATTGGTGGACAGATAGATATACAAATAGAATGATTGATAGATAGAAATATAGATAGACATATAAACAGACATATAGATAGATAGATACACTAATAGTTTGATAGAAAGATAGTGATATAGATAGATAGTTAAAAAATTAGTTAGATAGAAAGGTAGAGAGACAAATAGATTGATAAATAGATAGATAGATAGATTGATTCATAGATAGATAAATAGATAGACATATTGATATATGGATAGATTGATTGATTGATTCACAGATAGATAAATAGATAGACATATTGATATATAGATAGATAAATAGCTAGTTAGACACATAGATAGACACACACATACACACACATATATATATATATATATCGATAGACAGAAAGATAGACAAACAGATATATATATATATATATAGAAGAATAGATAGACATAAAGATATACGTATATATCGATGGATATATAGACGGATAGATAGATGGATAGATAGTCTGATAGATAGACAGATAGATAGATTGATTGATTGATACACATATTGATTGATAGATAGATAAATAGATAGATATTCAGATATATAGACATATAGAAAGGCATTTACATTGACAAATAAATAAATATATAGTTAGACAGATAGACAGATAGGTAGACAAATAGATAGACATATAGTTATATAAATAGTTAGATAGGTTGATAGATAGATGGACAGATAGATTGACAGATAGTTAAATAGAAAAATAGATTGTAAGCTAGATATAGATATATAGATACATATATTGATTGATAGATAGATAAACAGATATATAGACAGATAGTTTGATAGATAGATATACAGAGAGATAGATAGTTAGAAATATTGATAGATAGTTAGACAAATAGATAGATTGAACGATAGACAGATAGGTAGACAAATAGATATATTAAATGATAGACATATAAATAAACACATAGAAAGAAAGAAAGATAGCCAGATAGATAGTTAGATAGATAGAAAGATAGATAGACATACATATAGATAGATAGTTAGTTAGTTAGAAATATAGTTAGATAGAAAGATATATAGACTATTAGATAGATAGATATATAGAGAGCTAGAAAGATATATTGATAGATAAATTGCTAGACGAATAGAATGAAAGATAGATAGACAACTTGATTGATAGATTGTTAGAGAGATAGATATATAGATCGAACAACAAATAGATAGAGAGATAGACAAATAGATAGACAAATAGATAGATTGATTGATAAACAGATAAATAGACAAATAGATAGATAGATAAATAAATAGATAAAGAGATAAATTGATAGATGGATAGATTCATATATATATATATATATATATATATATATATAGATATACAGAGATATATATATATATATATATATATATAGATATACAGAGATATATATATATATATATATATATATATATATATATATATATATAGACCAATAGATAGACAAATAGACAAATAGATAGACATATGGATATACATATAGATAGACAAATAGATATATAGACAAATCTACAGATAAATAGATAGACTTATAGATAGATAGTTAGATATAATGACAATTAGATACATAGTAGACCGATAGATAGACAAAAAGATAGACTATCATATAGATAGATAAATATATAGACAGATAGATAGAAAGATAGATAGATAGATAGATAGATAGATTGATAGATATAAAGATAGACAAATAGACAGATATATAGACAAATAGATAGACAGATAGATAAAAAATGTATACATAAATAGAAAGATATAAAGACATATAGAAAGATAGATAGATAAACAAATAGACATATAGATAGAAAAAGGATAGATAGACAAATACATAGACAAAAAGATATACATATAGATATACAAATAGATAAATGTATAGATAGATGTATATTTAGACAGATAGATAAATAGAAAGATAGACAAATAGAAAGACAAATAAATAGATGGATTGATTGACTATGGATAAATAGATATATAGATATATTATAAATAGACAGATAGATATATAGATAGATAGGTAGATAGATATTAAAGATAGATAGAAAGATAGATACATACATAGATTGATAGACAGATAGATAGACAGGTAGATAACTAATAAGTTAGAGAGATTACACATAGATAGACATGTCTATCTTTGTATAAATATTTATTTGTAGATACATTGGATTGTTAATTTCAACACATTATTAGACATATATCAGTATTAGCTCAAATATATTGAGTATCATTATATTAGAGTAGTATCAAAGCATGTGAATGAAAAATTCATTAATATCTAATGGACCATGTTTTTTGGTGCATAATTTGGCATGCCTCTTTAAGGTGCCCAGTCCCAGATGAACTCTTACATGTTAAAAGTCTCATACAATATTTACACTATCATTTCTTCTTCCTCACCCCTAATATTTTTTTGTTTTATTATATTAAAATGAGTCCAAACTACATAAGTCCTCCTAGTTTTTTGTTTTTAAGAAGTTTGGGTTGAGATGACTGGAGAACCCAAAGTTTCAGCAGCCTCAAACAACTGTGTAATATTTTCATTTTCTAAATTTAAATATGTTTCATTAGTATTTGTCATTTTTTAGGATTTTTGTTAATCAAAATAGTTATTTATAGACTAGATGACTGATTTTAAAATTTTTTATTTTTGGTCTAGAGAGAGAAACTAGAGAGAGAGAGAAAGAAAGTAAAAAAAAACTTAAAATAAATTACCTGATAAAAGCAATGAGGTCGATCATGTGCATGGTGCACCACAGTCAAGCTCAAAATTCAAAACTCAAGTTGAGATTCCCAAAAATCCAAGCCGAATGCCGAAATCCCTAGTCCCGAGAGAGATGAGCAAGATTTTTGAGAGAGAAAATGTGAGATTTAAGAGAAAAAATGTTTATGAAAAACATAGCTGTTATAGAAATGGGGGGTGGAATTTATAGATTAAAGATAATATTTTTTAAAAAAAATCATTTTTTTTTTATTTTTTTTTAATTTTTTAGGGGGCAAAATCATGAGGGCCATTGGAATCTGCCCCCTAGCTGTTGGAGGCGAGATCCAACTGCTGAAATTTAAATTTTTTTTTTGCCTGTGGGGGGGGGGTGCGGGGGTGGTATTGGGTTGGCTTGGGGGACCGCGGGTCGAGTCCAATCAGACATGACCCTTGGTCTTTTTTGCAGGAGGGGTGAAGCGAGGGGGACATGGGACGAACCCGTGCCGGTGTGTCGTGCAACGGGCACCGAACCATGTCGGGTCAGGCACGGCACGGCACGGCTCGTGCCTTACTTGTGCACGGGATTTTCCCTGCCTAGGCACGCCCGAACCATGCCGTCCCTTGTGCCGGGCTGGGCCAACCCGGCCTAGTTGACACCTTTACCTCTTACTGCTTAAACTATCTCAAAATGGGGCACCTAAAAGAGGAATGCATGGTTGCCGATAGAAAGAAAAAAGAGGGTATGGCCTGGGTAAGATAGGACTTAGGAGCAAAGGAGGGAGAAAAAAATAGGGGGGAGGAGAGAAGAAGAGAGGGGGGCAGGAGAGAGAAACAATAGAGGTGGGAAGGGTAGAAGCTAGAGAAGAGGAACATGAGAATAGTGAAAGGGGGGGGAACTAGAGGGAGAAGAGGGGAGGATAGTGGAGTGAATCCTAAACAAGGACAAGAGAGAGGAGATTAGAAAATGACTAGAGGAAACTCTTAAGGAGTTTGAAATGATAGAAAGAGGAGGGAGGGAGGTGGAGCTTAGAGGGAGGAGAGAGGAAAAATTATCTCACAAAAGCATAGAACAATTCAACTGGGCAGAAGATGATTTGCTATTGGAAGAAAAAGTGGAGGCGAAAAGCAGGCCATTGTCCAGCAGTACCAAAGAAGATTCCATTTTGGCACATAAAGCTCCATTTGACGACATAGGGCTGAATAACCACTCAATTAGGTCTACACCAAAAAGAATAAAAAAAGCCTTGGAAGAAATTAGGAAACTAGAAAGAAGTTTAAAAAATATATTCCAAAGAGAATAGAACAAGCCCCACTGAGCTCAAGCAAAACTTTAAAAAATAAGAAAAAATATATAAATCTGAAATGCGAGTCAAAATGCATAACAAGAGCCCAAACGAAATACACTTAAAATGAATAGTCTATTTTGGAATATAAGAGGAGTAGCGAACACTCCTACGTTTAATAGAATTAGGAATTTAATTAAAATCCATAAAATTAAAATAGTTGCATTGGCTGAACAAATGGTAGATAAAAATCATATAGAGAATTATAAGACGAAGATAGTTCTACATAAGGTATTTTCAAATCAAAATGGTAAAATATGGGTTATGTGGAACAACTTTATGGACATAGAAATAATAGTAGAAAATGATCAAATTATCAGCTTTAAAATCCCTTCACTTTTATTAATATTATATAGATTGAGGCTTTATCTGATATCTAACTATCTCTCCTCTCTTACCTGTTACCCTTTTAATTTCTTCTCTTTTATGTTCATCCTCTTCCCTTTTTTTTCTTACCATGCAATCATCAATACAGTGGCCAAGTTTTATGCAGCATGAAGAATAAGATGGGAGGTTTTTTGGAACAATTTGCTACCAGAATCCTCCCCCCTCCGTTCTTCCTATCCAAATGGGCAAGGGTATAGGCTTATGTATATCAACTTCAATACAGATTCTTGCTACACTTGGTCTGGACAGTGTAGCCGTGGCACCATCAAGAAGGAGAGGAGAACCAATAGTACAAGCAATATGATAAAGAGCAAATTTTTCAAATAAGTGTATTAGTAGCATAGGGAGCAGAAACCATACCAGAGCTACCGATGATTCTACCTTCGTCAAGAAATTGCTTGTCCATTTGAACGTTCTCAGGGGATAACCCATGATGTACCAAATGCCTCGCAACCAAATTTTGTGAAAATCTTTTTCCGAATAGGCTTGAATCAGTACATGTTTATCATCGATGAGTCCCACTTTGATCAATGCTTTTAGCTTCAATGAAGCAAAAAATGCACGAGAACATCATCCACATGTGGTCTTCCATGAGAAAATTTGACCACAATTGAATGGTTGTGAGGTTCGGTGAGTTTTTGGATATCTTCGGGAGAGAACAATATCGAGGGTTCCTCGATAGAATTCGCGTGAATTTGTGAAGTAGCTGATACTATGCACGTGGTCATTCTAAAATAATCCGAAAAGGATTTCTTATTAACTAAGTAATCCATTTCTTACAAAATTTGCTCAAAATCAGCATCTTCTTCCTCAAAATTTCAGTTTCTCTTTCTAAAATGCACTGCTTCTCTCTCTAGAAGTTGAGAGCATTTTTTCTAGCTATCTTTCTATTTGATTGTCTATCTATCTATATGTCTATGTGTCATTCTCTAACTGTTTATACGTGTATCTATTCAAGCATCTTTATTTTTTTCTATATATAAATATTTCTATCTATATAATTATTTATCTATCTATCTATCTATCTAACTATATATATATATATATTTGAATATCTATCTATCTTTCTATCTCTTTATCTATCTATATAGTATATATATATATATATATATTTGTCTATCTATCAATCAATCAATCTATCTATATGTCTATCTGTCTGTATATCTATCTATCTGTCTGTATATCTATCTATCTAGCTATCAATCTATCTATAAACTTATCTATTTATCTATCTATATCTATTTATCTATATCTATCTATCTATATATTTATCAACCTATATACCTAACTAACTATCTATCTATCTTCATATTTATGTGTTTATTTGTCTATCTATTTATATATAGTCTATTTAGTTGTCTTTGTTTCTATATATCTCTCTATTTATCTATCTATATATCTCTCTATCTTACTATCTATCTATTTGTATATCTATCTATCGAGATTTAATCTATCTATCTATCTGTCTATCTATATATGTATCTAACTATCTATCTATCTATTTGTCTATCTATCTTTCTATCTATCTTTCTATCTATCTATTTATCTATCTTACTTTTGATCTATTTGAATGTCTACCTATTTATCTATTTTATCTATATATTTGTCTATCTATGTGCCTATCTATTTATCTAGCTATCTACTGATCTATCTATGTATCTGTCTTTCTGTCTATTATTCTATATGATTGTCTATATAATTGTCTATTTATCTAATTATTTATCAATCTATGAATTTATTTGTCTATCTATCTTTCTAATGATCTATCTATCTATCTTAATATCCATCTTTCTATCTATATATGTATCTAACTTTTTATAATTCTATATAACTATCAATCTAATATCTATCTATCAATTTATCTATTATCTTCCTATCTATCTATCTAACTTTCTATCTATCTATCTAATAGTTATCTATCTAACTTTCTAAATATCTATCTATCTTTATATCTATATATCTATCTATCAATTTTTTTGTCTATTTATCTATCTATCTATTTGTATGTCTATCAAGTTATCTATCAATCTGTCAATATATCTATCTCTTTTTCTATTTTTATATCTAACTATCTATCTATATATCTACCTAACTATCTATCTATATATATACCTAGCTATCTAGCTATCTATATATCTAGCTATCAAGCTATCTATATATCTACAGATATACCTATATATCTATCTAATTATCTACAATCTCACTTTTTATCTATCTATCTATTTATCTATATATCTATTTATGTGTCGATCAATTTATTTGCATTATGTCTATCTTTCTAGTTGTCTATCTATCTATCTATATATATATATATCTATATGCCTATCTAGATATTTATCTATCAATCTATATATATATATATCTAGATCTAAATATCTATCTATTTATCTATCTATTTATATCTATTATCTATATATCTATCTATCTTTCTTTCTTTCTATCTTTATTTCTATATTTCTTTATTTCGATTATCTATCTATCTACCTACCTACCTACCTATCTATCTACATATCTATCTATTTATCTATCTATTTGTCTATCTATTTGTCTGTATATATATATCTATATCTATATGATTTATCTGTCTATCTATCTATCTATCTACTTATATATATATATATATAATTCTATCTATCTCTCAATTTATCTATATTTATTTCTATCTATCTGTCTATTTATCAATCAATCTATCTATATCTATCTATCTACCTATAATCATATCTAGCTATTTATATATCTATCTGTATGTCTATCCATCTGTGTATATATCTATCTGTCTATCTATCTATTAGTCTGTTTATTTTGTTGTCTTCTTTCTATATATCTATCTTTCTAAATATCTATTTATCTACCTATCTATCTATTTGAATATCAATCAATCAATCTATATATATATCTATCTATCTATCTATCTATTATCAATACATCTATTTATCTATCTATTTATATGTCTATTAATCAATCAATCCATCTCTCTATCTGTCTATCTATCTAGCTATCTATCTATTTATCTAGTTATCTATCTATTTATTTACCTATATATCTTTCTACCTATCTACATATCAACCTATCTACATATCAACGTATCTATATATCTATCTATTTTTTATATATCTATCAATATATTTGTCTATATTTTTTCTATTTATCTACCTATCTATCTGTCTTTATATTTGTTTATATGTCTGTCTATCTAGTTGTCTATCTAATATATATATATATATATATCATTCTATCTACCTATGTAATTGTATGCCTATCTAGTTGACTATATATATTTATATCTATCTGTCTGTCTGCCTATCTATATATCTATCTATCTAACTATATATCTAGTTATCTATCTATTTATCTACCTATATATCTATCTAGCTATCTACATATCAACCTATCTACATATCAACCTATCTATATATCTATCTATTTTTTATATATCTATCAATATATCTGTCTATATTTTTTTCTATTTATCTACCTATCTATCTGTCATTATATTTGTCTATATGTCTGTCTATCTAGTTGTCTATCTTATATATATATATCATTATGTCTACCTATGTAATTGTATGTCTATCTAGTTGTTTATATATATTTATATCTATCTGTCTGTCTGCCTATCTATATATCAATCTATCTAACTATATATCAATCTATCTATCTAACTATATATCAATCTATCTATCTATATATCAATATATCTTTCTTTCCATTATCATTTTATCTATCTATCTTTCTATCTTTCATTATATCAATCTTTCTATATATCTATCTAATTATCAATTTAATTATCTATTTATCTATCTATCTATTTGTCTGTCTGTCTATCTATATATCTATCTACATGTCTGTCTATATATATATATATATATATATATATATATATATATATATATATATATATATATATATATGTCTGTATATCTATCAATCTACCTATCTATCATTCTATTAATCAATCAATTTATCTATATATCTATCTATCTATCTCACTCTATCTCTTTATATCTATATGTCAGTCTATTTATCCATCTATGTATCTATCTATTTATCTATGTGATTGTACATCCATCTTCTACCTATCTATCTATCTAACTATATATCACTATGTTTGTGTATCTAGTTGTCTATCTATCTATCAATATATATATATATATATATATATCTCTCTCTCTCTCTCTCTCTTTGTATTTGTCTGTCTATCTTTCAATATATCTTTATAATTATCTATCTATCTGTTTGTTTATCTAGCTAAATAAATTTAGCGATGAAAAAAACATTTGCTAAAATAAAGATTTTAATTGCTAAATTAGCTAGGGAAAATTCCCTAGCTAATTTAGCAAGGGATTTCTCTTACTAATTTAGCAAGGGATTTTCCCTTGTAATTTAGCAAAGGATTTAACCCTAGCTTTTTTAATTTCAAAACTATTTTTAGAATTTAATTTTATTTAAAATATTTTATATAAATAATTTAATATATTTATATCAAATTGAATAAAAAATAAAACTATAAATAATTTATAATAAAGAAAATATAACTTCATTTAATAACTTATTCTAATTTAATATTTTATATAATTGAAACAAAAAAAATAACAAAATTTTATAACATCTTATTCATCATTGTATCTACCGACAGTGCATAAAGTATAATATATCCATTCATTGACATTGTTTTCTCTCCCTCTGCTCCTCTGATCACCATATCTATACTGTGACAAAGCTGTCCGAGTATCGGCACATAATGTCAAGTGAAAAATCTCATCACTTATACAAGCTTTGTATGAGAAACAATGCGGTATCATATCTGTAAAAAATTTAAACCACTCAGTCAAATTAAAATAAAAAAAAGTTATGTTTTGATAAATATATAATCTTGTAGTATATATGTAAACATATACTAGCATTTCACTCATACATATATTACTACAGTACATGTACATAAAAACTACAGTATTATGTGTACATATATACCGAGTACAAATATACTCAGTATATACATACATAAAATACTATAGTATTTTATGTACGTATATACTGACTTTATTTGTACGTATATACCAAATTTGTTGCTGTTGCTGCTGCTCCCACTATCACTGCCATTGCCAATGCCACTATTGTTGTCGTAGCTGCTTCTGCTACCGCCACTGCTGTCGATGTTGCTGCTGCTGCCACCACTACTGCTATCGCTGCCGCCGCTAGCCACTATAGCGGCTGTTGCCGCTGCCCCCTCTACCGGTGCTCCCGATGCATGTCACACCTACCATTGTTGCCGCTAATGCTGCTACCGCTGCTAATACCGCTACTGCCTCTACCGCCGCTGCCACTGCTTATGGTGCTTTTGTTGCTTCTGGTGCTTTCGCTGCTAGCATCGCTGTCGTCGCCACCACCACCGATGCCACCACTATAATTTACTACTAATGCTTTTTCTACTACCGCTGCTACTACTGCTGATAATAGATTTTTACATATCTATAATAGGCTAAAACTCTACCCAAAAATTTTGGATACTCATAAACATATTCACAGATATATAAAAATAGTTATTATGTACATGACCAAACACAAATTAAATTTGATTGTCATTCAGCTTCAACAAAAATTTAATTAAATAATTTAATATTTGTATCTTAAATTGAATAAAAATAGAAACTATAAATGAAAATTTTTAATTAACACAAAAAAGATTCATTTAATAACTTATTATAATATAATATTTTAAATAACAAAAACAAAAAAATAATAAAATTATATTACAACTTATTAATCAATGTATCTACAGACTATCCATAAAGTATAATCTATCCATGCATTGATGTTGCTTCTCTCTGCTCCTCTGATCACCAACTTTCTACTGCGAAAAAGCTGTCTGAGTCACGGTGCTTCATGTCAGTTGAAAAATTATTTCACTTATACAAGCTTCGTATGGGAAACAATGGGATACCATATCTGTAAAAAATTTAAACCACTCACTCAAATCAAAATAATTTTTAAAAAAAACTATGTTTTAATAAATATATATTACTACAATAAATATGTACATATATACTAATATTTCACTCGTACATATATTACTGTAGTATATGTACATATAAACTTCAGTATTATGCATATTTATATACTGAGTGCATATATACTCATTATATATGTACATAAAATACAATAGTATTATATGTACATATGTATTGACTATATATGTACGTATATACCGCATTTGTTCCCATTGTAGTTGTTCCCACTGTTACTGCCGCTCCCACCACCCATGTCGCTCCTGTCGTAGCTATCACTGCTGCCGGTGCTGCTGCCTTTACTACCGGTGCTGCTACCGCTGCTGGCAGTGTCAATGGCAACGGCAATGACAGTGGCGTAGGCAGCTGTACCACCATCGGCTGGGGCATCAGCACTGGTAGTGGCACCTACACCGGCACCGGCAGTAGTATCGGTAGTAGCTACCACATTTATATATACTATGTACATATGCTATATGCTTCGAAACAATATAGCATAAAAAAGCATACCAATTATATTAAATCACATCAATATGCATATAAAAAAATCATAAATTTATTAAACAAAATTACTTATTCTAATATCTACAATCTTGTAACTATTAGTATCACAAAATTTCAAATATATTTTTCTTTCGTTCTTATTTAATGAAATACAAATTCAAAAATCTCATTAGAAACCTTCCAAATCAAAGATAAAACTCAACAAGCAATTCACATTCATTTGTATCATATGTATTAATATTTCAAGAACAAAGAGAATCAAATAAAATATGTTTAAAAATATAGTATATAAATAATTTATGGTTTTCAAGGTTCAAATAACAAACTCACTTACAAGTAATCCTTGAGTGGTCATATATTAATTAATTTTATCATTTATTTTTCTTCTTTTCTAAAATTATTCATCATTTTCATTACACATCTATAAAAATCACCAGTAAGCTAGACATGACTCTTATTTTTAATAAAATAATCATTAGTTCAAGATAAATTCAACCATACTTAAAGATTTATTAATTATAATCTCACCTCATATTAATGATTTGTATCAACCTTTTGAGTTCTAGTCATTTATATTGTACTCTTCACAAATATCTTTGTATTATTATTCATTATCTTGTGAATGCATTATTTGTCTATACCAATTTTTCCATACGTACTATGAATCTATCTATTAATATGTCTATATATTTGTTGTCTTTCATATTTTGCCTAGCTATTATATATTCTCTCATAAGACTTGGCTTACTAGTTCTAGTAATAAAATTGAGTTACCATATATTGCATTTTCTAAATAAATTATATAGTAGATATTTGTGTATATATGACATCATGTAAAGTCAAGTTGTTACCACAATTATAAAAATGGGCGAAGATCCTACTCATGCACAAAGTATTAATATGGATGTTCATGGTAAATCATTACAAGTACCAAAATCATGAATCACCATGGTATGCTTGGATTGATTATATGCACTAATTCGTATACATACTTCATGCATGTGTGATATAATGCATTCGCATTGTGTGGATGTTGATGTTGCACACTAGGTATGTAGGCTTGATATCCATGTATTTTGCCACTCAGACAGTCTGTGGATTTAGATGTTAATCACAAATTGAGTGTTGGTATTTGTGGAGAGTAGTTTGTATATTTGGATGTGAAAAATGCTTGCTGGCTATTGGCTATCGCTAAGGATTTAATTAGGAAGTATCCTAATGCAACCTAAAACTAAGTCTAAAGCTCATGGTAAGAGACACAGATAAAATTGAACTGAAGGGCTTCTTTGTGCCAAATAAGATAACTAAGTACATCCTATTTTTTGTGATTTTTAGCTAGAAGTTTTTTTACAGATAACAAATTGTTCATATTAGGTTTATTTGATTGAAGATCATGTGTGTAATAGCTAAATCTAGCTCTAAGAAAATTATATTTTCTTTACATAAATCTTTAATGTTCCAATATTTATTATAGTTTATTTTGATATGTTTGTAACATTTTGAAATAATTTCTTGATAAGTATATTGGTTAATTTTTTTTTCTGGCTTATTATTTTGTTGATTGGTTTTATCTCTTTATTTTTCATAACTATATTTCATCATCTTCTCGGTAAAAAATCTAAGCCTCCATTGGCATTTGTAGACGAAGCATCGATAAAGGACTGGAAAATGCTCGATGATAAGTATTGTTTTGTATATGCAGCCCCTAAAATAAATGAAAAGGTATCGATAAAATGCTTGAAATTTGGAGATAAACTTGTTGTAGATGCTTTAGCTGATAGATCTAGTCAACCAGCACATTTAAAAATTAAGTAATATTTTCCTTCATGCATGCTTGGTTTTAATATAAAAATTTAAAAATATGTAATCAATTTTTTTGTAAAAAAATAAAATTGTGGAAATAGCATAAGAATAAAAATAGCTAGGGATTTTACCATTGCTAATTTAGCTAGGAAATTTTTTGTACATATTCAGTCGAAAATTATTAATTACTATTCTTAATTATGATTAAAATTAACAAGAGAAAAAATATAATAAGCTAGGGAATTTCCAAGTTAAAAAATTTGCTAGAAAGATTTTGTTCTCATTAATATTTTGTAACGAATACTTAAGCTAGGGAATATTTCTGTCATTAATCCATCATTATTCTATTTTAAAGACACAATATGCCCAAATAGCTAGGAAAATTTCTTTGGCTATTTGGGATTTTCTTGTATTGTAGATAGATAGATAGATAAATAGAATGATAGGCAGATAGCCAAATAGACAAATAAACATATAGTCAGATAGAGAGATAAACAGATAGATAGATAAAGAGATAGAGAGAGAGATAGATAGATAGATAGATAAATAGATAGATAGATAGACACATAGACATATAGACAAATAAAAAGATTGATAGATAGATAGACAGATTGACAGATAGATAAATAGATAGGTAGATAGATAGATAGACAAATAGACATATAGACAGACAGATATATAGATAGACATGTAGATAGGTCGGCAAGTAGACACATAAATAGATAGATTCATAAATAGATAGATCAAGATTTAGATAGATAGATAGATAGACAGATAGACAGATAGACATATATATAGATAGATTGATTGATTGATAGTCAGATATATGAATAGATAGATAGACAGGTAGACAGATAGATAAATAGCTTGATAGACAAATAGATAGATAAAAAATTAGATAGATAGATATAAAAACAAATAGACATATTGACATATTGATAGATAGATAGATTGACTGATAGCCAAATAGCCAGATAGATAGATAGATATGCATATCGATAGATAAATAGATAGATAAAAAGATTTCCAGATAGACTAATAGATAAATAGATACATAAGCATATAGACATATAGATAGATAGATAGATAAATATATAGATAGACAAATAAATATATAGAAGAATAAAAAGATAGATAGAAAGACTATTACATAGATAGACAGATATACAAATAGACAAATAGATAGATAGCAAGATAGATAGATATATAGACAAATAGATAGATAGATGGACAAATAGATAGAAAATTAGATAGATAGATAGATAGACAAAAAGTCAGATAGACAAATAGATAGATAGGTAGATAGACAGACAGATAAATAAATAGATAAGGGGGCTACCCTGCCCCGACACTCCCTGTAGGACCTTGCTCCTGCGTGGCTTTCCTAGAACATTTCTTCTCTTCTCCATGTGCTTGGACCAAAGATTATGATCGCTTAGATTCATTGTGTTAGTCCATCAACCCTATAGTTTCTGTGCCATATGTTCTTCTCTTGGTTTGAAGCTAGCACCATCAGTTCATTGTATGTGACAACCAAACTGCAAAATAGTTCATTGAATACACATCCATGGCTCTACATAATTTAATATACACTTCATAAAAACAATACACATTCACAAATATATAAAAATTATAATTATAGACATGAACAAACAAAAATCTAAGTTGATAGGCAAGCAACTCCAAAAATATCTAAAAGATGGCGAGGGATGATATTTAGATAGAGAGAGAGAGTAAAAAAATAAAATATTTCATAAATAATGAAGTTAATAATAGTTTAGCCTCCTTTTTATCTTGCAGAGATCGGTAAAGATTGAACCCATCCATAGGAAGAACATTGACATAGTCTTAAGGCTTTGAATCAGAATTTATTCGAGCATCTCACATCAGATGTCCTACAAAGATTCACCGTTAGATTAATCAGAAAAACATAAAACAAAACTAGTATAAATAAAAATGATACCACCAAAAAAGTCTCATCCTGTTTAGCTACACATTGAAAATAATCAAAAATCATTCAGAAATAATTTTGATACAAATTCATCCTCTTTATTAGTTGGTGCATTTTTGCTAGCCTCTCCTATGTGTTTTGCAGCTGGTTCTCAGAATGTTATCTGTCCCGTCAAGGCAGCTAACTGTGACTCCATATAGGTGATCTGTTGTTGCATTACATTTTTAAATTTCTTTCATCTCATCATTCAATTCTTTAATCTCTTCATTCATTTCTTTCATTTTTTGCATTTCTACCTTCAAATGAGTAATCTGCTCATCCTTCACTTCTTTAATTTCTTGTATTTCTTCTTTCAAATGAGTAATCTGCTCATCCTTCACTTCTTTAATTTCTTGTATTTCTTCCTTCAAATGAGAAATCTGCTCATCATTCTCTTTCATTTTGGTCCATAACTTCAAAACAATCATTTGTTTCCACTACATGTTGTTCGACTACCTAACCCACCACTGCTATAACAAATGAATTAGAAGCACAACTGCTACAAAATGTCACTCCCATCAAGTCGATGCCATACACTCGTCGGTTCTTATGACCTTCTATGATTTCCAAATAGATAGGATCATAGTCAATTAGTTGAAGATCCATAGAAGCCTCAACTTTTTGAGAAGCAACTCTCACACGCTCCTCCATGAGTTCCTATGAAAAAATAGAAAACAAATAATTTTCTAGATATACATAAAATAGATTTAATATTTTGGATTCCAAACTACTTTCAAAATTTACAGTAGTATTATAAAATTTTATGAATATAATAGATTCTTATAGTAATAATCTGAGACTTGTTGTCAACAAATTGACCATCCACTTTTTTTACAAGCAACCTCTTGAAAATCTCATAAAAATTGAGATCTCGACCCAATTCTCCAGCCTAGAGTATGTATTTATAAAGTAAAAAAAAATGTTAAAAAATTTAAACAAAATTAATAAAACCATCCATGAATTTGATTTATTTGGACTATTAGGAAAACTACTAAATATATCAATGTTTTAAACTTTAAAATTGTACAAAATCTCGAGCATGCTCAATGCTCGACTTTGACCCTATTGTGTGGCGAGACATTCCTGTACCGAGTATGTGTAACTCAGTCCCTCGATTTTTGCTAGCAATCTCTTATTTTTTTCTTCACATCTGGCTCCTCCCAATGCTTAAGACACTCAAACCAGTCATCCTCAGATATAAAATATGATTTATCTTTTAGATTCTTCAATTTATAGACAAAATCAAAATACCGTTCAGTGGATTTGCTCTCCCACAATAGCTTTATCTTTCCATCAAATTTGGGTGCCCATGTGCATTAATTCTACATATAGAAAAAATCATAAAAAATTGATATTAATAACAATGACATTATTATTTAGTGCTTAAATAATAACCAACATATTAGTTAACTAATTATATAAATAATCTTTAATACTTTTATTTCATTGTTTTTACCTGAAAGTCATTAAAAGTAGAATCCCTCTTCGATTCCAAAAATTTCTTCCATGAAAATGCTTTAGAATCGATCAATTTTTTTGAAAGACTTTATAATTATAACTGAACACTTCTGATATGGAATAAAACTTACAAATAAATACATAACATTAAAAATAAGCAAATCAATAATATATATAAAAACCCACTAAAAGAAACATCATAATTTTTTATTCAAGTAATATTTACATATTTTATATACCTTCCAACCACAATCTCAATTACTAACCTAGCACTAAATGTAGAGGAAGGCACAAAATTTGATGATGTCGATGGTGTTGTAAATAGGGGAATTGTCAGTGTAAATGGTGGTGTATAAATTGCTAATGGATCAAAAGTGTGTGTAGAGAGGGCAATGAGTGGTGGGCTTATATCTAATAAAGGTGATGGTAGAGGTGTCAATGATGGTGATGGTGAAGGAAATGGAGATGGTGATTGTGATGTTGAAGTTTGGATATGGTTGGTATTTAATGCTACTAAATTTGCAATGTGATGTAAAATACAAAATGAATTTCATTCATTTCTGCATCCACGTCCACCTCCACAATGACCACATCTTTTATGTGCCATCTACTATACAAAAAATAAAAACAAAGAATAAATAATAGAAATATGATGAACAACCATGTATCTAAGAATAATACACACCAAAAGATTTCAACAAAATATAAAAAGTCTTTGATAGTATAATATTATAAAATAATCATAAATGTTAAATTATCAGCATCACTATCCTCATCCAATGAATCTTCTGATTTCATCTGATTCTGATGGATGTTCTAGCTCATCTTCATATAGAAATTGATCATCTTCAATTTCTATTATGCCACTATTTGAGTCACATAAATTTTCTAGGTCTTCATCTACATGCACAGGCATAATATTATTTATATCATCTTCTTGGAATGCCGGTGCAATAGCTAAGTTTGTACTTATTTCTTAAGATATTAGTACTTCAAAAATTGATTGAGCTTTGATTTTGTAAATCATCCACCAGTCACTCTTATCACGAGATAAACTTGGATATGATAATAATATACTTAAGTGGCTTGAACTACCATAATAAATAGCTCATATAGATTATATTTGTGTTTATGGCTAACATCCATTAGCTTATAATCCAAATGAATCTTTTTACACACATTTCGTGTGGGATCAAACCACTCGCACTTTAATAATACAATCCTATTATTTTCAATTCGAGGATACTCCAACTCAATAACTTTTGTGAGTTGACCATAATAATCAATCTCATCTGCATTATAACCTAAGCCTTTAATGCATGCACCATTATTCATTGTTTCTTTAGAAGAACCATGCCCAATTGTGTGAAATTTATATCCATTGACAAAATACCCACGATAGGTTTTGACATTTCTAAATGGGCCTTTACTTAGATTCTAAATGAAAATATTGGAATTTCCAATTGAAGGATCATTTACCTGTTGCATTAATTAAACAAATGATGTTAACAACTAAAAAATACTAATAAATTAAAAATTTCAAATAATAAAAACATAATAATTCTCACATAGTTTTTGAACCAATTCAGAAAATCTGTTATTGCATATAATTGACCACATTGCTGGAAATTATTGTTGCCTTTTTTTTAACAAGTCAACATAAATACTGCACAAATATAAATAGATGAAGAAAAATATATATCAATTTTTAATAATTCCTATTAAGGAAAAAATTACACTGATTAAACTTGCAACCATTTTGGGTATATATACTCAATATATGGTGCAACCTTTTCACAATTAGGTAAAACATAGCTCTGGGTTGCTTTGTACTCTTCATTTGTTATACATCTTTTCTTTGCTCTTCCAAATGCTCTTCCAGGGGACTTGAAGATAGATTGCTTGTCCATAGAATTATCTTTTACCGACACATGACCTTCATAATTTCGAGGCACAATTCTAATCTTTTTATTAATATGATCCTCAAAATAATAATAACAAAAAGATGATGCTTCTTCTACTAAATATGTATTGCAAATTGAACTTTCAACTTTTTCCTTGTTTCTAATATTCAATTTCAATTTACAAAGATACCTACAACCAAAATAGTAGGTTTCAATTATATTAAATTACAATATTACTTTATGTTTGAAATAATAAAACATAACGACTTATATGTATTTACCTGTCAAAAGGATACATCCACCTATATTGTACTGACCTTGTTATCCTTGCTTTATATGCCAAATGAAATGACAAATTTTCCATTGAGTCAAAAAAGCTTGGTGAGTATATCCATTCAAGCTCACAAAGAATAACTAGTTTGTGATTCTCCAGCCTCACCATGTCATCTATTTTGATTGTGGTGGTAGTTAGCTATTTGAAGAAAAACTAACTTCTATAAGGACCTTCCAAACACTTAGGGGAAGTAATTCATGGAATGCAATTGGTATTAATCTATGCATAAATACATGATAGTCATGACTTTTCATTCCAAATAATTTAAGATTCTTTATATCCACACATCTACCCATATTTGACACATATCTATCAGATAATTTGAAATTTTTAACCCATTCACACAATATCTATCTTGCCATCTTATCAAGTGGGTAACAAGCTTTAAAGAATTTTCCTGTTGTCTCGTTAAGTTTCAATTTAAGACGCCAATAGTAATCATTCAACTCATGTCTTGATTTTAAAGTGTATTTTGTTTTTTGTCTATATTAAGGATAGTGTTGAAAACATTGGCAAACACATTTTTTTCAATATGCATTACATCCAAGTTATGATGTTTTAAATTGGACTTCCAATAGGGCACATCCCAAAAAGTACTACATTTCCTCCATCCAAATATATTGCATATTGGTCTATTAGTTCTAATAGTATCATTTTCAGTCACATTCTTTAGACTCAAACTCTGAATCTCTATCAAAATTTTATCTCCTGAATGAACAGCTAGTGCAACTATCATCAATATTTTATTTTTTTGAAATGCATTTTTAGTTCTACGGAATGAATGATTCATAGGTAGAAACTTATGATGATTATCAAACCATAACTCTTTACCACTAAATTTGAGGGTAAATGCATCTGAATTTTTCATGCAATATGAACATTCAAATCATCCTGCAGTACTCCAATCAAATGACATTGAATATGAAAAAAAGTCACTTACCATCCACATAAAGGCTGCCCACATAATTAAATTTTGCTTCATTGAGATATTATATGTATTCTCACCAACATCCCACAAATTATTTAACACTACTATATGGATCTGTAAGAAAACATCCAGCATGTCTTTTAGATTTTTTGCCATGGAACCAATATTGACAAAAACATATATTGCTCCTTTATACACAACCACGAAAGAAAATTATAAGGTGTCACTATTACTAGCCATGTTGAATAGTATTATCCAGATTAGCCAAATGGTTGAAATCCATTAGTGCCGAGACCCAATCTCACATTTTGACTTTTAGCTACAAAATCTTGATGTATATAATTAAAATGCTTCCAAGCAATTGAATCTAATGGATGATGAATCAATCCTTCTTCAACCTCAAGCTCAAAATGCCACATCATATCATTTGCTGTAGCATTTGATGCATATAGTCTCTGTAATCGAGGAATAATATGAAAGTAATACATCTTCTTTAATGCAACTTTCATCTTTTGTCTCATATCTGCAATACAAGGTGCCTTCTTAAACTAAAAAGGATCACAAAACTTACTGCTAATTAAATCACTATCACCACCTCAATATAACATACATCCTTTGAAACAACAATTTTTTCCACTGATAGACTCATACCTCATAGTAACTTCTTAGTTTTGTAAAAGTTGTTCATGACAAAATTATTATTCGGAATAATCTCTTTTAATTAGCTCTTTTACCTGATCAAATAATTTTTCAAACATATGATTTTCTAACTTCATGCTCATTAGTTGAGCCACAGGTGACAATTGCGAATGTGTTTTACAATGAGGCCACAACTGATTATGTACATATTAAAGCATTTCATAAAATTTTTGAGCTTCAAGATTTGGTGGTTCATCCATGTAATCCATATTGAAGCAAACACCAGTAGCTTCCATGACCATTCTATGGTATGTGTTTGATGTTTCTTCACAACATGCAAATGATTCAATATCCTTATTTTGGTCAATGTTAAGAGCCATTGTACTTTCCCCATGATAAATTCAAACAAAATAATTTGGTACTAAGTCATATTTAGCGAAATGGTATCTTATAGTGTTTACATCATAAAAAGAAATATTCTGACACTTGCAGTTATTACATGGACACTTAATTTTTCTCCATCAATCCATTTCGATTGACTACACACAAAGTTGATGAAAGTTTCAAGCTTACTCAAAAATTCTTTATTCAAAATTCCATTCATAAACCTTTTGTTCATCCACTAATGATCTGAACTCATTTTTCCCTATTTTATTTACAAAGAATAATGCTCAATCATTATTTTGAATAAAACATATAATTACTTCAAAATATTCTACTTATTAAATAAAATTACTTATATATGATTATTTAAAGATTAAATATTGTGAATATCGAGGCTATGCATTTGTAGAATCTACATTAATAGATAATGCATTTTTTTATAATGGCAAAGATTAATAGATATCACGCTATTACTAGATGAAGGGATAAAAATATGTGAATAGACAAGAAAGGAATGCAAAAATTAAATAAATTGAAATTTGAAGGAGTAAGCTTCTCACACCTCAATGATGATCAAATAGGATACTTTTTACTGTGATTCTACTCCATCTTTGAATATATAAAAAAAGAATAAATTAATGGAATTGATATCCAATTTCAAGAACTCTTGGCAAATTAATTAATAAAGAATTAAGACATGAACAAAAACATATTTGGAATTGAAAACATATCATACAAAGTGTTCAACTAGAAAACATAGATATGAAGCAAGCTACAATTACAGATTCCTAGCCTTACAAATTTAAATGAATTAGACAAAAAATTACATATCATTAATATTAATATTATTTGTGGGAAGCTACTATCAAAGGATAGTTTGGAAATTAAAACTTACATACACCTTAATTAATACCTAATCAATATGAAGGATAGAAATTATTAATTAAGCAAAAATTATTGATATAACCATCACTTATATACTTGTGATTAATGATTTTAGTACTTGTGGTGATTTACTATGAACATCAAGATTAAAATTGTGTGCATGAGGAGGATCTTCGTCATATATTTACTTGTGGTAATAACTTCACTTTACATGATAACATTCACATACAAATATCTACTATATAATTTCAATGGAAAATGCAATATATGATAATAATTAAGGTAGAAGAAGAATTTCAAAATAACAAACAGCAAAATCAAAACAAACCCTTAGCAATTATAATGATCTTGTCGACACACAAAATAAAAATGTTAAATATTATTTAATTTTAATTGAGGACTATAAAAAATGATAAAATAATATTATCGTTGTATTTCAATGCTTTACGATAATTATTTAATAAGCATATGATAATATTTTAATAATTCTCATTTATTAGTAATAGTGTTTGATAATACCCAAAATTCAATTAGAATAACAAAAACAAAGTATTTTGAAGCATTCTGACGATATACAAATGTATTCCATATATATATTGATGAATTATATTTAATTTGATTTATTACAATTTTTTTAAATGTAACAAATTTTTTAATATGAATAAATAGTTTAAATTAAAATTCAATTAAGTTCAATGATACTTGATATGTTTGTTAATATTCATGTCTCAGTTTTTTTTATGAATTTAACTAAGCTTGGATATTAATCAATATATTTTAACATTATTCCACATGTGTTCAATAAACTATATATATCACCCACAAAAAGCAATATATCTATTATTTTTATATATAAAAACTATATATATATATATTATAAACATCAATTAAATGAATATGTATGTATATTTACATATCAAAAACCAAAGGCTCAATAAACTAATTCTTGAGATAGATGTGAGCCTCCTTGGAGGTTGTAAGTTCAATCTCTACAAGCTACAAAAAAATTGTCAGGAAAAAAAAATCATGCCTCATATAGTTATAGTATAATTATTTAGAGTTTTATATAGTTATACAAAAATATATAAATAATTATACACATAGTTAAACATAATGATGAATGTTGTTATATAGTAATTTTAAATATACTTATATGTGGGTATACATATAGTTATACTTATATTTATAAATATAGGTATATATATTTAAATATTGTTTTGTATAATGTTATTTTAGTTATACATTTAGTCAAAGACAATTATTTATAGTTATATATTCTTATACCTATATTATATATAGTTAAAAATAGAGTTATATATAGTTAAACATATAGTTATATATAGATATATTCTTACAAGTAGTTATAAGTAGTTTTACATAAATATATACAATGTTATATACAAATATTAAGATTTTATTATATGAAAACATATATGTATATATAGATACAAATATAGTTATATTTAATTATATAGAGTGTTACATAGTTATACAAATATTTATATATAACATTATATGTTTATATAAACATATCAGTGTTTATATATAATGTAATATATTTATATATATTAAACTATAGACATTTATATATAATGTCATACGATTAAATAAATGCATAAAAGTTTTATATATAATGTTATCTATTTTAATAATTTTAGAGACAACAAAAATAGAACCCATAAGCATTAAGTATATTTTCTATGAAAGTTGCAGAAGCAGAAAACATCAAGCATTGTTTATTTTTATAAGTTACAGAAGGAGAAAACAATATGCAAACATTTAGTATTTGAAATCAATAAAAACCTAAAATTTAAACAATAAAAGAACAAAGCTTACACTGACCATTTATTGTTTCATATATGGTGTAGTGTCAAAATCTAATAAGTAATATGAAAATCGAAGAAAAAAGAAGGAAAATTGGGGAAAAATAAAAAAAATTATACTCAAATATTCTGTAAAAACGAAAATCAGCCAGTGGTAATCAAATTGAGAGAGACAAAGATATGTATATAATATTCCAAATGAGAAGAAAAATGATAATATTACCTGGCAACAAGAAGAGGTAGATTTTGTAGGTTGCTCCCGTAGTCCCATTTTGCTTCTCATATCTTCGTCATTAAAAGATAGAAAAAATGTTAAGTGCATGATGCCTTAGCATTTTGTTTTTCAAAGAAACTATATATAAATACTAAACTAGATGTAAATATACGATACGAAAATATAAGAGTAAACAAAAATTATAAAAAATAAATAATTTAAATATAATAAATGAAATAGATTTTTATTTAACCATAAATGATATTATTACATAAATAAATAAAATAATATTAGATAATAATAAAGTATTCATATATACATACATGCATATATATATATATATATATATATATCTACATAAAATTTACTTATATGATTTTATTAAGGCATGAAATAATTATAAAGGCATAAAATTTGAATCTTTTAGTCATTATAATATTTAATCTTTGAAGTGTTCATTTAATAACTTTGTGAAATATTTATTTTTTAAATCATCAAATTTTTTTTGATTTAATTAAAACACCTATGTATTAATATAAAAATATCAAATTATTTTCTTTTAAATTTTATTAAAAATTTGAAAAAATTTTTTATAATTCAAAATTTCAAATCTATTAGTAATTATAGTTTTGAAAAATTCCTATAATAATAAAAATATTAATTTTTACTTTTATTTTAATAAATATTTACTTGTTTATTCATTTATTCATATATTTTTATAAATTTTTTAATTTAATAAAACATTTGTTTATTTTAGTTTTTTATTCATAGTAATTTGTATTTATGTTTATTTATTAAGTAAAATATTTTAAAAAATATTATAAATTAATAAATTATATAATATTTTTTAATATAAATATTTAAATATCATAAATAAATATTTCAAAAAAAATTAAGTATAATTTTTTAATAAATTTAGAATAAAAAAAATAGTTATTTTAGTCATATTTAATGTAAATTTTTATTTGTATTTGTATATTGATTAAATTTTATATTTATAATATCTTATTTTTATTATTATATGAGGAGATTGTATCTTTTAAGGATCGATCATCTATTGACTATGACATACCATTAATATAGAAAATTTTATATAGAATATTAAAATAAATAATGCTTAAAAATATATCATTAAATATTAGTGATAGAAATTATCACTAGCCCAAATAACTAGGTAAAATCCCTAGCTTAATGCATATATTTTAAGAAAATAAACATTTAAGGAATTATCACTTTCAATTATATATAAAATCTAAAAAATTAAATTTAAATAATTATTTAGCGACAGATTTTGTCTCATTTTAATTTACAAAGGAACTTTTGTAGATAAATACGTCGCTAAAGTTCCAGCTTTTCTTTGCGTGAATATCTACAAATATTTTAGTGATTAACAATTTTCATTCAAAGATTTTCGCTGTAATTCATCACTAATACATCGCAAAATTTTAATTTATTGTAAAATCAAATATCCCTTGTTATTTCCTAGTTTATCCCTCGCTAATTAGCTACGGAATTTATCCCTAGCTAAATTTTACTAGCTAAATAGACATTTTTTGTAGTGTATGTATTTATCTATCTTTCTGTCATATATCTATCTATTAATTTGTCTATATATCTATCTATCTATCTGTCTATCTATCTATGTAATGATTTATCAACCTATCTAAATATCTATATATCTCTTTATTTATCTATTTATGTATTTATCTATCTAACTTTCTAACTATCTATCAATTAATCAATCCATCTATCTATTATCCACTGACGATTTGATCTCATTTTGCTCTATTATATTTACAAAGAATTATGCTCCATTATAATTCTAAATGAAACATACAATGACTTCAAATAATACTATTAATTAAATAAAATCACTTACATATAAATATGCAATGGCAAAATATCATGAATATCTAGGCAATGTGTTTGTAGAATCTACATGAAGAATAAGAGAATTTATTAGCATGCTAAAGATTAAAAGATATCACAATATTGCTAGATGAAGAGAGCATGTCTCTTCTAGTGCACCAATCAAAGCCACACAAAAGGCAAGAATTAGGAGAACACAAGAACCAATTGAAATGACAAGAAAGGGAAACAAAAAAAAAGAAACTATAAGTTTGAAGGAGTGAGCTTCTAACTTCTCAATGAAGATCAAAGATCAAAATTTCAACTTTGATTCAACTCAATCTTTGAATTAAAAATAAATAGTAAAGACAAAATAAAAGGAATGAAGATCCAATTCCAAAAACTTTTTTCAAATGAATTAATGAAGAATTTAGACATGAAAAATAATAGGTTTGGACTAGAAAACATATCATACAAAGTATTAAACTAGAAAACATAGATATGAAGTAGCTTGCAATTTCTTATTTTTAGCATTACAAATATGAACTAATTAAAGATACCAATAATTAGAGATATTAACATTAACATATTTTGTGGAAAACTACAATCAAAAGACAGTTTGCTAATGAAAACTGATTGAGATAAGAAGAATGAGAATTAAGCAAAACTAATTGACTAAAGAGCTCTTAGCAATTCTATCACATCCTACTTAAAGTTTACTAACAAGATAGAGATTAGAAATGGATGAATATAATCTAGTAAAACTAAAGCTTAATTTTAAAGAGACACATAACACCAAGATTTAAGACCAGAGATATGAATAAATAAATTGTTAATTGAAGTAGCAGCCTAAGACCACACCATTTTATGAATTAAAGAACTGCCAAAAAATAGTAGTGCAATAGAACTTAATCCTATTTTTTTAGTAATTTACTTAAAGATTATTTACATACACATCAATTCAAACTTAAACAATATGAAGGATGACAACTTATTAATTTAACAAAAATTATAGATATGATCATCACCTATATACATTTGTCGATTAGATATTTAACTAAGAAATTAAATTTTTGTATTGAAAAGCCTATTTTCATTTTTATGATGGTTATTAGCTCACATAATATGTTATTTTCATTTTAATCTATTATTAGAAGAATGAACACATAAAAGTATTATTTTATCAAAGGAAAGATTAAAATAAAGCAACATCTTGGCAAGAGCAGCCTGAGAGGGCTATTTTTCACAATGCCCAAATAATACACGAGAAAATCAACCAAATGGCCACATCTCTTTTTTTAAAAGATTCTAAAATATGTTAATTTATTTTATCAAACAATAACATGGCTATAATTGCATAAAATTTATAAAATTATTTAATATACTAATATTATAATCTTAAACCAAAACAAAATGTTGTAAATATATATATGACATGCATGTGTGTGTGTGTGTGTGTGTGTGTATCATATATCAAGAGTATCATCAATTGCACACAAAAATTTATTAACAAATTCTAAATCTAAAATAGCTGAAAAGAAAAAAAATAAAAGGAAAACATATCCTATATTAAGAGTATCATATATCAAGAGTATCATATATCAAGAGTATCATATTTTGCATTAATGATGATTTTTGATTTTTATTTTTCATTAATCTTTTATTGCTAAATATTAAATTTAACAAAAAATATACTACTAGCATAACATTAAATCTAAAATATCACATCAATATTAAAGAAATTTTTTCATATGGAGATTTAAATCCAATAAACAATTTTTATTAAAAAACTTTGCATTGATATATCGATTCTTAGTAATAATCTCAGAATCAACATTAGATCATAGTCAAAATTTTGAAATTCATTATCAAATAATGTGCTTCATCTTGTTTGATTTTTTTTCATTTAGTTGTACAATATTGATTTTGATAATTTTTAATTTTTTGTATGTGTAACAAATAAATTGACAAATTTTTTGTGTACAGAAGTATATTAGTATACATGTTTCATTGTAAAGAATAAATAATGTGCATGTACAGAAAACATAGACTGTACTAAATAAGCAACTTCACATGCACCCCACATCTACTACTTTGGATATATATATTAAATGCACATTTTTTAAAAAACATAGTTAAAAAACACTCTCAACTTTTAGATAGATACATGTAAAGAATAATTTTTAATTTATTCTTTACAATGAAGTACTAAAATATCAAACATATATATAGATAGATAGATAGTTAGATAAAAATATAGTTAGACTGATATATAGAAAAATAAAAAAAATAAAAAAATAAAAAACACTCTCAACTTTTAGAGAGATAAAATCTCATTTTCTAGAGAGGGAGAATCACCATTGTTGCCCAATTCAATCTGCACACAAGCTCTAAATGTATCAAAGGGACTTATTATTAAATAAGAAGTCCTTTGCATCAATATTGAATGAGCCCGCGCCCCATCCTCCAATATTCGGTAAGAAAAATGGTAGCCCCGTAGTAATCTTCTCTTCGGAGGAAATACAGAGGCTCCTAGAGCCATTTGACTACATGTTAGTTGGAAAATTTTCCCACGGCATACCTCGCGCACAAGAAATATAGTTGTTTATTATTTCTTTGAAGTTCAAGGAGATGGTGAAGTTTGCCGATTATGATGCTAGGCATGTTATTCTACAATGCCATTTGGAGGACAATTTCTATCGTCTATGGCCAAGGGGATTGTGGTAGGTAAGTGGGTATCCAATGCGCATTCTGAAGTGGACAAAATACTTCAGCCCACATGAAGAAGCGCCTTTAGCCCCGGCATGGTTCTCATTACCTAATCTACCATTGTTTCTGTACAATAAGCATGCTCTGTTTTCCATTTCTTCTTCTTTGGGTAAGCCTATGCTGAGAGATGAGGCAACAATCTCTATGAGAAGGCCTAACAATGCAAGGGTGTGTGTAGAGTATAATTTACTCTCATAGCCACCGAATAAAATATGGATAGGTAGTGGAGAAGGAGAGCAAGGAGAGGGGTATTGGAAATCTGTCATGCCTGAGAACTTGCCTCCATACTATCTAGTATGTAAAAGAATAGGTCATGATTTGAAAGATTGTAGGCTTGGGGCTGAGGTGATGGAGCAGAAGGTTAGAGGAAATAAAAGGCAAAAATGGATTAGCAAGGAACAACTGAAAGGTCAACACATACAGTTGAGAGATAGGGGAGAATTACCTAAAATTGCAGGAAATGATTTAGAAGTGAGTCTAGAGTAGAAAGGAGCAGAAACAGGGAACTAGTTATTTATGAGGAAGAAGGAGGTAGCAATAGGAATTTAGTAAGGGAAGTAGAGGAAAGTTTAGAGGGAGTGGAAGAAGAAGGCTGGAAGGAAGCGAAGCTAAGGAGGAAGGGGGGAAAGAGGCATAAATTAAGAAGGGTATTAAAGGATAAGGAGGAGGATTTAGAATGGATAAATAAGGATGTTCTGGATTTTCTAGATGAAAATTCAGGAGTGTTCAGCTGTCCAAAAATAGGGAGGGAAGAAGAAATAGAGGAGGATGTTTTGGAAAAGATAAAGGATGATTTAGAAATGTATGAAGAGGATTGGGAAAAGCTTACAAGAGGTCAAGAAATGGAAGCCATCAAAAGTATGGCTATGCACCTTGGACAGCAAGAAAAATATATTCAAATAATGCAAGATACCCCAAATATATACAAGTTTCCAAGGAACAAGAAGAAGCATTTGAATAGAACGAATGAGTCTAAATGCACAACAAGAGCACAAGCAAAATCTAACTTAAATGGATAGATATCTTTATTGGAATATTCGGGGGGTGACAAATAACCCCTCGTTAAATAGACTAAAACGTTTAATAAAAATTCATAGAATCTCTATAGTAATTATAGCGTAACCTATGATTCAGAAGGACCAATTGAGTAAATATAGTAAACTACTAGGTTTTAATAATGCATATGTTAATTCAAATGGTAAGCTCTGGATCATGTGGCACAATTAAATGAATATTATAATAATTAAAGACATAACAAAGAGTCCACTTTAAATCTAAAATAAATGCATAGGTTATAATTTCGGTAGTGTATGCTAAAAATAATAAAAAAGATAGGATAGAATTATGGAAGGAAATGCGTGACATAGAGAAGAAAGACACCCCATGGATCATATGTGAGGACTTTAATGTAATTAGAAGTGTGAAAGAAAAGAAAGGAGGTAAAATCTCAGACAAAGTAGCCATGTCACAATTTAATGACACTATCACTAGTACAAATGTGATGGAAGTAGATTTTATAGGTTCAAGCTATACCTGGTGTAATAACTGGCAGAAAAGATGGGCAATCTGGGCAATGTTAGATAGGGTTATGTGCAATGCGAAGTGGGTAGCCTCTCAGAGGGTTACAGGGCTCAGACATTTAAACAGAACTTGCTCTGACCATAGCCCATTGCTCATTTCTATCAATAAGAGTCAGTATACTACGGGCAATTTTAAATTTCAAAATATGTGGGTAAAGCACCTAGAATTTGAAAAGGTGGCGAGAGAATCCTAGATAGAGCCAGTTATAGGAAAACCTATGCAGGTTCTAACGTGTAAGCTATATATATTAAAAAAATGCTTAAACTTATGGAATAAAGATGTTTTTGGAAATATAAACCAAACAATAATGGAGGAGGAGGAAGAAGTGGAGAAACTAGAATTAGAATATGAAAATTCTCAAAATGAAGAAATTAGAAATGAACTAAGTAAAGCCAAAAGAAAATTGAGGCTTACATTACATATGGAAGAAATCTACTGGAAACAGCGAGCGAAGGTTAAATGGTCTAAAGACAGGGATAGAAATACTAAATTTTTTCATACTATGTGTAAAATCAAAACTCATACGAACTAAATAAAAGGTATAAAAAATGATGAGGGAATTTGAGTAGAAGAAGATAAAAATTAGGAATCATCTTTGATGTATTCTTTAAAAAAATTTATGTGGCTCGATTATTCATAAAGGTGATTTATTAATGAAAGAAATTAAAACATCTGTTATAAAGGAACAAAATAATAAGTTGGAAATGATTCCGGATGAAGATGAAGTTAAAAATACTGTCTTTAGCCTGGATAAGGATAGGGCAGCAGGACCGGATGGTTGGAATAATTACTTTTTCCAGACCAGTTGGAATACTCTTAAAAATGTGCTTGTTTCTGCAGTTGTAAGTTTTTTTGTAGGTGCGGATATAGCTAAGGCATTGTCCAATTCATTTATTGTGGTAATTCCAACGAAGGAATCACCACAAATATGTGAAGACTATATGGCTATTAGCTTATGTAATGCTATGTATAAGATTCTAGCAAAAATACTACTAAGTAGGTTAAGCACTATTTTACCAGAAATAATATCTCAGGAGCAAACGGGGTTTGTCAAAAATAGGTTAATGCTTGAAAATATAAAATTGGTAGCTGAAATGATGTAAGAGATAGCTGTTAAAACAAGAGGGAACAATCTAGTAGTAAAACTGGATGTGTCTAAAGCATTTGATAGAATTGAATAGGACACACTCTATTTTGTATTGAGAAAGTTTGGCTTCTCTGAATTATGTATAGATTTAATATAAAGATGTGTCACAAGTACATGGGTAAAAGTTATTTTAAATGGTCAGAAATGAGAGGAATTTAAACCGAAACGGAGTTTAAGACAAGGGGATCCCCTGTCTCCTTTATGATTCGATATTTATTTAGAATTATTAATTCGTAATTTAAATAAAAGAATGACAGTGGGCAAGATCATTCCGTTTAGACAACCAATAAATACTCCTAGAGTAGGTTGTCTAGCGTATGCATATGACCTCATAATTTTCACAAATGTGACTTCTAGATCACTAATGAATCTTATGGATCTCCTGCAAATTTTCGAGAAAGAAATGGGGCAAGTTGTAAATAAAAAGAAAAGTCAGTTTTTGTTATCATCAAAAATATCAGAAAAAGTGGCCATACAGATTAAAAAAATTACTGGATTTATCCAAAATAAAGGGGCTTTAATGTATCTAGGCTGCCCTATATATGAGGCTAGACTGAGATAGAATTATTTAACATCATTACAAGAAAAATTCAGAAGGAAAATAACAGGTTGGAAGGAGGAGCTACTGGGTTTCGGGGGTAGGATTACTTTAATCTCTCATGTTCTCCAAAGCATGCTGGTACATATCTTAGCAGCTATTCATCCACCTAAGAAATTTATTAAGAAACTGGAAATGGACATGGCCAACTTTTTATGGGGGGAAAAAGAGGGTAAGTTTAAGCTTCACTGGAAGAAATGAGATGATATATGCTTCCCAAAAGAGAAGATAGGTTTGGGCATCATAAACCTATAGGACATGGCCATAGCATGGGACTGCAAAGGATGCTGGAGGTTAAAAGAAGGTGGGAGTCTATGGGAAAAGTTCATGAGAGCTAAATATGAAGGGTCTAGGATTAAGAGTCAAAAAGGCTTCAAATATTTGAAAATCAATGGAAAAACAAAAAGGAATAGTAAAATCCCATTCGATATTGAAAAAGAGCGGATGGGAATTCACATTGAACGCGCAAGGAAATTTTACTTTAAAATCGGTAAAAAAACTAATCATAAAGAAAAAACAAGCACATGCATTATTCAAATGGGCTTGGAAAGCGGACATCCCGCAAAAAATGAGTTCTTTTACATGGAATGTACTTGTTAAAGCTTTACCAGTAGATAGTAATATTCAAAGAAAAGGAATAAAAATGGTATCAAGATGTGACTGCTGTCATGAAGCAATAGAATCCATCGATCATTTATTTTCAGAAGGAAGGATTGCAGCAGGAGTCTGGAAAGAGCTGGAGAAATTGAATCAGATATGTAGTAAACAAGAAGGGTTAATAGAAAAAATTAAAAAATGGGGAACTCACACTTAAAGAAGTCTTGTTAGGAATTGGCTGACTCAAAATCTCATGCACATTGTTATTTGGAGTCTATGGAAAGCTCGAAATAAGAGTAGATTTGAAGGAATTAAAATGAATTCAGTTGAAATATTAAAAGATATTAGGAAGGAATTCAGTAATATATCTAATATTAAACCCTTGAAAGTTGAGAATATAGATATGGTTAGAAAATAGTAGAAATACATGGTCACTCACTATTAAAAAGGATAGGATGTTGATGATGAACAAGAAGATGAATAAGAAAAGTTGAACAAGAAAGTTAAGATGAAGATGAAGAAGATAAAGAAGAAGATAATGAAAAAGAAGAATATACAAAAGAAGAAGATGAAGAAAGATAAAAATATCATGACAAAGAAGAAGAATAATAATAATAACAAGAAGAAGAATATGATGATAATGATTGTTTATTGTTCAAACTACTGAATATGCTTACATATTTTGGTGGTTTATGATGATGTTTAGACTTGGAAATTAATATTATATGAGTTGATTTTATGACTTTGATATATTGAAGACTTTTGATAAATAGTCATGACATCAATATGTTTTCAGAGATATTTAGAAGAGGAGGTAGATAATTGAGTCTCACATAGTTTCTACATTCATTATTAGCTAAAAATCTACTTAATTGATTGAGGAAATTCTTTTTCACCATTGCCCTACTAACACATTAGCATAATCTTTTAACTATGATATGCATTTCTAGTGGTTATGATATTATCATAATGTCACATTCATACTTAGCTTAGAAAATTCAAATGATAGTGACATTAATTTTTTGTCGCATCAACAAAGTACTCGATTATTACCCAATTTCACAACCAAGCACAACCACAACAACTTTATTTTTAATAAGGTGAGATATTCTCAAGTCATAGTCATGGGTTTTTTAAAAAGTTATGACTTTTGAGCTATATAAATTTACAATCACAATAACTCATGTCAGAGTCATAGTAATTATTTAAAGATGTAACTTTTAAGATACTAAATATTATATATGATATTACTCTAGTATGACTATTTCCAAGGCCATGACTTTATTTTTAAAGGAATGCATATTTATTACTTATATTCTCAATCTAAATTACAAGTTCCATGGAAACCTCACAATGTTACAACAACAAGATATATGAGGGAAAAGATAGCTAGTGTCATGGAACTTATAAGATCATAGCTACTTGAGAGAAATTAACAAAAAATTATGTGTCATAACTATTTCCCATCGTTATAGCCACAACCATCTCATGAAAGAACATCTAAGCATCATGGCTATTTCTCAATACCACAACCATATAAAACTCAAGAAAGACTATTGCCAATGTAATGCCTTCTACACATCACTATGGCTATATAATATAATGATAAGCCATTCACCATTCCATAGTAACATCCCAATAATGTGGCCCTTTATGGATGACAAAAAAAAGCTTGAACCCATAGCCATTTCATAATCCCACATTTTACCCAAGTCATCATTCTTAATAGTATCATGACTTTGGGTTACGGAAAGATCAAGATGCAGACTAGAGTGATATTCATTTTTTAGAGTCATGCCTTCAAGAAGAAAAGATAAAGGTCAAAGTTTTGATAATCTGTTGAAAGTCATGATTTCTACTTAGAATAATATGAGGTTGCCCAAGTATAAAAGTAGAAGATAAATAAATTTTAATAATCTCTCTTATTTTTCTTCTTCTCCCTCATGTAAAAATGAAACCACGACAACTACAAAACTTAAAAGGTAACTTATACACTCCTTAGGGGTTCCACAAGCAAGAAAGTGATGAAAAATTAATACTAATACCTAAAGTTGAGGGGCATAGCTTTCAAAACCCTCTTATCTACGGATTGATTTAGGAATGTATACCAAACTAGCATGGTCTAGGGTTTGTGTAAATTGAGATATGTGATGTGAATTTAGTTTTTTTTATTGAATGAATGTGTTTGATTTATTTTATGTTATGAATATTAATGGATGGTAATTGAATTAAACTTGAACTAGGGTTTCAACTATTTGTAGGTTGTATAATATTTCCATAGCGGATGATGATAGGTAAATAATAAGATTCACTAATGCATTTGGTAGGAAGAATTGATAGCCCTTTTGACTTTGATGCACACGAAAAAACTATATGTTAAAACTCAAGACCCAGGTATGATATTCATCATGTGTATGACACTTTTGAAGCGAAAAATGCAAATACGTTTACATATCAATTTATTGTATGAACTTTAAAAGAACTAGTTCTTGATTGGGATAGATGCTATATAAAATATTCTCTCAATAGGTTCACTTTTACTATGAAAGTCATATCATCACCAAGGAGGATGGTGATAGACAATTCTTTGGATCTGCATGAGTTTGTTGTGACTCGTAAAATGGTGATAACTTTTATAAATTACTTTTACTTATATGATTCACACTAGTAAAACTTAAGAAAAGTAGACATTAATTGTATTAGTGGTACTTACGAAGCTGAAAGTAAAAGTGCTAGTTGAAAAAGTAGCCTAAAATGTATGATATTATTAATGACTCTAGAGAAAATTTATGTCTCTGTGATGACATACTAAGTTGACATCTACAAGGGAACCACCATTAGTATGAGTTCAATGATGATTACAATCTTATATAATATTAGGGCAATGAGTCATTACATAATACCTCAACCTTCATTCTTTATCAAGATAATATAAGCCGAGCAACTTACATATCATAATATAGATTAGATGAATAAACTATGTACTTAAAAATATCTAATAATTTGAATATCTATTTTTCTAAAAATAGGTTGTCTCATTGTTGAATAGCCAAAATATTGATACAATCTATATGGGATCAATATCTAAACAAAATTTCATTCTTTTACTTGTATGGCCCATGTAATTATGGAACTCATTTGATGAGTTACTCTCATTAATAAGATTTTGGAATTTTGCATAACTAATAAAAGTATGTGGCATAATAAAGTCACAATAAGTATTTGATACTTTTGTTAATGAATATTTAGTTTAGTTAGTTAACATATGTCATATTCTTGTATAAGGATAACCCTTCTTAGTAGGTTAGTTCGCATTGAGTTTGATAAATATTCTCAAATCTAAAAGCTTATTTTTGTTAACTTGTTTGAATGTGGATAGTTGATTTTTGGATTTTTTTTTATATTTTTTATTCTTTTTTATCTTTCCATCCACAAATCTACAAAATCAAAATGTCTAGAAAATTTTTCTAAGTCTTTCTAACTAATTGTCTTAAAGAGTTACATGAAAAGAATGAAGCATATTTAATTCATTTTGGGAAACATACAATAGAAGCAAGCAAAAGTATCCCAAACTTTCATTAAAATAAGAGTTATGATGCTCAATGAAGTGACTTAAATTATGAAGCTTATGACGACTAGTATTAACCCTATTATTAGTCAGAAGAGAGTTATGGATGCTAGGGATATACATGCTATGAGAAGAGAACATATAATGAATTTAAACCATTTTTATGATCTTATTGGATAGCTAAAATTGATAAATTATTGAGAGAATTGAGAATAGATAATGCTATTAATTAAGAAAAGATGAGACAATAGAGAGAGAAAGAAGTCATGAATTGAGTAAGTCCAAAGAAAGTGTTTTATCAAAAAATTTTGTAGCTAATGCAAACATTGTTATGGCTAAAAATTAAGAAGATGGAATTGAAGATACAATCTCAGTTGTTCAAAAAGAATAGGAAGAAGTGAATGATAAAATATATTTAGCCAATATAGAAACACTTGTTGTAGAAATGCTTGAAGAGTAAATTAAAGATATGGTCTCAATTGTTCAAAAATAAAAAGTTGAAGTGAATGACAAAATTGTGGCTAAAACAGAGATAAATGTTGTATAAAATCTTGAAGAAAAGAAATAATAGATGTGACCTCAGTTATTCAAGAAGAAGATGATGAAGTGTTTGATGAAATTTTCATAGCTAGTACAAAAATAATTGTGCTAGAAATTCTGAAGAGGAACTATAGATAAGACATTAATTCAGCCCATAATGTTTTGTGGGTTGAATTAGAAAATGTTTATGAGTTGTGTAAAAATAAAATTGAGAAAGTCAAGACATTTCACAATGTCAAGGTTAAAGACACAATAAAGAAGAGTCAGACACAAAATAATTCTATGGATGATTTATATTAAGACAATCATCCATCATCCATGATTGATAGTGAAAGTACAATAAAGAAAGAAGTAAACCAGTATATTGAGAAGCATATTAAGGATAGCAGAGATCTCTAATAGAGAGGGAAAAGTTTTGAAGGTAGCTATGGATGTTAAACGTAACATTACTTGTGAGGAAACCCAAAAAATTTTTATTTGCTACTTGCATAATGAAATGTGATTATTGTGAGAATAAAAGTTACATGTAAATATTTACACTTAAATACCTCATCCCCTCCTCAATATGTTAATGAACAACTTCATGCATGACTTGTCCTCATACCCCAAACCCTTAAGGGATTCAAAGACTTGTGTACTAAACTTATGTTGTGAAAATATTAGCTAATGGCAACGTCCTAGAGGTACAGACTATGGTCATTGGAGGAAAGGAAATAATTCAAAATAGACCAATAAAAGAAAGACGCTTTCTTATAAAAAAGAATAACATATTTAAACTAATTACTATTCAATGTTTTTTTACCCAAAGTTGTAGGCTTTTTAGAGCCATGACTTTGGTGCATAGAAAGAAATATCCCATCAAAATCTACATGACTTAAGTCATGTCAAGTTTTTAGAGCTATGTCATTGATATTACAGAAGAAAAAGTATTATAAAATCTATTTGACAAGGTTGTAGTAGTTTTTTAGAGACATGACTTTTGTGCTATAGAAGGAAAAGTGTTATATTAGCTATATGGAAAAGTTGGTTTTTAGAGCTATGACGTAGAAGGAACTACTTACCATAATGGCATGACTTTAATAAATAAAAGAAATACAAACTCATAGAGTCATGACCTTCAATTACTAGGTTACAATTATAAATACCTAATCTTCGAATCTCCTCCATGAAAATATCTAATTTTCTACTTATGCTAGGACAATTCACCATTAATCCTTTTAGTTTATTGTTTTGATAATGGAAGGAAGAAATCATCAAAAAAGAATATCATGGAGATGAGCTATAAGGAGAAAGGGAAGTGAAAAAAATCTAGCACCAAAGAAATACTACCTAAAATTGACACCCATAGCAACTTTTGTTATAGATATTGGGTAGAGATAGATGGACTCCATGCTATCCAAATGAATGTTTTTTAGAGAGAATGGATTCAATGAATTTACTCCTTCCTTTGGGGATATCAGAAAATAGAATTGGATGTTTTTTTATGCATAGAGAATGTGAGAAAGCCTCAATTCTTAAAATGTTCTATATATATTTGGGGGATAGGTGGGAGAAGATATGCTATGTGAGAAAGATTTGGATTCTTTTTGATAGAAGAATCATTATCAAGTTACTTGAATTCTCATGTACCAAATGATAGTATTCATTTTAAATCTCTTTCCAAGCAAATCAATTTTTCAGTTATCACTAAATTATTGAAAAATAAAAAGGGTACATGGAGGGTGAGGTCGAAGATCATGTATAGATATTTGATAAGGAAAGAACTATCAAAAGCAAGTAATGTTTGGTTATATTTTATATGCACATATATATTACCCACTCTTTATATTTCTTTATTTATTCTGGAGAGAATAATTTTGCTATAGGTCATACTGATTGCATGCTGCATTGACATGGAATAAATTTTAGAAAAATTAATTCTTTGTTTACTCAAAGGTAAATTTTCTATTTAACTTATTCATGAATTTGTTATTACTTTATTATGTTTAGTAGAAGAAGTTTATATGGATGAACAACTCGATACAATGTGTTTGATAATGTCTCTCCTAATATTATTTGGTATAAATATGGGGTTAGAATAAGATATAAAAAAGAAGAAGCTAATGCTTGAAGGGGAAGGGCTGCTAAAATTTGGGAAGAAAACATATATTTCATCATAGCTAACACATAAGACAAAAAAAAAGGAGGTATTCGAAAAGACAAACTAGCCCACATAGAGCGTTCCTTAGCTACACATGGTAGTATTATATTTATGGATATTTTACATATTATAGAAAATATAAAGTGAAGCGTAGAGTGAAATATGGAAGAGCTGAAAAAGAAGATATATTACTTATGCAAAAGAGTAGTAGAAAATGTTGGAAATTATATTATGATGTGAAAAAAACATCTCCATCAAAAGTGATGGCTTTTGTTACAACTAAAATAAGTATGAAGATCAGAGCTAGAAACTCTTGTAGAAAGGAATGAGATGCATGGATATTAGATTGATAGAATGTACCAAATCATTTGGAAATTTTTAAAAAATAGTTGTGGTATATTTAAAAAGAGTAATGGAAAAAAGAAACAAAGTGAATGGAAATAAAACAACATATATGGAATATTACTAGAATTATAAAATATGAGAGTATAATATAAAACAAAACCACGTGTATTTTATTATTGGATATTTTGAAGGTATACTAAATTCAAATTGATATAGATAGAAGGCTCTTTATGATATTTTGGTAAAGATATTGAATGGGTTATCTATACAAAGAGTAGATTCATAAAGATCATCTATTTCTCTACCACCATTTGACCACTCAATATTACATTTCACATTTAAGGAATAAGATCCTAGGAAAAAATCATATTAGACACATCCATCATTCTATGATTTATATTTATTATTGTTTATTCCTATATTTGATAATGCATCCATTATGATGAACTAATTTGCAATGTTTGATATTGTTTTAGTATGCCAGTTTGTTTGATGTTCAAACTAGTGAACATTTTTATCTATTTTGGTAGTTTATGATGAAGTGTAGACATAAAAATATAAATAATATGGGTTTATTTCATGACTTTGATAGTTTGGAGAATTTTGATATATAATCATTAAATCAATAGATCATTGGGTCTCATATGGTTTTGGTATTAATTCTTGACCAAAACTCTATCTAATTGGTTGGAGACTTTCTTGTATGGCATGACCCTACTAATTCATTAGCACAATTATTTCATTATGCAATGCATTTTTAGTGGAAATAATATTATCATTGATTCATAGTCATACTTAGCTCATGAAGTTTAAATGATTTATAGCATTAATACTTAAATATTATAACCAAGTACACCATTAGTGCGCAAGGTCATGACAAAATCTAAACACAATATCTTTATCTTTAATATGGCTTGATAGTCTCAAGTTAGATTTATAACCTTTTTAAAAGTTACACATTTTAAGTTATAAAAAAGTATAGGGCCACAACTACTAATGCCAAAGTTGTGGCAATTATTTATGCGCATGGGTTTTGGGATACTATTATCAAATAAAGGCATGGATATTACTTGTATGCTAAAGCTAATTACTAGTACCATGACATAATCACAAAGACACAACAAAATGAAAATGAAGAAAAGAATGTCAATGTGTCAGACATCCACATTGTCAGGGAAAATTGAGATATATGAAGAAAAAATAACAAGACAAGGAAGAAGAAATTGAAGAAGTAGATGATCATAATAATGATCATGATTAAGGAGAAGACAAAGAATAAGAGGAAGAAAATAAGATAAAGTAGAAAAAGAAGAATAAGAAAATTAAGATGATGATTATAATGATGATGATGCTGACGAAAATGATGATGGTGAAGAAGAAGAATAGTAAGAAGAAGAATAAAAAAAGATATAAAAGAATAAGATTAAGAAGAATAAGAAGAAAAACAAGATAATATTGAAAACTAAGATGGAGAAGAAGTAAAGGAAGAAGAAGATGTCAAAGAAAAATATGAAGAACTAGGGGGTAAAATCCGGCTGCCCTCATGATTCTACCCCCTAAAATATTAAAAAAAATTTAAAAAAACAAAAAAAAATTATTTTCTTTAATCTATAAAATCCTTTCAGCCTCATAATAATATTTATGTTTTTCATAAATATTTATTCTCTCGAATCTCACATATTCACTCTCTCAAAAATCTTGCTCCTCTCTCTCGGGACTCGGGATTTCGTCATTTGGCTTGGCTTTTCGGGAATATCAACTTGGTTTTCGAATTTTGAGCAAGGATGTGGTGCACCGTGCACGTGATCAACCTCACTACTTTACTGGGTAATTTATTTTATGTTTTCTTTGTTTCTCTCTCTCTCTCTCTCTCTTAGTCTCTCTCTAGCCTAGTCTCTCTCTCTAATCCTAAAATAGTTAAATCTAAAATCTATCATCTAGTCTCTACATAAGTGTCATGGTTAACAAAAATCCTAAAAATGACAAATACTAATGAAACATATTTAAATTTAGAAAATGAAAATCTTACACAGAGGTCTGAGGCTACTGAAACTTTGATTTCTCTAGTCATTTCAACCCAAACCTCTAAAAAACAAGAAACTAGGAGGACTTCTATAGTTTGGACTCATTTTAATATAATAAAACAAAAAATATATTAGGAGTGAGAAAGAAGAAGTGACTTAGTTCAAATATCATATGTGAATTTTAACTTGTAATAGTTCGTTTGAAATTAGGCACCTTAAGAGGAATGCTGAATTATGCACCAAAAAACATGGTCCATTAGATGCTAAGCAAACCCAACTTGGCATTGCATTTTTTGAGATTGGATCTAGTTCAGTCTCAATGTTTACTCCATTCATATACTCCAGTGAGTTAGATAAGGAGGGAATGGCAAAACTTATCACATTGATCGGTCTTCCGATCAGATTTTTGGAAGATTCAAGGGTAGTGCGCATCATGCAGACATATTTTTAGTCTGCTTATCATAGGATTCCTAGGTCCACATCTAGGAATGACATACTAAAATTGTATAAGTTAAAAAAACAAAAAAAAAATAATTAATGAATTTATGGCATATAGTGGAGTGGTGTCCGTGATGTCTGATATCTAGACAATTCACGATGAATCATCTTATGCATGTCTCACCAGCCACTATGTAGATTCTAACTAGACTATGAATAAAAAAATTTTAGGATTCTCTAAGATTCTTCATCCTCGTGATGGCCCTACCATTTTTGAGTGTATGATGAAAATCATTAGGCAATATAAAATTCAAAATAAAATTTTAAGTGTCACATTCGATAACGCATCTAATAATGGAGTAGCGATCAACATGTTTGTTAGGAATATTAGAGACGCACCATTAGGAGAGATTTTTCATGTCAGATGCATGTGTCACACGATTAACCTAATTGTTCAAACGTGTATGAAGGTGTGTTCCCCCATGTTGGATAATATACGTAATGCACTAAAATATATTCACACTCCTCGTAGAACACAAGAGTTTGGTAGTCTCTATTTGTCTGCAAATCTTAAGAAAAAGAAATTCCAATCGAATGTGAGACATCATTAAAATTACACGTACCTGATGTTGGAGTCATGTCTTGGATACGAACACATGATATCCGACTACGTCAATAGTAAGAGTTACGAACTTATTATTGTCGACACTGACTAGGCTTCAAAAATTTCATTTATGAAATTCCTGAAGATTTTTTATGAAACGATGAACATGTGTTTGTTGGTTTATACGCCCATGACATGCATTGCACTCAAGTGCATGCGCAACATTAGTAGCATGTTTAGTAAGTATCTAGCTGACCTGACACTTAGCCATATGGTTGTAGAGATGGAACCCAAGTACTTAAAGTATTGGTCTACTATTCCATCTCTTTTTTGCCTCGCTGCATGCATGAACCCTAGGGTTAAGGTGGAAAGGGTAGAAAACACTCTGACTTACATTTCCTCATGCATGAACCTAGAAGACCCACCTGAAGGGTTCATTCACGAGAAGTTGAATGATTTGTTCACATACTATGATACTAGGTATGGTGGTGGTGGTGGTGGTGGTGGTAGTGAGACTATGATTACGGACATGGATACCGATTTCTACTCAATCCTATCATATTCTGATACTAAGAATCTTGATATATTACAGTGGTGGGAATCATATGAGTCCACCATTCTCATGCCATCTAGGATGGCACGGGATCTACTGACTCCTCCTGTGTCAAGCATAGCATCAGAGACTCCTTTTTTGTTGTAGTGAATGTGATTTCAGATAGGAGATCGAGATTACATCCAGATATTGTTAAGGCCTTGGTTGTTTGAAGGATTGGGAGGATTCGAAGTTTAGCATCCATGATCATGCTAGAGCTGTGACAGGGACTGCATCCGCATCCACTGTGAAAGCGGAGCTTAGGTGCTAGAGTAGTATGCATATTTTGAGGAGCTGGGGAAAAGAAAGCAACGTTAATTTCATAAATAAATTATATTGTATGCATTGTCATTAGATACATTGATGAAGAATAAGATGTAATCAAGTTTTGTTATATTTTTGTTTTAACTATGTAACATATTGTATTAGAATATTTTATTAACTGATTTTATTTTTTATTAATTATAAATATTGGTTTATAGTTTATATTTTTATTAAATTTAATATAAAAATTAAAAATTATGTAATTAAATTTTATGTAAAAAATTAAAAATGTGAAAATAAATTTGGAATGAAAATAGCTAGGGATTTTCCCTCACAAATTTAGTTACGAAAATTTTCCCGCTAATTTAGTTAAGGAATTTTCCCTCGCTAATTTTGCTTTAGAAATTTCATTCGTTAATTTTGCTGTGGAATATAGTACTCGTAAATTTTTGCGACAAGCACTTGAGATAATGAAAGGTTCTATCATTATTCCATTATTATATCTACTTTAGCGATGGAAAACCCCCATTTTTCTAGAAAATTTTTTCTAGCTACCTGGGATTTTTCATGTGGTACATGATGTCAAACTCACATTGACTATTAAGAAATCATAATTAAAAAAAACTAAATTAAATTACTTCATTTGAAGAATTGAAAGATGAGGCAGATAAGTTCATCGTGTTGCAGTTCAACACTATCACATTCACAAAATGATGATCCATTGTTTCAACTAATAGATGTATGAATTCTAAAATCGCAAGCTCATTCTGCAACATGTATGATACTAGTCACTAATAGCATTGCTCATTTAATAGTAAAAAAACAAAAAAACAAAAAATCAAAACAAATTGATTCGGCTCAACTTGAAATACAACTTTGTAGATGCAATAGGAACTTACTTCATCGTTGTCAATGCCAACCATGATAAATAAAGATGCATGGCACCGGTATATGATTTTGTAGTTATGATGCTCCACAAATGAGTACCACAAAGAGATTACAGCACAAAAATAATTTCTAATAGTGGAACAGTACCCATGGCTGTGAAGAATCCACATCTATAAGAAATAAAATCAGAAAAGAAGTAAGAAGATGATTAAAAAATAATAACAACCCACTGCTCTATCTGCTTAAGGCATTCCAAATGATTTCACCTTATAAGGCATGATGTTCTTCAATAGCTCACCATTCATAGATGAACTTCCATCATTATATGGTAGATAATAGTTATTAAATTCTTGAATTGAACTTACAACATCATAAAAATATATCATACAGGCAGAAGTCTGCATATCTTTTTAGTTTGTACAAATTAGTAGGTGGTGATTAATAAAAGGTAAACCAAATTATTCTAATTCAACAATATTTTAAAATTAGTTTAGTTGATCGTGAGGATTGTATGCAGCAAAAAGAGATCCAGGCAGTGATTATCACTTATAGATAACATGAATAATGTCTCCCCCACTACTAATATCTCTAGGGGCTAGACATAGCTGAGCCTACAGATTCTCTAGTAGGTTTTTCTACAAAAATTCTCTCCATTGAACCATTTTTTTCTAATATAGATGGACATAGAGTGAGCAAAAGTCTGACATTTCTTTTTTTCCTGATTTACACACATTGAACTTGTCTGCCTTTGTGCACGAAAACTCATGTGGGGCAAGATAAATGTTATGCCTTGTCATTCTTGCATTCAAAATAATACATTCTGCTCCCCTTTTCGCATCCACTTATGATAAGATTTGCCAACTCTAATTCCTTTTGTGCTTTCATTTCGATATCACCATCTACAGTAGAAGGAAATCTTTCTAGTCAAAAAAGCAACAACAGTAACAATCATGTTTGCTTAATAGAATACCAATGTTTTTTTAATGGATTTGATGAAAAAGGATGTGTAGAAGAATTAAAAAATGGGAGTAGAGTAAAGAAGAGATGCCTAACAATAGATCAAGTGAAGGCAATGAAAAAAAACTTTGAAGTTGAAAACAAGCTTGAACCAGAGAGGAAAAAATACTGGCTCATGAACTTGGCTTGCATCCAAGACAAATAGTTGTTTGGTTCTAAAACCACCATGCTAGGTAGAAAACCAAGCATTTAGAAAGAGATTATGGCCTCCTGAAAGCAAATAATGATTCACTGAAGCTCAATTATGAAGCCCTTAAACATTATCACGAAGCCTTGATAAAACAAATTAGAAAAAAAGGCACATCTTAATGCTGAAAACATAGAGACTAGTAACTTGTTCAACAAGGGGGAGGGCCTTTTACCAGAAATAGACTAGAAGTTTAAGAGTGGATTATTAGATAGTGATTCGAGTGCGATCCTGAAGGATGATAATAGTTTGGATTCTTGGATTTCTTCTATCAGGTTGAAAAATTGTAGCAAATCACATATCAAATTATGATAGTCAAGCATGGAATCATGGATTAATACATACAGACATGGAATGGGGTTGAAGATTACGAAAGCACACATCCTCTCCTCTGAATTAGTTGCTATCTACTTCAAACTGGAAGTTGTAACTTGCAATGCTCACGATCTAGTGCACAAAAAAAAAATCCTAGGTGAGTTTTAGGTTTTTATGCTCATGACCTAGTGCATAAAAATATACTAGACAAGTTTTAAGTTTTTATCCTCATCACCTGCTCACGACATGGTGCACGAAACTATGTTCATCATAGTTCCTCTTTCGAAAGGAACTGTGATGAACAGTGAACACATGCGACTTTTAGGATTTTATTTATAATTTTTATGAAAATAATAAAAAATAAATTTATAGTCCTAAAATTTTATATTATTTGATATATTTTAAAATTTATAAAAATCCTAAATTAACTTATAATGAGAAGATCATAAAAATAAATATTTATTATTTTAATAAATATATAATAAAAAAAGCTAATAATTACAATCTAATGCAATGCTTTAATTATTAAAAATTTTAGTAAGTGCAAAAATAAAACATGAATTCAAATAAACTAAGGTCAATTTGATAGAACTTTTCAAATGTGTTAATAAGGCAAAGAATTATTTTAAGTATTTTTAGGACAAAAAAAATATCATTAGTAATATTTTAAAAAAATTTGAAATTCTAAAAAACACTTGAAGGGTTCTTTTAATAAACACTTGGAGATTATTATTTTTATAACACTTGAAGTGATTTTTTTAAAAATTCAAATTTTTTTGTAAATATTTTTTAAAAGATACCTATAATCATAAAAATAGTTTTATTACAGTTTTATTAATATAAATATATTCATTATTTTAGATTTTTTATAAATATTTTTTTATAATCATACAAATAATAATTTTTAGCTTTTATTAATACAAATGTTTATGTATATTCATTTATTAATTCAAAAAATTAAAAAATTGTTTATAATTATAAAATTAATTATTTAATGTTTTTATTAATACAGATATTTAAATTTATTTTTTAATTAAATCAAATATTATATTGTAAATATTTTTAATATTTTATAATTCTATATATAGTTAATTTAGGCTTTATTAAAATAAATTTTTATTTGTATTTATATATTTTTGTTATTATATATTTATAATATCCTATTTTTATTATTATATGAGAAAGCATCTTTCAAGGAACCCTAATCTATAGACCATGACAAACCTTTAATATAAAAAATTACATCAAATATTAAAACAAATAATATAAAAAAAGAAAATAATTCAGAATAGATTAATGATATAAATAATCCTTAAATAAATAGCTAGGGAAAATTCCAAGCTAAATGTATATATTTTGTAATAATTATTAATTAAGGATGAATCGCTTGCATTTAATATATAATTGTAAAAAAATTTATAGAGAATGATTTAGCGAGTGTTTTTTTCTCCCGTTAAGTAGCTAGAAAAAATCCATATCTAAAGTGATTGCTAAATTTTCTGCTATTCTTTGTGACAAATTTTGTGACAATAATAGATAGGGAAATTTTTCAATCGAAAATTTCTGTCTCTAATCTGTCACAAATCCATTATAAATTTATTATTCAATGTTAAATCAAACAACTCTCACTATTCCCTAGCTAATTTCTTGCAAATTAGCAAGGGAATATATTCCTAGCAAAATATTCGTAGGTAATTATTATAGATAGATAAATATAGATATAGACATATAGATAAATAGGAATATAGAGTGATAGACAGATAGATAGATAGATTTATAGATGTATAGAAAGATAGACATATATAAAGATAAATAGATAAATAGATAGACAAATAGACATATAGACTAATAGATAGCAAGAAGGATTGACATATAGGTATATAGGTAAGTAGATTAATAGACAAATAGATAGATAGATAGATAGATAGATAAACATAAAGGTAGATAGACAGAAAGAATTATAGACAGATAGACAGATAGAAATATGGATATATAGATAGATAGACAGACAGATATATAAACAGGTTGATAGATAGTCAGATCGAAAGATTTGTAGATAGAAAGATAGATAAATTGATAGAAAGATAGATAAATAGATGGATAGATAATTAGGTAGATAGATAGATAGATAAATAAATATTTAATAGATAGATATATATATATATATATATACATATAAATATATAGAAAGATAGATTGATTGACAGATTGACAGATAGATAGATAAATAGACCGATTGAAAAATGGATAAATAGATAGATTAATTAATGATTAGATAGACAGATAGACAAATAGATATATATATATATATATATTTATAGACAGTAAGATAGATAGCTTCACAGATAATTAGATAGAGAGATTAGTAGATATTAAGATAGACAAATTGATAGAAAGATAGATAGATATATGGATTATAGACACATATTTAGGTAGATAGATAGATAGATAGAATAGATAGATTTTTAATAGATAGACAGAAAGATAAATAGTTAGATAGATAGATAGATAGACATATAGACATATAAAAAGAAAGATACATTAATAGATTTATAGATAGACAAATCGATAGATAAATAGAATTGATAGTTGGATAGATAGATTGATTGATAGTTGGTGAGATAGACAAATAGAAAAATAGATAGATAGATAAATAGCTAGAAAGACAAATAGACAGATAGACAGACAGACAGATAGATAGATAGATAGACATATAGACAAATGATCGTAGAAAGATAGTTAGATATTTAAATAATAGATAGACAAATAGAAAGATAGATAGACAGGTAGAGAGAGATAGACAAATAGATATATTGACAGAAAGATAGATTGACATATAAAGAAATTGACATATAGATAGATATACAGATCAACATATAGACAGATTGACATATAGTCAGTTAGACAGGTAGACATGTAGACAAGTAGATAGAAAAATAAATAGATAGATATATAAAGAAATAGTTAGATAGATAGATAAATGGATATATAGAAAGATAGATGATTGACTGAGACACAGATATATAGACTAATATACAAATAGATAGAGAGATATACAAATAGATAGATAGAAAGATAGGCAAAATGATAGATTGACAGATATATAGATAGATAGATATATAGATAGACCACTTGATACAGAGACAGATAGACAAATATACAAAATGATAGCTAGATAGATAGACAGATAGAGATATAAACAAATAAATAGATTGATTGAATGATTGAATGAAAGATAGATAGATTGACTAATTTAAAGATGGATAGATAGACATATAGAAAGATAGACAGATAGATATATATAATGATAGACAATAGATAGATAGATAGATAGATAGATAGATAGACAAATAGACAGGTAGACAAATAGAAAGATAAGAAGATAGATAGATAAATAGATACACAAATAGATAATTAGATAGATATAAAGATAGATAAAGAGATAGATAGATAGGAAGAAAGATAGATAAAAAGATATAAAGATATATAGACAGATAGTTAGAGAGATAGATTGATAGATAGACAGATTGAAAGAAAGAAAGATAGATAGATAGATGATATAAAGATAGATAGACATATAGATAGATAGACAGATAGACATATATACAAATAGATAGATAGATTGCTAGATAGAAAATAGATAGATAGACATATATATTGATACAATTTTGAGAGATAGAAAGATAGATAAATAGGCAGATAGTCTGATAGATAGATAGAAAGATAGATATTCATTAAGATAAATAGACAAATAGA
>JAREIK010000077.1:533456-537147 GCA_029783825.1 Sapria himalayana
TAGATATATAGATTGATTGATTGAAATATATAGAGGTAAATGGGTAGATAGGTAGACAAGTAGACATGTAGATAAGTAGATAGGTAGATAAAAAGATAGATAAAATGATAGATAGACAAATAGATAGATAAAAAGATAGATAGATATATAGTTAGATAGAAAGATTGATAAATAGGAAAGTAGATAGATAGATAGATAAATGGGAAGCTAGATTGATATAATGATAGAATGAAAGATATATAGATAGATAAAAAATAGATAGATAGACAAAGAGATAGATAGATAGTTAGAAATATATATAGATAGATTGATATATAGATATTCAGATTGATTGATAGTGAAATAGATAGATTGATAGATTGATAGATTGAAAGATTTAAAAATTAATATGTCGATATTAAAATAATTACGTAGACGTATAGTCAGATAGACATATAGATAGATAGCTAGATTGATAGAAAGATAGATTGATATATAGATTCATATATTGATTGATTTATTTATAGATTGATAAATAAATATACAAATAGGTAGATAGATAGATATATTGATTGATCGATTGATAGATATATAGATAAATAGATAGAAAGATAATTAAATAGATAGTTAGATAGATAGCTAGGCAACTAAATAAAAAGACAAATAGATAGATAGACATATAGATAGTTTGATCGATAGAGATACAAATAGAAAAATAGACAGATAGAAAGATAGATAGATATATAGATTGAAAGATTGATAAATAGGAAAGTAGATAGATAGATAAAAAGTTAGATAGACATATATAATGATAGAATGAAATATAGTTAGATAGATAAACAAATAGATAGATAGACAAAAAGATATATAGATAGATAGTTAGTTATATAGAATGAAAGATATATAGATTGATATATATATAAATAGATAGATTGATTGATATTAAAATAGATAGATTGATAGATAGAAAGATTTACAAATTAATCAGTAGATAGATAAATAATTACATAGATAGACCATCAAACAGACATATAGATAGATAGCTAAATTGATAGATAGGTAGATAGATAGATAGTTAGATATATATATTGATTGATTGATTTATCGATTGAAAGACAAATAGATAGACAAATAGATAGACAAACAGATAGATTGATAGATAGATAGATAGATACACAAATAGATAAATAAATTGATAGATAGATAATTAAATAGATAGATAGACATACGGATAGTCTGATAGATAGATAGATATAAAAATAGACAAAAAGATAGATATTACAATTAGAAAGATATACATATAGATAGATAGACAGAAAGACAGACAGATAGATAGATAAATAGATAGATAAATAGATAGATAGGTAGAGAGATAGACATTTAGATAGTTAGATAGGTAGACATGTAGATAGGTTGATGGTTATGCAAGTAGATAGGTAGACGGGTATAGAGGTAGAAAAGTACACAGTTAGATAGGTAGATAGGTAGATAGGTATACACATAGATAGGTAGACTGGTAGATAGGTCGATAACTTGACAGATAAACAAGTAGATAAGTATACAGGTAGACAGATATACAGGTAGACAAGTTGACAGTTACACATATAGGTTGGTAAAGAGATAGATAGGTAGACATCTACATAGATAGAAAGGTAGATAGGTAGACTAGTAGACACATATATATGTGGACAGGTTGATAGGTAGCCATATAGACAGGTAGACTCGTAGATAGATTGACTGATAGATAGATATAATATAGATAGAAGATAGACTAATAGAAAGATAGACAGATAGATAGATAGACAATTAGATAGATAGATAGATAGAGACAGAGACTGATAAACTGATAGAAATAAAGATATATAAATAGATGGTTAGATAGATAGATAGGTAGGTAGATAGGTAATTAGATAGACAGAGGTTAAAATGCTATCTATATTTCTATCTGTCTGTCTATCTTTTTATTAATCTATTTATCTATCTATCTGTTTATTTGTCTATCAATCTATTTGTCTACTATTTGTCTATATTTATATCTATCTGTCTATTTATTTGTCTATCTATATATACAATTACTTATCTTATTATATTTCTATCTAACTAACTATCTATCTGTATATCTTTATATATATATATATATATTTATTTATATATATTTATATCTATCTATCTATCTAATTATCATTCTATTTAAATATTTATCTATCTTTTTGTGTATCTATCTGTCTAAATATCTATCTACCATTTGTCTATCTGTCTAAATATCTATCTATCTATATATCTTTCAATCTATCTATCTATGAATCTTTTTATAAATCTATCTATAAATTTGTCTATCTATATATTTATCTATCTATTTATCTATCTATTTTATATCTATCTATGTATATGTATATATATTTGTCTATCTATATATCTATCTTTCTAAATGATATGTATATCTATTTTCGATCGATTTGCATTTCTATTTATCATATCTATTTATTGTATCTCTATAAATCAATCTTTCAATCTATCTTTAAATCAATTTTATATCTATTTATCTATATATCTAATTGTCTATCTATATATCTATCTATCTAACTATATATATATATATATATATATATATATATATATATATATATATATATCTATTAATTTTGTATATCTATCTATCTATATGTCTATATATGTATATATATCTCTCTCTATTTGTCTATCTATTAGTATATCTATCTTTCTATCTAAAAGTATATTATTTGTCTATCTATCTGTTTATCTATCTATATGTATATTTGTCTATCTATCTATCTATCGGTCTTTCGTCAATCTATATATGTCTATCTGTTTGTCTATCTATCTGTCTGTCTGATTAGCTATCTATATGTATGCCTTATGTCTATATGGCCTGTCGAGTTGTCTGTATACTTGTTTAGAATCTATCCCTCTATCTTTCTTTCATTCTATCTGTCAGTCTATCTTTTAATTAATCTATCTATCTATCTAACTGTCTATTGGTGTGTCGATTTATTTGTCTACTATCTCTATTCTTTTTATCTATCTCTCTATCTATTTGCCTATATATCTATAATTAGTTGCCTTACTATCATTCTATTCTAACTCTCTATCTAATTGTCCTATCTTCTATATATATATATATATAATATATATCTTTATATCTATCATCTATCTAACTATTTAATTTTTTATATTGAAAGATAGACAATAAATAGATGATAGATAGACAGACAAAATAAATAAATAAATAAATATATATATATATTTTTTTATTTATTTATTTATTTATTATTTATTTAGTGGTCTGTCTATCTATCAGTCTATTTATTTGTCTATCTTTCAATATAAAAGATTATCTATTTGTTATGTATGTATAGAGATTTATCTATATATTGCCTACCAGACTTATTGCCTACATAACTTATTGACTTAGTATATATTTCTTTATATGGTGTCTATCTATCTATTTGTCTGTTTGTCTATCAATTTGTCTATTTTTCTATCTATATTTCTCTTTATATATGTCAATCTATCTGTCTATTATTTATCTTCTATTGTTTATCAATATATATATGTATGTATGTATGTATGTATTATCTATATTTATATATTATCTATATATCTATCTTTTGACCATCTATTTTATATCAATCTATCAATCTATTTATCTATTTATGTATATAAATATATATATATCTGTATGTCTCTCTAT
>JAREIK010000077.1:540147-557647 GCA_029783825.1 Sapria himalayana
GATAGATAAGAGAAGTTAGTAGATAGATAGAATATAGACATATATAATGTATGAAATATAGTTAGATAGATAAACAATAGATAGATAGACAAAAAGATATATAGATAGATAGTTAGTTATATAGAATGAAAGATATATAGATTGATATATATATAATAGATAGATTGATTGATATTAAAATAGATAGATTGATAGATAGAAGATTTACAAATTAATCAGTAGATAGATAAATAATACATAGATAGACCATCAAACAGACATATAGATAGATAGCTAAATTGATAGATAGGTAGATAGATAGATAGTTAGATATATATCTTGATTGATTGATTTATCGATTGAAAGACAAATAGATAGACAAATAGATAGACAAACAGATAGATTGATAGATAGATAGATAGATACACAAATAGATAAATAAATTGATAGATAGATAATTAAATAGATAGATAGACATACGGATAGTCTGATAGATAGATAGATATAAAAATAGACAAAAAGATAGATATTACAATTAGAAAGATATACATATAGATAGATAGACAGAAAGACAGACAGATAGATAGATAAATAGATAGATAAATAGATAGATAGGTAGAGAGATAGACATTTAGATAGTTAGATAGGTAGACATGTAGATAGGTTGATGGTTATGCAAGTAGATAGGTAGACGGGTATAGAGGTAGAAAAGTACACAGTTAGATAGGTAGATAGGTAGATAGGTATACACATAGATAGGTAGACTGGTAGATAGGTCGATAACTTGACAGATAAACAAGTAGATAAGTATACAGGTAGACAGATATACAGGTAGACAAGTTGACAGTTACACATATAGGTTGGTAAAGAGATAGATAGGTAGACATCTACATAGATAGAAAGGTAGATAGGTAGACTAGTAGACACATATATATGTGGACAGGTTGATAGGTAGCCATATAGACAGGTAGACTCGTAGATAGATTGACTGATAGATAGATATAATATAGATAGAAAGATAGACTAATAGAAAGATAGACAGATAGATAGATAGACAATTAGATAGATAGATAGATAGAGACAGAGACTGATAAACTGATAGAAATAAAGATATATAAATAGATGGTTAGATAGATAGATAGGTAGGTAGATAGGTAATTAGATAGACAGAGGTTAAAATGCTATCTATATTTCTATCTGTCTGTCTATCTTTTTATTAATCTATTTATCTATCTATCTGTTTATTTGTCTATCAATCTATTTGTCTACTATTTGTCTATATTTATATCTATCTGTCTATTTATTTGTCTATCTATATATACAATTACTTATCTTATTATATTTCTATCTAACTAACTATCTATCTGTATATCTTTATATATATATATATATATATATATATATTTATATATATTTATATCTATCTATCTATCTAATTATCATTCTATTTAAATATTTATCTATCTTTTTGTGTATCTATCTGTCTAAATATCTATCTACCATTTGTCTATCTGTCTAAATATCTATCTATCTATATATCTTTCAATCTATCTATCTATGAATCTTTTTATAAATCTATCTATAAATTTGTCTATCTATATATTTATCTATCTATTTATCTATCTATTTTTATATCTATCTATGTATATGTATATATATTTGTCTATCTATATATCTATCTTTCTAAATGATATGTATATCTATTTTTCGATCGATTTGCATTTCTATTTATCTATCTATTTATTTGTATCTCTATAAATCAATCTTTCAATCTATCTTTAAATCAATATTTATATCTATTTATCTATATATCTAATTGTCTATCTATATATCTATCTATCTAACTATATATATATATATATATATATATCTATTAATTTTTGTATATCTATCTATCTATATGTCTATATATGTATATATATATCTCTCTCTATTTGTCTATCTATTAGTATATCTATCTTTCTATCTAAAAGTATATTTATTTGTCTATCTATCTGTTTATCTATCTATATGTATATTTGTCTATCTATCTATCTATCGGTCTTTCTGTCAATCTATATATATGTCTATCTGTTTGTCTATCTATCTGTCTGTCTGATTATCTATCTATCTGTATGTATGTCTATATGCCTGTCGAGTTGTCTGTATACTTGTTTAGAATCTATCCCTCTATCTTTCTTTCATTCTATCTGTCAGTCTATCTTTTAATTAATCTATCTATCTATCTAACTGTCTATTTGTGTGTCGATTTATTTGTCTACTATCTCTATCTTTTTATCTATCTCTCTATCTATTTGCCTATATATCTATATAATTATTTGCCTTACTATCATTCTATCTAACTCTCTATCTAATTGTCTATCTTTCTATATATATATATATATATATATATCTTTATATCTATCAATCTATCTAACTATTAATTTTTTATATTGAAAGATAGACAAATAAATAGACTGATAGATAGACAGACAAATAAATAAATAAATAAATATATATATATTTTTTTATTTATTTATTTATTTATTTATTTATTTATTTGTCTGTCTATCTATCAGTCTATTTATTTGTCTATCTTTCAATATAAAAGATTATCTATTTGTCTATGTATATGTATAGAGATTTATCTATATATATTGCCTACCAGACTTATTGCCTACATAACTTATTGACTTAGTATATATTTCTTTATATGTGTGTCTATCTATCTATTTGTCTGTTTGTCTATCAATTTGTCTATTTTTCTATCTATATTTCACTCTTTATATATGTCAATCTATCTGTCTATCTATTTATCTTTCTATATGTTTATCAATATATATATGTATGTATGTATGTATGTATTTATCTATCTATTTATATATATCTATATATCTATCTATTTGACCATCTATTTTATATCAATCTATCAATCTATTTATCTATTTATGTATATAAATATATATATATCTGTATGTCTCTCTATCTAACAATTTATCTATTTTTCAATCTACATATATATCTATCTATCTATCTATCTTCTATCTGTCTATATATCTTTCAATCTATCTATATATGAGTCTTGTTATAAATTTATCTATAAATTTGTCTATCTATCTATCTATATATCTATATGCATGTTTATCTATCTATTTTTATATCAATCTATGTATGTGTATATCTATTTATCTATCTATATATCTATCTATCTAAATGATATGTATATATATTTGTTAATCTATCTATCTTTGTATTTATCTATTTATTTATCTATCTATCATTTCTCTATCTTTCTGTCTCTATAAATCAATCGATCAATTTATCTTTAAATCTATATTTATATCTATCTATCTATTTGTCTATCTATATATCAATCAATCTATCTATCTGTCAATCTACCCATCAATCGATCTATATATATATATATATCTATTTATTTTTTTCTGTCTCTCTATCTATTTGTCTATCTATTATTATATCTATCTTTCTATCTAAAACTATATCTATTTGTCTATCTATCTATCTATTTTTCTATCTAACTATACATCTATCTATCTAACTCTCTATATATCTATATTTCTTTCTATATGTATTTCTATGTTTCTATCTATCTATCTATCCTTCTATTTATCTATCTATCAATCTATATATCTATCTTACTATATATATATATATATATATATATATATATATATATATATATATATATATATATATATATTTGTTAGTCTATTTATTTATATGTATATCAATCAATCTATCTATTTGTCTCTCTATATGTTTATCTATGTATCTATTTATCTACATATCTTTCTGTCTAGCAATTTATCTATCTAACAATCTATCTATCTGTCTATATATCTTTCTAATTATATGTCTATGTATCTATCTATATGTATATCTATCTATCTATATCTCTTACTATCTATATGTATATCTATCTAACTATATCTCTTATTATCTATGTGTTTATCTATCTTTCTATCTATCTATCTTTCTATCTATCTAACCATCAATTTATCTATCAAATTATCTATTGATCAATATATCTATATATTTGTCTATATATCTATTTATCTATATATATGTCTATCTATTTCTCTATCTATCTTTCTATTTGTATATCTATATATCTATATATCTTTCTTTCTATATATCTATCTATTTATCTATTTATCTATTTTTTATCTATCTATCTATCTGCCTATTTGTATATCTATCTATCTATCTAACTATCTATCTATCTATTTATATATATAGTTATCTATCTATCTTTCTATCAGTCTATTTATTTCTCTAAAAATTTGTGTATATATCTTTCTATCTATCTCGCTATATGTATATCTTTCTATTTTACTATCTATTTTTATATCTATTTGTCTATCTATTTGTCTATCAATCTATCTATCTATTTTTCCATCTATTTTTCCATCTATCTATCTATCTATCAATTTATAATTCTATCTATATATCTATCTGTTTGTATTTCAATATACCAATCTATCTATCTATCTGTCAATCTATCTATTTATCTATCTGTCTATGTGTCTAGATATGTATATGTCGAAATATTTGTCTTTCTTTCTATCTATCTATCTATCTATTTCTTTATCTATTGTTATACCTATCTATCTATTTATATGTATATATATATATATATATATATATATATATATGTTTATCTATTTTTCTATCTAACTATGTATATAACAATCAATTAATCTATCTATCTATCTATATATCTATCTATCTATTTGTATATTTGTCTATCAATATGTGTGTCTATCTGTATGTTAATATATTTGTAATTCTACTTGACTTTCAATTTATGTATATATCTAACTATATGTCTTTCTATATGTCTCTCTATCTATTTTCTTATATGTGTATCTATCTGCCTACCCATTTATCTATCTATTTATCATTTTATCTATCTGTCTATCTATCTGTCAATCTATATATCTATCTATCTATATATCTATCTATTTATATATCTATATATCTTTCTATATATCTATCTATCTATTTGTCTATGTATCTATCAATCTATTAATCTATCTATCTGTCAATATATATATCTATCAATGTAGTTATATATTTGTAGAGCAATTTATCTATCTTTCTATCTATCTGTATGTATAACTATATGTCTATATTTCCATCTATCTATTTTTCTACCTATCTATCTATCTATATATCTATATATCCATCTATCTATCTGTTTGTCTATATATCTATCTATCTATTTGTTTATCTATTTCTCTTTGTATCTATAAATATATATGTCAATCTATTTATCAATCTAGTTGTCTATCTCTTTGACTATCTATCTGTTTATATATCTATCTATCTATATATCTATCTTTTTATATATTTGTGTATGAATTTGTCTATTTATTTATCTATCTATTTATTTATTATATCTTTCTATCTATCTATTTTTTATCTATATGTCATCTTTTTGTCTAACTATTTTTCTCTCTATATATCTATTTATGTATCGGGCTATTTATTTTTCTATCAATTTGTCTATATAGATTCTATCTATCTCTCTATATGTTTATCTTTCTATTTGACTATCTATTTTTAAATCTATTTTTGTATATATTTGTCGATATTTTTTGTCTATCTATTTTTGTATCTATCTATCTATACTTCTATCTATGAATTTATCTGTCTATCAATATACATATCTATATATCTGTCTGTCTAACTATCTATTTTTCTATCTATTGATGTGTCAATCTATGTATCCGTATATCTATTTTTATATATATCAATATATATACCTATCTATCATTATATCTATCTATCAATATATCTTTCGATATGTTTATCTAATTGTCTTATATATATCTATTTATTGATCAATTTAATAGCCTATCTATCTATATATCTATATGTCTATGTATATATCTGTCTATCTATGTATCATTCTATCTGTGTGTTAATCTATTTGTCTTCCAATTTATTTAAATATCTGACTATCTGCCTTTCTATGTGTTGGTATATCTATTAGTTTATCTATTTATCTATATGTCTATCTATATATCTATGAATCAATTAATTTATGTGTATATCTATCATTCAATCTACCTATCTTTCTAACTATCATTCGAACTAACTTTTTATCTATCTATATATCTATCTATCTGTCTGTCTATCTATCTGTATGTATGTCTATCTGTCTATATATATATCTCTCTCTTTCTATCTACCTATGTGTCTATCTATCAATCAATCTATCTGTCTATTGATCTATCTAACTATCTATCTATTTATCTATCTATGTATCAATCTAATAATCTATCTATCTATCTCTCTATCTATCAATCTATTTATATGTCTTCCTATATGTTTATATATATATATAAATATATTTGTCTGTCTATATATATATATATCAATAGGTCTATCTATCTATCTATCTATCTATTTGTCTAACTATCTTTCTATCTATTTGTCTATAAACCTATCTGTTAATGTGTCTATATATTTGCATAGTTATCTATCTATCTATCTATCTGTCTATCTAACCATCTATCTATATGTCTATATATCCATCTATCTATTTTCAATCATCAATCAATCTATCTATCTACCTATCTATCTGTCTCTCTCTCTCTCTCTCTGTCTTCTATTTATCTATTTGTCTATATATTTATCTATCTATCTATATATCTATTTGTCTATCTATCTGCATATCTATCTATTTGTATATCTAACTATCAATTTATCTATGGTATATCTATATCTCTTTATATCTATATCTCTTTATATCTATATCTATTTGTCTGTCTGTCTAAATATCTATCTCTCTCTATGTCTATCTATCTATCTAAATATATATCTTTCATTTTGTCCATCTTAGTATCTATCTATTAATCAAACTATAAATCTATCTATCTATCTATATATCTATATTTTTCTCTTCCAATTTGTCTATTTATCTATATATCTTTCGATCTATATGTCAATCTATTTGTTTATCTATATGTATATCTATTTGTCTATCTATTTGACTTCCTAATTAACTATCTACCTGAATGATCGACATACTAACTATCTATTTGTCTATATGTGTGTCTATTTGTTTATATATCTATTTATCAATCTATTTTCCTATCTAACTATCTATCTATTTAACTATCTATCTTTGTATCTATATGTCTATCTCTTTTACAATCTATATGTCTTTATTTCTATCTATCTATCTATTTATATATCTATATATCTATATATTTTTCAGTCAATCTATCTGTCTATCTACTTATCTATGTATCTATTTGTCTATCTGTCTGTCTGTCTATCTATCTATCTATAAAAGTATATATATCAATCAATCTATCTGTCTATCTATTTGTGTATCTATCTGTCTATGTATTTGTTTATCTATTTTTCTATCTATCTATCTATCTTACTTTCTATCTATTTATATATCTATTTGTTTACCTTTCTATCTATCTATATATCTATTTATATGTTATTCAATATATATGTATATCATTCTATTTATCCATCTATCTATATATCTATCTACCTATTGGTCTATCACACGATCTATTTGTCTATTTATTTGTCTATCTATCTATATATCTATCTACCTTTATATTTGTCTATTTATATTTCTATCTATTTGTCTATCTATATGTCTTTCTTTGTGTCTATCTAACTATATATCAATATGTGCCTATCTATCTATCTATCTATTTGTCTGTCTATCATTTCTTTATAAACCTGACTATCTATCTCTCTATCTATTTGTCTATCTAACTAACTATCTATCTATCTTCTGTCTATTTTTCTATATATATGTCTATCTATCAATTAGTCTATCTATCTTTTTATCTATTTTCTAATCTATATGTCTATCTATCTATTAGTCTATCTATCTATATATATTTATCAATCTATCTATCTATCTATCTATTGATATGTCTATATATTTCTCTATCAAACTATCTATCTATCTTTATATTTGTCTATTATTTATGTGTATATATATATCTATCCCTCTTTCTATCTGTCTGTCTATCTATCTAACTATCAATCAATATACCATCTCTTTGCCTCTCTAAATGTGAATCTTTCATGTTTATCTATCTATTTAATTGTATGTCCTATATCTATCTTTCTATCAATCAATCAATTTTTCTATCTATCTATCTGTCTATCTATCTATCTATATGTTTGTCTATCTATCTATCAATCTATATATCTATCTACCTATCTATTTATCTGTCTATCTACCTATCTATCTATCTTTCTATCTACCTATCTATCTGTCTGTCTATCTATCTATCTATTTATCTAACTAACTATCCATCTATATATTTATCTATATGTGTATCTATCTGTCAATCAATCTATCTTTCTTTCTATCTATCAAACAATTTTTAAATCTGACTATCAATCGTTAGCTCAATCTATATATCAATCTATCTATCAATCTAATTATCAATATGTTTATATATCTGTCTATCAATCTTACGATATAAATATCTATCTATTTATTTGTCTATCTATTAGTTTATCTATCTTTCTATCTATCAGTCTATCTATCCATCTATCTGTCTATCTTTCTATCAATCCATCTTTCTATCTTTCTATCTATCCTTCAATCTCAATCTATCTATGTGTTTATCGATCTATTTATATATGTGGCTATCTATATCTCTAACTATCTATCAATCTTTCATTCTATATAAATATCTATGAATCTATCTGTCTATCTATCTTCTAACAATTTTTACATCTATCTATTTATCAATATGTCTATAAATCTATCTTTTAATCACTCTACCAATCAATCTAAAAATCTTTTTATCTATTTCTCAATCTTTCTATTTATTCATTTGCCTATTTATCTATCTATCTATCTAGTTATCTATCTTTCTATTAATATATCTATCAATCTTTTTATCAGACTTTTTATCGGTCTATCTCTAAATTTATCTATCAATATGTCTATCATTCTATCTATCAATCTACTTATCAATTTGTATAATAATCTATCTATCTGTCAATCAATCTATCCATTTATCTATATTTTTATCTATCTATTTGTCTCTCTATCTATCTATCTATCTGTCGATCTATCTGTCTATCTATTTGTCTATCTATTGGTCTATCTATTTGTATATCTATATCTTTATATCTGTCTGTCTATTTGTTGTCTATCTATATGTCTATCTATCTTTCTATATGTCTGTCTATCTATTTGTCTATCTATCTATATATTTGTATGTTTATATGTGTGTCAATCTTTTTGTCTATATGTCTGTCTCTCTATTTATTTGTCTATCTGTCTGTCTCTCTATGTGTTTATCTATCTATATATATATATATATCTATATATATGTCTATCTATCATCTATCTATCTTTATTTCTATCTGTCTATTTATCTATTTGTCTATCTATCTATCTATCTATTTTTCTGTGAATCTTTCTGTCAATTTATTAGTCTGTCTATCTATCTACTAATCTATGTATTTGTCTATCTATATGTCTATTTATCTATATATCTATCTATCTATTTATATATATCTCTTTCTAACTAACTATCTGACTATCTTTTTTTCTATATATCTATTTGTCTATCAATTTTCCTCTTGATCTATCTTTATATATTTCTATCTATCTATCTATTTATCTATATGTCTATTTTTCAATCAATTTGTGTATATATTTTTTTTTTCTATCTGTCTAACTATTTGTCTATCTATCTATTTGTCAATCTAACAAACTATCTATCTGTCTATCTGTCTATCTATCTATCTATTTATCTTTCTATCTATTTTTCTATCTATCTATATATTTTTTTATTTACTTGTCTATCTATCTGTCTATCTATCTATCTGTCTATTTATCTTTTTGTCTATCTTTCTTTCAATTTATCTATTTTTTTATCTATCTATATGTGTGTATGCCTTCTATATGTCTATCTACATGTCTATTTATCTATCTATCCAATCATCTATCTATTTGTCTATCTATTTACTTGACCATCTATCTATCTATTTATCTATCTATCAATCAATCTACCAATCAATCTATCTATCTGTGTATCAATCTGTCTATCAATCTATAATCAATCTATCTATTAATTTGTCTATCAATATGTGTGTAAATCTATCTATAAATTTGTATATCAATCTATCTGTCTATCTATTGATATATATATCTTTGTATTTGTCTAACTATCTATCTATTTATCTGTTTATCTATCTATCTATTAATCTATCTTTTTTTCTTACTTTTAATTCTTACTATCTATCTTTATATCTATTTTCATGTCTATCTATCTCAATAACTATCTCTCTATTAATTTATCTATCAATATATATATCTATATATCTATATTTTTATCTATCTAACTATCTCTTTATCAATTGTCTATCTATCTAATTATCTATCTTTCTGTCTATCTATCTATCTATTTATCTATTTATATCTCTATCTATATATCTTTTTATCACACTATCTATGTATCTTTCTATCAAATCTATCTATCAATCTATATATCAATTTATCTATTAATCTATCTATCAATCTCACTACAAAAAAAATCCCATATAGCTAGGGAAAATTTCTTTAACTATTAGGGCTTATTCCATCTCTAAAATAGAATAACGACACATTATCGATCGAAATAATTACCAAATTAAAAGTGCTCGTCACATAATATTAATGAGAAAAAAAAAGTTTCTAGAAAATCTTTCAACGACAAAAATTTCCTAGCTAATTATATTTTTCTCTTGCTAATTTTGATCATAATTAAGAGTAGTAATTAATATTTTTTGACTCAATATATACTGAAAATTTCCTAGCTAAATTAGCAAGGTAAAAATCCCTTGCTATTTTCATTCCAAACTTATTTTCATAATTTTATTTTTTTACCAAAAAATTGATTACATTTTTTAAAATTTTATTTTAAATTTAATAAAAACATATACTATAAACCATTTTTTATAATTAACAAAACCCAAAAATAATTTAGAAATAATTATGATACAAAAGTTACATGGTTAAAACAAAAATAATTCATATGTATATAATCTTTTAAAACTAAATCATCATATTCATCATTAGCTGGTACATTTGTGCTAGGCTCTCTTACGTCGGTACTCTACTAGAACTCGGTATGCTATCTGTCTCATCAAAAATTCTAACTGTGATTCCTTATAGGTCATCTACTACTTCATTTCTTTTTTTATTTCTTTCATCTTATCATTCACTTCGTTCATTTCCTACATTTCTTCCTTCAAAAAAGTTATTTAAAGATCCATAGAACCCTCAACTATTTGAGAAGCAGCTGTCATACGTTGCTCCACGAGTTCCTGTGATAAAATAGAAAATAAAAAAACTATGCTAGATAAAAATAAATTAATATAATATTTTTCATTACCCACTTAACTTTAATCATTTATTATAGTAGTATAATAGTGATGGAACCACCAAAGTAGTGGCCACTTTCATAACAACTATATAGTTTTTACTCGCTTGATTCTACATGGAAAATCACTCTATTTGGTACATATAAAAAAATAACCCAATGAACACGACGCACATGTGCAAGCACTACACCATGGCTGTATCAAACATACACATGGTGCACGTCCAATACATTGACCACACATCCATGTTCACTGCACCATACACACACTGTGCCCTTCTAAATAGTTATGCACCATGGCTGTGTGTCCAAGGCACCACATCTCATGGCATCGCTGCCCACTGGACCATGCACCCACTAACACTAAGCCACATGCCAGCACATGTGCATCACACATCATCACTAGCATGGGCACATAGTGTGTCATGGCGCATGTACCATCTAGGTAGTTATGAAATAATATGGTAGACAATCATTATTTCAAAAGGATCAAAAGCAATTAATCAAATTATTTCAGCCTTTTTGTCTCCCACAATGGTTCAATATTCCATGGTTATATAATGACCATGGAAGTGAGACTAATTAATAAAAAATAAATTTTTAGTAAAATACAATTAATGGGAACAAAAATAATTCTTAAAAAAAATAATTATTTATTTTATGAACATTCTATAATTTTTTACACATCACATTTGCAATGGGATAAAAATAAATCAACATTCTACAATTATTATTCCTTTTAAGATGTGACATTGAAAAAAGACGAGGTCATCCTCACCACTAACTGCTACTTTAAAAAAAATGCTTTTACTAGTTAAATGAAATCACAAATATTTGGCGTACCAGCAAGAAATGTAGCATCACTTCGAATGAGAAGAGGGGGCATGGCACATATAGAATGGGCATCAGTAATTTGATAATGATATATTAATAGTTAACCACCTTTTAATAAAGGGTGAACAAGAACAAATGAACCACAAAAAAATTAAAAAATAACAACGGATATATTAATTCAAATTATGTATCTTACATTCAAAGTAGCAAGCAACATATACAAGCTATATGAGTAATGAGAGAATAGAAAAACAAGTCAATATAATGCAACACTAATGGTGAATGAAGTATGAGCAATCAAATTCAAGTAAAATAAGTTCCATACTACAATAATATTATCATTTTTTTGTTTTATTTTTCTCTCCACTCTATTTGCTTTCTTTTTTTCTCCCCAATGCACGCAAAGCCCTATTGGGTTCCTATAACTTTTGACATCAAGCTTACATGATGTTAGAGCATAAATAAAGGCAATGTGATAGTTGTGCAAAGTGTTCGTGCGGGGGACACATTCTACAAGTGTCAATAAGTGTTTTTGCCAGTGATATTGAATCAATTTCAAGAAGGTTTTTGCAACATCATTTTATTCTTTCAGAAAATAGATTTTTGTCCGGCAAAATTAAAATAATTATTTTTTATGTAGACAATTTTTATTTTTAAAAACTACTCACAAATTCAATATTATATATGTTTTATGTAATATTCATCATAATTGCTATTATACATTTAACATTATTAAGAAAACATCATTTCAACATTTAAAAAAACAAAAAAAATAGTGCAAAAATTTTCATCATGAGATACAATATATAAATACATACCAAGATATCATTATAATAGGCATACAAAATAATAGGTATGAGTCTTCCAAAAGATTAAAAGACTTGATAATCACAATCTAAATATAATAGACAAAAATATCATAATTGATTCTTTAAGAAATAGGAGAATCATAAAAAATTTTTTAAATTGCTACATGTAACCAAAATAAATATCACTTATATCATTCATACAGTTAATTAACTTTAGATTCTCTCAAATATATTCATATGGACACAATTTTTTGAATTCTCAAATATGAAAATACAATTCCAAAATGGTTATTATAAGATTTTTGCAATCTATTATAATTTCTCACAAATTATATGTATATCAACTAGACATGAGAAACACATTTCTCTATGATAATCTTAAGAATAAGATATATATGCAACAACCATCTTGTTTTACTATTCCAACGAATGCATGTATCATGAGTAGATTGTATAAATCTTATATTATAATACTAAACTTAGAATATAATTATTTCAATGTTTCAATATTTTATAAATGCTATAATCAAGTATCACTCATGTCAAACACTACAATAAAAATTTAGCTAGGAAAATTTAGCTATGGATCAATCCCTAGCTAAATTACGAGGGATTCGTTTGAGAATAACAAGGGATTTTTGAGTTTATATTGAAATAAAAATTTTGTGATGGATTAGCAACGTTATTGGTTGATTGAAAATTTCAATCGCTATTTTTTTCGTAAATTTATGTACAATGAAACGTGATAAATTTAACGATGGATTTAGTGATGAATTTTTTCTAGCTAATTAGATCCATACGACATTCATTGCTAATATGTTCGTAAATTTCACTCAAGAAAAGCCAAGAATTTAGCGATGGATTTAGTGACATATTTTTCCTAGCTAATTAGATCCAGACATAATTCATCACTAATATATTCATAGATTCCACGTAAATAGAAGCAGAGAATTTATTGATGGATTTAGTGATGGATTTTTCCTAGCTAATTAGATCAAGACAAAATCAATCGCTAACTAATTATTTGAATTTTTTTTACTATTTTATATTTTATTACAAGCGATTATTCTTTAAATTTTAATTTTCACAAAATATATCCATTTAGTTAAGGATTTTTCCCTAACTATTTAGGCTTGGGATAATTTTCATCACTAATCTTTAATGATTTAATTTTTTTAATATTTTATTTAATTTTGTATATTAAAGGTACGTATGTAATTGTCTATAGATTAGTGATCCTTGTAAGACACATTCTCCTCGTATAATTATAAAACTATGTTATTATAAATAAATAATTTAAATATATATATAAATAAAAAAAAATTAATATTAATAAACACTACTATAACTATTAATAAAGACTACAATAACTATTAATAAAGACTACAATAATATTAAATAATTAATTCTATATTTATTAAAATTTTTAAAGATATTTTAAAAAATAAATGAACATACATTAAAATTTCTACTAATAAAATGATTAAATAATTCATTATATGATAAAATATAATATATTAAATGCCGTATCGAAAATTTCTCAACCCAGCATTTTCAAGTTCCCCTTCATAAAGAAAACATCCTCTCTCCCTAAATAGAAATATAATATTAAAAAAAATAACTTAATTCTTAATTCTATTAAGTACTATTAAGCATTAAGTTGAAAAAAAGTTTTATTAAGCATAAAGTAAAAAAAACAAAATGCCCCCTTGAAGTTATATATATATATATATATATTGTATATTAAATGTTTTGATAATTTAAAATTAAAACATTAATGGAATTTTAAAACCTAATAAAACTTAATAATCTTAAAAGTTAGAGATTGTAACTAGTCTCTAACTTAATAAACTTAATAAACTCTAAGTCTCTCTATTGGCCTCTCTCTCTCTCTCTCTCTCTCGACTCTAGTGTGGAGGGATCCTTGCTGTTGTAAAACCATAAACCCCATTAGTCTTTAATGATTCATCTTCCATGGAAAAAAGCAGCCTCATGGAAGAGATCGGATAAAGTCATCAGGTTGGCCATTCTTCCATATTTTTTTATTCATAATCCAAAAATCAGCTCTGTGAAAAAAATTCACTACCGTGTTCGATGTCATTGAGTAAATTCATGAATCAAGATCAATCGATGAGTACATTATGTAGCCAACTGGTACTTCATTAGTAATGTAGGCATGTTGCTTGTTTTGTCTCCACTTTAGAAACATGGCGAAATCATTATTAATCTAAAACCTAATTCTCACAAAAGAGGTCCATCACTAATAATTTTTCTTGTAGATATTCTTGTGGAGTTCTGGCAATCTTGAAATTGCATGGAATATTCCTGCTGAACATTAATTCATATTTTTTAAATATTTTCTCACCACTCTATATACAATTCTCATTTACAATATGTGGTTGGATTGATATGAAAGCCATAATTTACATTGGAGTAAAGAGATTGCAAGACTATGATTATGATAATGTTGTGCAGGTTTAGATGTGTAATTTTGTTGAATGTTGACATGTTCTAATGATTGACGTGAAGTTTCTTTCCATGGTCTTTGGTTCCAATATTATATGTTTTTTCTTATTATGATGTGATATTTGTGCTCATGAATATCTATCTAAGTTCTATTTCTGCATTTTTATTTCTTGTTTGAGTTTTGGAGTTTTCAATTCAAATAATAACCACAACATACCAGTAGTTTTGGTCCCATTTATACTCCAACATCTTAGTGTAGTCGTAAGACTACTTACATGTATTCCCTAATTTCTTTGCGTTACATATAATTTATCAGTGTTCTATATTATTGTTATTATTTTTAGAGTTTTGAGAATATTAATAATACAGTTAGAAGTATTTTTTAATAGTGTTAATGAATATTATTGGTAAATTAACTTATAAAAGATTTTATATTTCTTATTATCTTTTTAATCTCGATTGTATGTTAAAATTTTGAATAATAAAATTTCACATATTTTAACTAATAACAAGGATCCAACAATATCTTTGCAATTAATACCACATTCATCTTGCAATTGTGACAATATTTTTAAAATGTAATGCTCATTATTATGGGCATAATTCACAAAAAAGAATATTTTTGCTTTGTTATCATTATAAAAGAATGATTTGAAGCAATTCACTTCATGATAATAAGTGTTAAAAGTAATATATTTGATATTTTGACCCCAAAATATGTAATGTGGTGGTATAAAACTTTTATAAGAAATCATACAAACTTCTCATCATTTGTCAATATTTTTTAATTATCTATCCTTTTTATTCAATCATAAAATATTTTTATTTTTGTTCTTGTATTCATTCAAATGTTTTTTTATGAGCTATAATTATACTTATCATTAAATATGTTGAGATTTATCTTGTTGGTATATCCAAACACAAAGATTTGTTAGACACAATTCTTTCTTCTCCAATATGTTTCTTGAAAAATTATAAATAAGAAGAATTTTTCACATATTTCATATATTAATAAAAATGAATAAATGAATCCGTAATCTCATTTATTTTATCTTTTACTATAAGAATCAGGACATAAGAGAGATATTGAACATGGAAAAAGTTTTCATCTAATAATAATTCATTTTTTATGCTTAAACAATATACAACATTATATTTAATTATTTGTGTCTAACTATATATAAATATTTGTATACCTATAACAATCTATATAATTAAATATAACTATATTTGTAACTAAATATACATATATGTATACATGTATGTTAACCAATATATTTGTTTATAACTTTGTATATATTTATGTATAACTATTTGTATGAATATATCTATATATAACTATATGTTTAACTATATAAAAATATTTATAACTATATATAATATATGTATAATAACATATAACTATAAATAATTGTGTCTTATAATATGTATAACTATAAAAGCTTTATACATAACTATATATAGATCAAGTAGTAAGCCAACAATGCACATCATGATATATCTTATCAAATAAAATATATATAATTTATTTTTTCTATGAAAGAGTTGTCATACTTTTTGAGTGTTTGATCTTAATACTAAAAAAATCTTAGATATTTAAAATAATGTCTGAAACTTGGTTTGTAGATTTTATTTTAGATATATCAAACTGATTATCTCATGTAATTAGATCATTATCATCATATACAATTAGTTTCGCATACTAATATCTTGATCATCTTAAAAAAATAGAAAAATTTGACATATTTCTATGACAAAATATAGTAAATATTGAGTAAGATGATTAAATCATTTCTTGGTAGACTGCTTGAAGCAATAAATTGTCTTTCATATTCTGTATATCATATATGTGTTCTCTGCTTTCAGGAACAATAAATCCTAATGACTACTACATAAGCATTTTTTTATATAAATTATTATAAAGGAATGTATTCTTTATATCTAACTAATACATATTTTATATATGTGATGATAAATAGAAAGTAATAACCTATAAGTGGTCATGTAAATCATATGAAATAATGTGTTCAAAAATCA
>JAREIK010000077.1:560147-591351 GCA_029783825.1 Sapria himalayana
AATATATATTTACATATATACTGTAGTATTATATATTTATCAAAATAGAACTTATTTTATTTATTTATTTTGATTTGATTGACTGTTTAATTTTTGTACAGATATGGTACCACAATATTTTTCATGCGAAGCTTATAGAAGAAAAGGGATTTTTCACTAGACATGATGCACAGTGACTAGGAAAGTTTTGTCGCAGCAGAAAGCTAGTGACTGAAGGAGGTGGGGAAGATAAAGCAACATCAATTTAATGAATAGATTATACTTTATGCACTGTATGTATGTATGTATGTATTGAACTTTTATCCTATAAAATCTAGTTACAAATTTCAAACAAACAAAGATGATTTTTGCAGCCATGATTATGTGTTTGTTTATGTTTTTTATGTTTGTGACAAAATTTTTAGTTGTTTGATGTTCATACTCCATAATAGATATTTATTCTCTACTTTAATATAAATATGTATACATATATACCCATATAAAACACACACACACACACACATATATATATACTAGTATATATGTAGATATATTTACTAGTATATGTGTATATGTACATATATACACTGTGGTATATGTACATATATACTATTGTGTATATGTATACATTGGTATATATGTACAAGTATTTACTAGTATATATGTACATATTGTACATATACACTACAGTGTAAATGTACATACAAGTACATATATATGTACATATATACTACAGTATATATGTATACACGTATATATGTGCATATACTAAGTATATATGTACATATAAATACTTGTATAAATATACCTGTATATATATACATATATATTTACCAATGTATACATATACACTACAGTGTATATATTTACATTTATATATGTACATATACACTGTAGTCTATATGTATATATACCGAGTATATATGTACATATAAATACTTGTACATATATACTAGTATATGTGTATATATACATATATACCCATGTAAACATATACACAATAGTATATATGTACATATATACTACAATGTATATATATATTTATACTTTTATATATGTATATGAATATGTGTGTGTGTGTGTGTGTGTGTGTGTGTGTATCAATATATATATATATATATATATACTACAGTATTATATCTAACTAGTGAAATGCTAGTATATATGTACATATATATTATAGTATTATATATTTATCAAAATATAACTTTATTTATTTATTTTGATTTGATTGACTGGTTTAATTTTTGTATAGATATGGTACCACAATGTTTTCCATATGAAGTTTGTAGAAGAGAGAATTTTTCACTAGACATGACGCATCATTACTCGGACAGCTTTTTCACATTAGAAAGATGGTGATCAGAGGAGCTGAGAGAGAGATTGCAATGTCTTTGCACGGATAGATTATACTTTATGCACTGTTGCTAGATACATTGATGAATAAGATGTAATAACATTTTGTTATGTTTCTGTTTTAATTATGTAAAATATTATATTAGAATAATTTATTAAATGATTTTATTTTTTATTAATTATAAATTATTGTTTATAGTTTGTGTTTTTATTCAATTTAATATAAAAATATTAAATTATTTAATTAAATTTTTTGAAAAAAAAATAAAATTCTAAAAAAGTTTTGAAATGAAAATAGCTAGGGATTTTTCTCTTTCTAATTTGGCTAGGGAATTTTCCCTTGCTAATTTAGATAGGGAATAATTATTTTAGCTAGGGAATTTTCAGTTGCTAAAATTTTTTAGCTAGGGACTCTTTCCCTCCTTAATCTTTAGCGACAAACACTTTAAATTGGAAAAGGTTCCGTCGTTATATCCGTTTAGCGATGGAAACTCACATTTAACTTGCTAATTTAGCTTAGAAAATTTTTATTTTATCTAGGGATATTTCGTCGCTAAAATTTTTTTGCTCGGGACTCATTCCCTCACTAATTTTTAGCGGGGAGCACTTTAGATTTGGAAAGCTTATATCGTTAATCCATCGTAATATCCTATTTAGCGATAGAAACCCCCCTTTTAGCTCGGGAATTGTCCCTAACTATTTGGGATTTTTCTTGTAGTGAATTATTTCCTCCATATATACTATCATGACACTTATTCTAAAAGAAATTAAGAAATTCAACTTATTCTATTATGAATATATTAAAAATATACAATAAATATAGACCATCAACTACATTTGTTGTCAGTGAGGGTTGCTTTCATATGTAAAGGCAATCTTAGACTAAATATTCTAAATCAAAAAGAACAATTTAATCCAAATACATATGTTTTGGTATTGATCTTAATGATGCTAGAAAATTTAAATTAGATATAAAGTTAAATTTTTCATAGTATAATCCTTTAATCATTACTAAGCAGAATTCTTTTGATTTTATTAAAAAGTCAACTAGTCATGAAAAAAATATTTCCTTACTTAGACAACATGATGAATTAGTTGGCTTATGATTTGAGATGAGACATTGTTAGTAATTCTAGTACCAAGATTTGTAAATTTATAGATTCAGAAGTAGAAGAAAAGTGAAAAATGATATATCTACAACCAAAATCCAGTATCATAGCAGAAAATAAAACAATAATCTAGAAACATAGAAAATTATGTGATTTACTAGTCATTCAGCATGACTAGCTATATCCACTAGAAAAATGTTTATGTGTTTATAGATTATTACCAAAACAATGTCTTATGAATGCAATAGTCACGAAGAAAAAAATCACGCAGAGAGAGAAAATGAAAATGAACAATTTTGCAGAAAAATAGACATAAAAAATCAATTTATATTAAACAATTTTTCGATATCAATGATTGAGTGGGTCAAATCACTTGGATAGATCAGGCTGTGCTCCAAAATTTTTTTCGGCACATTGACCAGGTAGCAAGATACCTATTATTGTGCTATTGCTGCATTCCCAATCTTTTAATATTTTATTTTCTGCACTAACAAAAAATTGAAATAAAAAATACAATTGTTATACAAAGTAGTTTATCAAAAAAAACTAAATATAATAGACATTAAACATAATTTCGCTAGCAATATTTTTTATGGTAAAGATGATGAATTGCATTATAGGGATTTGTCAATACAACTTAAAGATGTTCCATATATACTGACAAGTTCAAGTTCAAGTTCAACTTTGATGAATCTTGTAGATGTTTTTTCTAACCCAGGATTGTCTTCTCATCTTAGAGTTTCAAATTTCATGGGTCACCCATGCATGTTGTATCATATGTCTGTAATAAGGCCCATAAACAATTTAACCCACAATTTGGAAAATTTTCATGTTGTCATATGCTTTCTTTATTAATTCCTATCATATAAATTCATTCTCTTCAGATATTTCTCCATGTAAACCCCTTATGTAAGACAACCTTCCTTCACGAGCCGACATCATTGCCTATAATCTAACTATAATGGACTTCTAGCTCTTTAGGATCTTCTCTTGAACACCCAAAAATTATTTGAGAACATCATTGGATACTCTTATTATCGCCATCACAATTATTGTTTTAATTCTTTTTAGTTTATTATGTTACGAGTAAATATTCTTTGATTGTAGTTAAAAATAATTTGTTTATTTTAACTTTTGATATTTTGAACTTACAAACACCTGTATAAAAAGGATATTGAAATTTGTTATTGGAGTTACTTATTTGAAATTTGGGGTTTATTACTTTTATTTTCCTTCTTGATGGGAGCACCCAACTCATGTGGGCCGCTCAAATGAACTTGTCTCCTATATAAGGGGTTTTTATGTGTTAATATGTATATAAGAGTTATTGAAATTTGATTTATGTTATTTCAATTTTTATTCAAGTTAAATTTAATTATTTATTTTAATTTCTACATCTCATTTTATAACAAGTGTCAATGTCAAACTATCTGTTTGTCTATCTATCTATATGTATAAAATCTATTTATCTATCTTTCGATCTATTTATCTTTGTATCAATCAATCACAATCTATCTATATTTCTATCTATTTGTCTATCTATCTATCTACCTATATGTCTATCTACCCATCTATCTATCTATATATCTATCTTCTATCTAAGTTTCTATCTATGTATTTGTGTATCTATCTGTTTATCTATCTATTTATCTATCTATCTATTTATCTCTCTATCTATATTTCTAGCAATTTATCTATTTATAAGTCTATCAAATTGATTTCAATCTGTCTATCAATATATCTATCTATATATCTATTTATCTCTCAATATATTTGTCTTTCTATCTGGCTATATATTTGTCTATATATCTATCTATCTATATATCTATCTTTCTATATATCTTTCTTTCTGTCTATCTATATATCTCTTTATCTATCTATCTATCTATCTGTCTGTCTGTCTGTCTATTTATTTATATATCAATTTAACTATCTATATGTTTGTCTATCTGACTATCTATCTTTCAATCTATTTATTTGTCTATCTAGCTGTCTATCTATCTATCTTTTTATTTGTCTATCTACCTATTAATATGTTTATCTAATTGTGAATCTATATATCGATCGATCTATCTATTTATATATCTATTTGTCAATTTATCTGTCTATTATATATTTCTATCTATTTGTATATTTATTAGTCAATCTATCTATCTATCTATCTATTTATCTATTTTAATTTCTATCTGTATATATATCTTTATATCTATCTTTCAATCTATCTATCAATTTGTCTATTTAACAATCTATATGTATTAAAATCTATCGAAATATCTTTCTATCTTTATTTCCATCTATATATTTGACTATCTATTTATCTTCTATCTAACTTTTAATCTATTGATTTGTGTATTTATCTGTCTATCTATCTATATATCAATATATCTTTCTACTAATCTATCAATCTATAAGTCTATCAAATTGACATTCAATCTAGCTATCATTATGTCTATCAAACTAGCAATAAATCTATCTATCTATTTGTCTACCAATCTATCTCTAATTCTTTCAATCAATCAAACTAACTATCTATTTATATATCTATCTTTCTTTCATTTTTTTTCTATCTGTCATCTATCTATCTATATGTTATCTATCAATTTATATTTTATTTATCAATCTATCTATTTTTCTATCTATTTGTCTATCTAACTATCAATCTATAAATATATCTATATATCTATCTACCTATATATCTATATATCGATCTATTTGTATATATATCTTTCTATCTATCAATCTATCCTTCCGTCTTTTTATCAATCAAAATATCTATCTATCTATCTGTCTATTAACATGTATTTCAATCTATTTTTAAATCTCTCTTTCAATATTTTTATCAATCTTTCAATCTATCTGTCTATATATATGTCTAACTATCTATCTTTCTATATGTCTATCTATCTGTATATCTATATATATATATATATATCTTTATCTGTCTATATATATCTATTTATCTAACTATCTTTATATCTATATGTCTATCTATATATCTTTCAATTTGTCTATAAATTTATCTATCAATCAATCTATCCATCTGTCTATCTATCTTTCTTTCTTTATTTCTTTCAATCAATCAATCTATCTATCTTTCTATCTATATTTCTTTCTTTCTTTGTGTCTGTCTATCTATTTGTCTATTTATTTGTTGGTCCATATATCTATCTATCACATTTTCTATCTATCTATATGTATGTCTATGAGTTGATCTATCTATTTATATATCTATTAGTCTTTTCATCTATCTATTTGTTTAATTATTTTATCTATCTATCTATTTATATGTCTATTAATCTATGTATATAACTATGTATCAATCATTCTATGAATCATTCTATCTATCTATATATTAATCAATCTATATGTCTATCTATCTATCTATCTATCTGTCTGTCTCTCTATATCTATATTTTTGTATGTATCTATCTAACTATCTATCTTTTTAGCAATACATCTGTCTATCAATCTACATATGCATATATATGTATGCTTTTTCCTTTTTTCTATGTATCAATTTGTTTAACTTTCTATATATATATATATATATATATATATATATATATATATCTATTTATCTACTGATCTAACTATCAATCTATCTAATTGTGTATTTTCTTACTATCTATCTATTTTTCAATCAATATATCCATCTATATATTTATATGTCTATCAATCAATATATTTGTCTATCTTTTTATCTATCTATATGAATATCTATGTGTCAATCTATCTATATATCTATATATCTATATATCTATATATCTATATATTTGTCCACCAATATGCCTATTTATCAGTCTATCTAAATGTTTATCTATCTATCTCTTTATCTACCTATCTATCTATATATCTATCAATCTATCTATCTGTATATCTATTTGTCTATTTATCTCTTTATCTATTTTTCTATTTGTATATATAACTTGTTATCTATCTATCTATCTATTAATCAATCTATCTATGTATTAGTTTATCTATCTAATTGTTTCTCCATCTTTTTATATGTCTATAACTCTGGCTATCTGTCTGTTTATAAATCTATCTATCTATATTTCTATGTATTTGTCTTTCTATCTGTCTATCTATCTATCTAATTATCTATCTATATATGTATCTGTCTGTCTGTTTATCTATCTATCTAAATATCTATCTATATATGTATGTATCTGTCTGTTTATCTATCTATCTATCTGTTTATCTATCTATCTGTCTTTATATATGTCTATCTTTTCATCATATCTGTATATCTATGTTTCTATCTATCTATCAATTTGTCTATATATATGTCTATCTTTTCATCATACATCTGTATATCTATGTGTCTATCTATCTATCAATTTGTCTATATATATGTCTATTAATATATTTATCATTCTATTTATCAATATGTCTATTAATCTTCTATCACTCTACATATCAATCTGTCTATCCATCTGTATATCTATCGATCTATATATCTATCTTTTTATATTTCTTTCAATCAATTAATCTATCTATCTATTAGTTTATCTATATATCTATTTGTCAATCTTTCTATTTGTCTATCTGTCTATTTTTCTATCTATCTATCTACATATCTTTCTATCTATCAATTTGTTTATATATTTATCTATCTATAAGTCTATCTATCTATCTATCTGTCAATCTATTATTCTGATTTTATATCTATCTGTCTATCTATCAGTCAATCTATCTATCTCTCTAACTAACTAACTATCTATCTCTTAATATTTCTATCTATTTATATATGTACGTATTTATATTTTTATCTATCTATCTAACTTTATGTCTATATATATGTCTTTCTATCTTTCTTTCTACATATCTCTCTATCTATCTATCTATCTGTCTATCTATCTAACTATGTATCTTTTATCTATCATTCTTTCTATCTATATTTGTATGTATATATCTATCTTCATGTCTATATATATATATATATATATATTTATATATCACACTACGAATCTCTCAATTTATCAATCTGTCTATATATATGTCTATTTATCTGTCTATTTATCTGTCCATTTATCTGTCTATATATAAGTCTATCTATCTTTCTATTTGTCTATCTATCTAGCTATATAAATATCTATCTTTATATCTATCAATATATCTAACTGTCTATCGATCTATCTATATATCTATATATCTATCTATCTATATATCTATCTAACTATTAATCTATCAATCTATTTGTCTATCTAACTATTAATCTATTTATCTATCTTTATATATATATATCTATGTATTTATATTTCTATATATATATATATCTATCTATCTATTAATCTGTCTGTCTCACTATTTGTCTTTTTATTTATCGATCTATCTATTTATGTATCTATCTCTCTATTTTTTTATCTATTTATACATCTGTCTATCTATTTAACTATCTATCCACCTATCTATATATATATATCTATCAATCTATCTATCCATGTATCTATCTAATAATATGTCGATATATATATATATATATATATATATCTATCTATCTATCAACTTGTCTATCTTTATATCAAACTATCTTTCAATCTAGCTATCTATATATCATTCATTCTATCAATATGTTTATTTTTCTATCTATCTATCTTTCAATTTATCTATCAATCTATCTATCAATCTACATATTTATCTTTTATCTAACAGGTATTCTATCTATCTATTTATTTATCAATCTATATGTCATTCTATCCATCTATCTATCTTTCTATCAATCTATATTTATCTACCTATCTATTTGTAAATCAATCTTTTTAATATTCTTTTTATCGACCTATCTAATAATCTGACTATCTATTTAGCAATTAATTTATATATCTATCTATCTATATATTTATCTATTAATTAATCAATCAATCTATATGTCTGTCTCTCTAACTATCTATCTATCAATCTGTAAAGCAATTTGTCTATCAATTTGTTTCTCGATTTGTTTGTAATTTTGTGTATGAATCTTTCTATCAATATATCGATCAATAAATCTATCAATCTATTTGTTTATCTATCTTACTATATATTTATTTGTGTATCTATCTATTTATCTATCTATCTTTCTATCTATATATCTATCTATCTATCTTCCTATATATCTTACTATCTATCTATCTATGTATATATCTATCTATCTATCTATCTATCAGTTTATATATCTATCTAATTTTTATTTATTTGTCAAAGTATCTTTTTATCTATCTATATGTCTATCTATATGTCTATCTATCTGTCTATCTATATGTCTATCAATCTTTCTATCTATATGTCTATCAATATTTCTATCTATCTATATATCTACCATTTATCTTTCTCTTTATTTTTCTATTAATAATCAAATAATCTATCTGGGTATATAATTGTCTATCTATATGACTATCTATCTGTCTGTCTGTCTGTCGACCTTTCTATTTGTTTGTCTAGCAATCAATCTACTTGTCTATTAATCTATCTATTTATCTATATATCTTTATTTCTATCAATCTACATGTCTATCTATTTATCTATCTATTTGTATATCTATCTATTTATCTATATATCTATTTATCTTTATTTCTATCTATCTCTACCTATCTATCTATCTTTCTTTCCTTCTATCTATATATCTATCTATCTATTTATCTTTTTTTCAATCATTCTATCTATCTATCTTTCAATATTTCTCTCAATCTGTATATGAATCTAATATCAATCAATCTATACATCTGTCTATCTATCTACCTATTTATTTATTTATCTATCTATCTATATATCTATATGTTTATATTTATGTCTATCTATCTAACTATCTTTATTTCTATCTATCTATCAATCTATTAATTTATCTGTGTCTATCTAAATATCTAAATATCTAAATATCTGTCTTTCTTTCTATCTACCTATATGTCAATCTATCAGTCTATCTAACAATTAGACAATCTATATGTATATCTATCAATCTATCAATCTATCTATATTTCTATCAATATATCTATTTATTATTCCATCTATTCATCTATCTTTTTATATATTTATTTCTATCTATCTATCTATTTATCTTTTTATTAATTTGTTTATCTATCTTTCTATCATTCTATTGATCAAACTATATATTAATCTATCTCTCAATCTTTGTATCCATCTTTCCATCTTTCTTTCTATCAATCAATATATTAATTTATCTATATATTTATCTATCTATCTTTTTTTATATCTATGTATCTGCCTGTCTATCTATCTATCATCTATCTAACTATGCGAAGCTATATTCTCATAGCGAGGTGCTTCGAGTTAGTGAAGCGCTTTAGTAGTACTGAAGCCCTATGTGCTATAATGCTGAGCCAAGGATGCTCCACCTTATCTTTATCTATCTATGTGTCTATTTGTTAGTCTTTCTATCTGTCTATCTGTCTATCTCTCACTCTATCTATCAATCTGTCTATATATGTGTCTATCTCTCAATCTATCTATCAATCCATCTATCTATCTGTATATCTATCTATATGTATATCTATCATTCTATCTATCTTTCTATCTATATTATATCTATCTATCTCTCTATCTATTTATCTATATATCTTTCTATGTACTTTTCTATTTATATGTTTGTCTATCTATATATCTATCTATCTATCTATCCATCTATATACTTGTATATCTATCTATTTATCTATCTATCTGTTTATCAATTTGTCTATCTATTTGTCTATGTATATGTCTATCTATCAATCAATTTTCTATCTATCTATCTGTCAGTCTAATTGTCTATCTATAGTCTATCTATCAGTCTATCTAACTAACTAACTATCTATCTGTCTATCTATCTTTCTATATATCTATATATCTTTCTATCTGTCAATCTATGTATCAAACTATCTATGAATTTGTCTATCTATCTATCTATTTAACTTTTTATCTATCTGTCAATCTATCTGTCTAAATTTCTGTCTATCTTTCTATCTATTTTGCTAAAAATCTATCGATCTATAAGTCCATCTATTTATCTATCGATTTTCAGACTATATACCTATATATCTATTGGTTATCTATCTATCTATCTCATTTTCTATCTATTTATCTATCTATTTTTATGTCTATTTATGTGTCTATCTATATATCTATCTATCTTTTTGTATATCTACGTGTCTATCTATCTATATATTACGACAAAAAATCCAAAGCAATAAAGGACAATTCCCTAGCCACTCGGGGTTTTCTTTTGCTAAATGGCATATAACAATGGATTAATAATGGAAGCTTTCCCAATCTAAACTGCTCGTCGCTATAAATTAGCTAGGGAAAGTTTTCCTATCTAAAAAATTTTAGCGATGAAAATATCCTAACTAAAATACTAATGTTCCTACCTAAATTAGCAAGCTGAATGATAGTTTCTATCACTAAATGGATATAGCAATGTAAGCTTTCCCAATCTAGTGTGCTCATCGCTAATAATTAGAGAGGGAAATAGTCCATAGTAAAAAAATTTTATCAATGAAAAAATCCCTAGCTAAAATATTAATTTTCATATCTAAATTAGTAAGTGAAAATTCCCTAACTAAATTAGCAAGAAAAAATTCCCTAACTATTTTCATTTCAAAACTTTTTTCAAAAATTTATTTTTTTTAAAATTTAATTAAATAATTAAATATTTTTATATTAAATTGAATAAAAATAGAAACTATAAACAATAATTTATAATTAACAATAAATAAAATTATATAATAAATTATTATGATTCAATATTTTACATAATTCAAACAAAAACATAACAAAATTTTATTGCATCTTGTTCATCAATGTATCTACCGACAATTCATAAGTATAATCTATCTGTGCATTGACATTGCTTTCTTTCCCTCTGCTCCTCCGGTCACAATCTTTTTGCTGCAACAAAGCTATCTAAGTCGCTATGCGTCTTGTCTAGTGAAAAATCTCTTCACTTATACAAGCTTTGTATGGGGAACAATGCGGTACCATGACTATATTAAATTTAAGCAGTCAATCAAATCAAAATAAATAAATAAAAAATGTTATGTTTTCATAAATATATAATACTACAATATATTTGTACATATATACTGTAGTTTATATGTACATATATGCTAGTATTTTCACTCATTACATGTATTCCTGAAGTAGATCTAAATATATACTACACTATTATATATACAATTATACTCAGTATATATGTACATATATACTACAGTTTTATATGTACATATATACTCAGTATATATTTAAATATAATACTACAAAATTATATGTTCTTATTTACTGAGTATATATGTACATATATTATAGTATTATATTTACATATAAACTGATTATATATGTACATATATTGCATTATTATATGTACATATATACTAAGTACATATATACTAAGTATATATGTACATATAATACTACATAATTATATGTGCTTATATATTGAGTATATATGTACATAAACTTAAGTATATTTGTAGATATACTAAGTATATAAGTACATATATGCTATAGTATCATATGTACATATATACTCAGTATATACGTACGTATATACTTTAGTATATACGTACGTATATACTTTAGTATATACATGCATATATACTATAGTAGATCTACACACACACACACATATATATATATATATACTACAGTATAAATATATACTATAGTATATACTACAAGAAAACCTGTAAGAAACAATGAAAAAATTACAAAAAAAATGCAATGCACATGAGAACATAGATCTGCATGAAATAAGAGTGTCAAGAACAAATCAGCATTTGCGTGGGACCAAAATTTATTTGTCCATCTCATAGCTTTAAAAGCTAAGGTGTTGTTCCTATCACCAAGAGGACAAGCCAAACCTTTTACATACCTATTATAAACTAAAACTCTACCCATAATATTTTGGTACACAAACATATTTACAGATATATAAAAATAGTAATTATAGACATGAACAAACACAAATCTAAGTTGATAGTCATACAATTTCAACAATTATCTAAAAGATGTCCAACACTGATGTTTAGAGAGAAAGAGAGTGCAAAAAAAATGTTTTAGGAATAATGAAGATATTAGAACTCGACCTCCTTTTGATCCAGCTGAAATCAGTAAAGATGGGACCCATGCATAGGACGGACCGTGGAAATGTCTGAAGGCTTTGAACTAGAATTTTTTTGTGCATATTACATCAAAGGTCTTGAAACGATTCATTATTAGGTTAATCAGAAAAGAAAAGAACAAAACTAGAATAAAGATAAATGATACCTCAAATGATGAACCACTTGTAAGCCCCCCAATGTTTTCTTAGGCTGTAGTGCATTATTCAAGAAAGATATATATTTTACAAGTATATCATTAGCTACTCAAGTAATTATATGTATTTCATAATATTAGATATTGATTCTCTAATCCTATGAAATACATTGCTTGTGGATGCATAGATATGGTAATGCTCTAGTAAAGCGATTGAAGGCAAAGCAGTAATCAACTTTACATTACCACTATTAGTTTCTCATGTTCATATGTTTGCTTTTGTACAATTCCTCTTCCTCTATTTGTGTGTGTGTGTGTGTGGAAATGTTCTAGATTTTTATATATGTTAGCCTATTGTGGGAGTTAACATGTTTTTATGAATTTAGACAAGTGGCTGGGGTTCATTGGTGGAAATTTCAAGTTTGATGCTAAAAAGTGTTTTTATTCATTTGTTCCTTTTGTAAACATATCTATGATTTGAGTGAAACATCTACGCAATCCTATATTGTATGTAATATGTAGCATAGATGTTGCATTTATTATCTTGTGATAAGGTGTGGGAAACAAGCTGTAAATATTAGGTACACAAATATAAATTCATATCAAAATATTTTGTAATATTTTTTCTCATCATTTAAATCAAAATGATAACTTGTTTTATTGTTATTAATATCATGTATTGGAGCAATCACAAATATTATTGGCTCATAAAATATTTCATTTTGGGCCTTTGTATTCCCCACCATATGTGCTTTGTTATATTAATTATAAAATATTTACAAAAAAATAACTCATTTTCATGTTTAGTAAAAAATGTTTAAAAATAAAATATTTCTATTTTAGTATACTATAAATGTTCCTTAGATTTATTATCACTATATACATATAAAGTGAAAATCTATATATATAGCATATATGTATGTATATAGCATATATGTATGTATATAGCATATATGTATGTATGTATATAGCATATTTGTATGTATGTGTATATATATATATATATGTGTATGTATGTAAGTATTTAGCATATATGTATGTATGTATGTGTGTGTGTGTGTGTGTGTGTGTGTGTGTGTGTGTATATGTATGTATATATGTATGTGTATACATGTGTGTGTATGTATGTATGTATGTATGTGTATACATGTGTATGTATGTATGTATGTGTATACATGTGTAAGTATGTATGTATGTATATATTTTTGTATGTATATATATATGTATGTATGTAAGAATATTTATGCATGCATGTATGTGTGTGTGTGTGTGTATATATAAATACATATATAAATATATATATGTATGTATGTATGTATGTGTAAATATATGTGTGTGTGTGTTTGTATGCATATGTTTGAATATTTTTCAAAAACATTATAGTTTTCAACCTAAAACATACACACACACACACACGTAAACTATCCTCAAAACCTTAGTGAGTTTTATATACTTTAACACCATTTGTATTTTTTTGCTATATGTACTAAAGAGGAAAATATATCACCAATATAAACTATCATGAACTTGAATTTTTAATTTTGTTTATAGATAGAAAATTATAAGAGAGATAATTTTCTTTTCCAAATTTTAATTTTCAAAAATATGAGAAATTGTGTTTTTTATGAATATTTTATAATTAGTTTATTAAAACATCTAGTATATGCAGTTAATATAGTTATATATAGTTATATATATATATATATACATATATATATTCATACAAGTAGGTATATGTAGTTATACATAAATGTATATAAAGTTATAAACAAATATATAGATTTACATATATGTATACATAGTTATAAATATAGTTATATTTAATTATATATAGTTTTATATAGTTATAAAAATATGTATATATAGTTAAACACATATAGTTAAACATAATATTCTATGTTGTTATACATGTAATTATAAAACTAGCTACATGTTATACATATAGTTACACATTTAGTTAAACTTATATTTATACATGCAGGTATATATATTTTTTCATTTAATTTTATATATTTATACATATAGTTATGTATAGGCATAGATATAGTAAAATACATTTTTATATATTAATATAAAAAAATGAATATTAAATATATGTTGTAAATAATATATAAAAATTATTGATATCTAAATATATTTACAAATATATAGATTTACATATATATGTACATAGTTACAAATATAGTTATATTTAATTATATAAAGTTTTATATACTTATACAAATATTTATATATAGTTATACACATATAGTTAAACATAATGTTGTATGTTGTTATACATGTAATTATAAATATAGTTACATGTGATTATACATTTAGGTACACATTTAGTTAAACTTATATTTATACATGTAGGTATATATTTTTTTCATTTAATTTTATATATTTATACATATAGTTATGTATAGGTATAGATATAGTAAAATACATTTTTATATATTAATATATAAAAATGTATATTAAATATATGTTGTATATAATTTATAAAAATTATTGATATTTAAATATATTTAAATACATGTAGTTTGTTTAAGTAGTTTTTGAAAGAAATATCAAAACATTTGACGCAATTCAATTTCATGCTACGTGTTTCAAGATATGCCTCTCATAAATCAAATTGTTAAAAAAAATGATATGGCATAATTTGATAATTAAAAAAATTATGATTGAGAAAAATTAAAATGTTAATAGTCTGCCACATAATTTTGATATATTCTACATGGAATATAATTTGATATATTTTAGATGTCTTTTCATGTTTTAAAAAAGCATACCTAGAAAAAATAAAAGTAATATTATAAATGTATTTTTATTAAAATATAATATTATGATCATAAAAAAAGCAAGCATCATGAAATGATAATTAAAATTATCAAATATCATGTTAATAGGATAGTATAGAAAATAACTAATAATGATGTTAAACATCATTATAAAAAATTGTGAAAATTATTCAAAATTATCAAAACATGAAATAACATAATTTCAAATAAATCTTAAAATATCATTAAATGGATAAAAAATCCATCAATAATATTTAATTTATTGTATCAAAGAGTGAACACTAAAGAAAAATATTGTTGAGTATTCTCCAATATTCAATCAACATGCATCAAAAATCTTAGAACACACAAAAAACATTGATAATTTATCAATAACATTAGTAACAATGAAACACAATAAAAATATTGATAATATATTTCCACGAAATTTATAGATTTTTATTAAAAAACATTGTGCCTCCCAATGTAAATATATAAAACATACAACATATCCAATACTTACATCAATGATATTTATAACATCAAATAAATTTCAGTGTCATTAACCCTAATTGAATTATGAAAATTTTTAACTAATATTATTATAAAAATGTGCTCTAAATATTATTAGTTATAAATATAATCTAATATTTTCCAAAAAAAAACCATTGAACAAATTTTAAAGTTTCTGAATAATATGGAAAAACATAATGCTTCATGGAAGAAAAATAATGTAACATCATATAAAGAAAAATTTTACTAATCCTTTTCTTCTACCTACCAAACATTGATGATTTAGCTCTTTCAAATTATGATTGACTATTAATGACCAATTTTTTTAGAAGAATAATGATTACCAAAATTTGATAACAAAGATGCGCTTTTATAAATTTAAAACTTCAATATTCAAAATCATGATATAATCAAGAATATCTTATGAAAATTAAAATTTGATTTATCTATTGTCCTAGAAAATAATAGGATAAATATGCATTTTTAAAATTATGAGCTCTAACATAATAAACAATTTTACCTACCCACATCAACTACTCTATTCCATGTTTATTGATCCTAGTTTATATTGTGATAATCATGAATACTGCATATCTCGGGTTCATAATATGAATGTCATTAAATCATGCACGAGCTTAATTTGATCACCAACAAAAGCCCAAACCACACTAGTAATCATGGAAAAGAGATATTATGTATTTAAATTATAGAATTATATAAGGATACCTATTGTATACAAGTGCAAAAAAAGCTATTTTAGTTATACATAAAGTCATGAAAAAATCACAATCCTAAAATTACTCTAGCCTAAATGCCAGTTGAATGTTTGATATACAAATCACTCCTATAACTAATTTGAATATTAATTAAATGTGAATGCTAATTGAATGCATATTTTCTTTACTTTAATACTTGTCTTCATGTTGAAATATGTTTGTCAATAACTCCCAACATGCTAAGGTGCATGTGGATAACTAGGGCTTATAATTGCCTAGTTAATAAATTTGTGATTTGCTTTCATGGTTACATATAAGATGTTTTGACTTTTCCAATTTGGATTTTCTAATTGATTATGTGACAATCTAATTCAATATATTTCTTATGCTCATGGAAAACAAAGTTGGTAGCAATGTGCAAGGTTATGTGACCGTCACAAAATAAATTTGCTACTTCCAAATGAGAAACTTGTCAATCCTTCAACAAGTATCTCAACCAAGTGAGTTCATAGGTAAATGCAAACTCGGACCAATATTCTATCTCTACTAATGATATTTACACTTTTGATTGTTTCTCACACTTCTATGGCACAAGTAACTTACCAAAAAAGTATAATAACTTATCAATTACCATTATTTAATTGGATATCTTTCTATATTGTAATCATATTCAGAGACAACAAAAATAGAACCCATAAACATTAGGATTTATTTTTTCAAAGTTACAGAAGCAGAAAACATTAAGCATAATTATTTTTCTTAAGATACAGAAGCAGAAAACAATATGCAAACATTGAGTATTTGAAATCAATAAAACTATAAAAAAGTAAACAGTAAAAAAACAAAGTTTACACTAACCATTTATTCTTTTATTAATGGTGTAGAGTCAAAATCATATAATGATATGAGAAAAGAAGAAAAAAGAAAAAAAAGTGGTGGAAAATTTAAAAAAAATAAAACCCAAATATTATGTAAAAACCAAACTACGCCCGTATGAACATGACCTGTTATGTCCTCACAAAACTTCCGATCAGCTATTGCAGTACCTTGTGGCAGCACAATTCTGAGATGTGCTCATCCTCTTCTCCTCGCCTCTCCGAGCCAACTTGAACCTTCCCTCACAAAATCATGAGCTCTTATGTCTCTTCCAACAAATACATTTAATCATTTTATTTATGTTTGTCGATTAAATTTAATTTAAATATATATTGATTAAATTATATTTATGTTTGTCAATAATAAATATATTGATAAAATTATTAAATATTTAATTTTTAATTGAACATTTTGAATTATTTTGTGGTTAAATCATGAAGCTAATTCAAAAAATTGAAACAAATTAATTTATTATATGATTAGTAATCAGCATCATTAATTTTAAAAAAATATTAACTTAAAAATATTGTAACATTATTCTGATATTTTATGCCATTAATCAAAAATATGATAATGTTTGGAAATTTTTGTAAATATAGGGCCCGACCAAAACCCAGATTTTTGAAATTTGTTATTTTCTATTTACTCAAAAATACTAATATAAGATTATATTTAAAATAACTTTCATCAATTCTATTTTATTAAATTTTATTAATAAATTTTAAATTTCCATAATTTAATTTTAAAACATATATAGGCTTATCTGATATAATATTTATATAAATATTAGAAAAAAAATGTTTATTAGAGAAAATTAAATACAATGTTTGTTAGAATTTTTGTTGTAGGTTACTCTCGTAGTCCTGTTTTGCTTCTCATCTCATCATCATTGAAATATAGAACAAATTTTTAGTGCTTAATGCCTTAGCATTATTTTTTCACAGAAACTATAAAAACAAAAATTTGAAGCAAATATATAGAAAATAAAGATACAAAAATATAAAAGTAAACTAAAATTATAAAAAATAAATAATTTAAATAAAAAATATGAAATAGATTTTTATTTAACCATTAATTATATTATTTCATAAATAAATAAAATAAAATAATAATAAAGTAATTCTTATATATATATATATATTATGGTTATAAGTTTTTAAGAATTCAATTTATTTTGTATTATTATAAAATAAAATAATTATAAAGGCATAAATTTTGAATCTTTTAGTCATTATAAATTTGAATCTTTGAAGTATTCATTTAATAACCACACTTAGATATTTATTTATTAAATAATCAAATTTTTTTTGATGTCATTAAATTATCTGTGCATTAATTTTAAAATTCAATTTATTTTCTTTTTAATTTTATAAAAAAGTTGAATTTTTTTTAATTTGAAATTTTTTTTATTCAAAATTTTTAAATATTTTAGTCATTATTTTTTTAAAAGATTTCTATAATCATTAAATTAATTTATAAATATTGGAATAATATTAATATTTACTTATTTATTCGTTAATTTATATAATCTTATAATTTTTTTTATTTAATCAAATAATAGTTTATTTTAGCTTTTTATCAAGTATAATTTTTATTTATGTTAATTTATTTAATTAAAATATTTTCACAATATTTATATATAAATAATAAATTATATTATTTTTTTTAAACAAATATTTAAATATCATAATTAAAAATTTCAAAAAAAAAATAATTTTTATAATATTTTAATTAATTTATAATCAAAAAAATAATAATTTGACTTATCTACTATAAATCTTTATTTGTATATATATAATTATGAAATTTTTTATTTATAATATCATATTTTATTATTATATGAGGAGATTGTGTGTTTCAAGGATAGCTCATCTATAGACCATGAAATACCATTAATATAAAAAATTAAATAAATTATTAAAATAAATAATTTTAAAAAATATTAAATTATTATAAATTAGCAACGGAAATTATCACTTGCCCAAATAGCAGGGGAAAAATCCCCAGCTAAATGCATATATTTTGAGAAAGTAAAAATTTAAGGAATAATCACTTCGAATTTTTTATAAAATTATAAAAAAATAAGTTCAGATAATTATTTAGGAATGAATTTTGTCTTGAACTAATTAGCTAGGGAAATTTCATCACGAAATCTGTTGTTATATCAAGGATGTAATTGGCTAGAAAAATTTTATCACTAAATCCATCACTATATTCCAGATCTAATTAACAAGAGAAATTACCTCGCTAAATCCATCGCTATATCCAGGTTGTAATTAGCTAGAAAAATATGTTGCTAAATTTATCGCTATACCAAATATGTAATTAGCTAAGAAAATTCCATCATAAAATCCATCACTATATCAAAGATTTAATTAACTAGGGGAATTCTATCTCTAAATCCATAGCTATATTCCAGATGTAAATAGCTAGAGTTATTTCCTTGCTAAATCCATTGCTATATTTGCAGCTTTTCATTGCATGGAAATTTACAAAAAAAAATAGCGATGGATTATTTCTGGATCTAATTAGCTATGAAAATTACATTGGTAAATCTATAGCTAAATTTACAGCTTTTTGTTACATAGAAATTTACGAATAAAATAGTGAGGAAATATTTTTAAAAGTGAAATTCCATTGCTAATCCATCTCTAAATTTTATTTCAATACAAAATCAGAAATCCCTTACTATTCTCTAGCTAATACCTCACAATTTAGCTAGAGAATAATCCCTAGATAAACTTTCCTAGCTAAATTGACATTTTTTTTTAGTGTATCTATCAAGCTAGCTAGCTATCTAACTAACTAACTATCTATCTATATCTATATCTCTCTATATAACATTTTATCTTTCTATCTATCAATCTTCCTATTTATCTATCTATCGATCTGTCTATCTTTAAATCTGTCTATCTGTCTTTGTATCTATGTATCTGTCAATCTATCTGATTGGCTATTTGTATATATGTGTGTATGTTTGTTTATCTATTTGTCTATCAATATGTCTCTCAATCTATATAAATATGTGTGTGTGTGTGTGTGTGTGTGTCTATCTATATGTATATCTATCTATCTATCTGTGTGTCTATCTATCTATATATCTATCTATGCTGTCTATCTATTAGACTATCATTTTGTCTATCTATGTGTCTATTTATTAGTCTATCTATCTATCAAAATATCTATATATTTGACTAATAATCTATAGAAATATCTATCTATCTGTCTATATATCAATCTATTAATAAGTCTATCTATCTAAATATTAATCGGTCTATCAATCAATCTATCTAATAGTCTATCAATCTATATATAGATATGTCAATCAATCTATTTATCAATCTATTTTTAAATCTATCGATCAATATATCATTATATCTATCTCTCTCTCTCTCTCTCTCTATATCTATTTATCAATATATCTAACTATCTATCTATCAATATATCTATCTAACTCTCTATCTATCTATATAATATCTATCTGTCTATTTTTCTATCTAATAAACTATTGATATATATATCTATCTATCTGTCAATCTTTCGGTCTATAAATCTATCTATCAAAATGTTTATCTATCAATCAATCAACCTATCAATCAAACTATTAATAAAATATATCTATTTATATGTCTATCAATCTATTTATCTATCTTTGATTCATTCTTTCTATGTGTATATATATATGCCTATCAATCGACCTATCTATCTTTGTAGCAATCTTTCTAGCTATCTTTCAATCTATCAAACTATCTATCTATCTATTTTTCTATTAATCTATCTATCTATTTATCAATCTATCTATTTGTCTATCTATCTATTTATCTATCTAACTATCTATCTATCTCTCTATCAATCTATCTATTTATCTATCTATATATCTATATATCTGTGTATCTATCTGTCTATCTATCTATTTATCAATATGTCTATATTTCTATCTATTTATTTATCTATCTATCTATTTATCTATCTATCTATCAGACTATCTATCTAACTATCTAGTTGTCTTTCTTTCTATCAGTCTATCTATCTTTCTATTTATCTATCTATTTATTTATCTATCAGTCTATTTGTCTATCTTTATGCCTTTCTATCTTGTTGTCTAACTATTTTTCAATCTAATTATCTATCTATCTAACTAACTAACTAGCTATCTATCTATTTATCTATCTATCTTTCTTTTTGTATGTCTTTCTATCTATCTACCTATCTATCTTTAAATCTATCTATCTATCTATATGTTTATCTATGTATGTATCTATCTTTCTTTCTATCTGTATATCTATCTGTGTATCTATCTTTCTATCTATCATTCAATCTAAATGTATATCTATCTGTCTATTAATTTGCCTTTCTATTTCTCTATCTATCTGTCTATCTATCTATATATCTATTTATCTATCTATCTATCTATCTATGTATCTATATATTTATCTATCTTTCTATCTGAATTTCTATTTATCTATCTATCTTTTGATCAATCTATCTGTCTATATATTTGTCTATCAATTTGTCTCTATATCTATCTTCTATCTGTATATAAATCAATTTTTGTTTCTATCTATATATCTGACTATCTATATTTTTATATATCTATCTATCTTTTGTTCTATCTATCTAGCAAATAATATATCGATCTATTTTTTTATCTATCATTCCATCTTTTTGTCTATATATCATTTATCTATCTATCTAAAAATCTAAAATTGATCTATCTATCAATCTATCTATCTATCAATCTATCTATCTATTTATTAATCAATTTATCAATGTATCTATCAATTTTTCTATAAATTTTGCTATCAATCAATCAATCTATTTATCTCTCTCTATCAATCTATCTAATATTCTAACTATTTATCTATTAAATTTTTTATCTGTATATATATATATATATATATATATATATATATATATAAATTTATCTATATATCTATGTATCTATCTATTTATATATTTATATATCTATCTATCTATTTATATATCAATCTAATTAAATATCTATTTATCAATCTAAATCTATATCTATTTGTCTAGCTATCTATCTCTTTCTCTCTCTATCTTTCTATCTATCTATATATCTATCTTTTTGTCTATATATCTATCAACCTATTTATAGGTATATCATCATACTTATATATATGTCTATCTATCTATCAAGCTATCTCTCTATAATCCTATCCATTAATATAAATATCTATCTATCTATATATATGTCCATTAATCTTTCTATCTATCAATCTATCAATCTTCTATCTATATATCTTTCTTTCTATATGTCTATCTATCTATCTATCAATCTTATTATCGATCTATTTTTATTTCTATCTATTTATCTATCTATCTATTTATCTAACTATCTATCTATTTATCTAACTATCTATCTATCACTCTTTATATCTGTCTATCTATATGACTATATATATATATTTTTTATTTATTTATTTATTTATTTATTTATTTTTCTATCTATTTATTTGTTTATCTATCTTTATATCTATTTGTCTATCTATTTTTCTAATAATATGTTGATATATTTGTCTATCTATCAATTTATCTATCTGCCTGTCTATCTATCAATTTATGAATAGTTTTATCTCTCTATCTATCTATCTTTCTTTTAATCTGTATATCAATTAGTCAATTAATCTATTTTTATATCTATCAATCTATCAATCAATCTATATATCTATCTATCAATCTATATATCTATCTATCTATTCATCTTTATTTCTGTCTGTCTATATGTGTGTCTATCTATTTATCTGTATGTCTATATATCTATCCATTAATATGTCTGTTTGTGTGTAAGTCTGTTTGTCTATCTGTCTTTATATTTTTATAGCTATTAGGCTATCTTTTTGTCTATATATATATATATATATTTATATATTTATTTATTTATTTATTTATTTATTTATTTATTTATCTATCTATCTATTTATCTATATATCTTTATGTCTAGCTATCTTTCAATATGCCTATCTATCTTTCTAGCAAACTTTCTATATTTTTGACTATCTATCTATATAAAAAAGTCTATGTGTCTATATATTTGTCTATCTATTTGACTATCTATTTTTCTATCTATTTGTATATCTATCTATCTATCATCTATTTATCTATTTATCTATATGTCTATTTATCTATCTATCTTTTTATCTATCTGTCTATCTACCTTTCTATCTATATGTCTATCTATATGTCTATTATCAATCTATATATCTAAATATCTATTTGTCTAACTATCTATTTTCCTATATATCTATCTGCCTATCTATCTAACTATCAGACTATCTACCTATCTATCGAATTAACATTCAATATATCTATTTTTCTGTCTATTTATTTGACTTTCTTTCTATCATTCTTTCTATCTTTCTATTTGCCTATCTTTCTATCTATCTAATTATCTGTCTATCTATCTATCTATATATTTATTTGGCTATTTATCTGTCTATCAATCTATCTGTCTATCTATCTATCTATCTATCTATATCCCTATATATCTTTCTATTTATCTATGTATCTATTTTCTATCTATTCTATCGATATATCTATTTATTTAGTAGTATATATATTTTTCTATCTATCTATCTATTTATCTCGCTATCTATCTATGTATATGTTGATCTATTTATGTATCATTATGTCTAACTGTTTATCTATCAATATGTTTATCTATCTGCCAATCTATATTTCAAAATGATCTATCTCTCAATATAGATTGATTGATAGATTAAAATCTATCAATCAATCAATCTATCCAAATATCAATTGAAAAATAAGGGTATATTCAGAGTGTCCATTGATCAGGCTCGTATATGGTATAATACAAATAAGGGTCGTACTCTTACCTAATCCCAGCCCTTGGGCTTCAGGCTCAAATATGAACTTGTGTATAACAAAAGATGTAATATTTGATAGGTTTATACAGAAGAAATTTTATTTTCTTTTATAAAATTTTTAATTCTAATACTGCACTCTCTGTGTCTCTCTCTCTCCCTCTCTAATTCTTCCTATCACTCAATTCCTCTTTTCTGTGTCACACACTCTCTCTTGTTATATTCTTTCTTGCTCTCCTTTCTTTATTATTCTCTCTCTCTCTCCCCCTCTCTCTCCCCCTCTCTCTCCCTCTCTCTCCCTCTCCCTCTCTCTCCCTCTCCCTCTCTCTCTCTCTTTCTCTTCCTCTCTCTCATTCTTTCCCTCTCTCTCCCTTTTCACCATTTCTCTCCCTCTCACTCTCCCTCTTTCTCTCTCTCTCTCTCTCTCTCCCCCGTCTCCCCATTTCTCTACCGCTCTCTCTTTCCCCCACCTTATCTCTCTCTCTCCCCCACCTTATCTCTCTCCCTCTCCCTCTCTCTCTCTCCCTCTCCTCCTTCAAACATTAAATGTCTTTTTTTTGCTTTCCTTTCTTATGCATTATCACGTTTTTCACCCTTTATGTATTATAACTGTGATATCTATTAATCTTTATTATGCTAAAAATTACTTTATCTATTAATGTAGATTCTTCAAATGCATTGCCTAGATATTCATGATATTTAATTTTTAAATATTCAACTGTAAATTATTTTATTTAATTATTTGTATATTTTGAAGTAATAGAATGTTTTATTCAAAATAATGATTGGGCATTATTTTTTGTAAATAAAATAGAGCAAAATGAGCTCAGATGATTTGTGGATGTACAGAAGGGTTATTATTGGATTTTTGAATAAAGATTTTTTGACTGGGCTCCAAACTTTTAATTAATTTTGTATTTAGTCAATCGAGATTGATGGATGGAGATAAAATTAAGTGCCCATGTAATCATCGCAAGTGTCAAAATATCATTTTTCGTGATGCAAACACTATAAGATATCATTTGGCTAAATATGGCTTTGTGCCAAATTATTTTATTTGGTTTTATAATGGGGATAGTATAATGGATCTGAATAATGACCAAAATAATGGTATTGAATCGTTTGCTTGTGGTGAAGAATCATCAAACACATACCATAGAAAGATCACTAAAGCTTCTAGTGTAGACTTCAATATGGATTACATGGATGAACCACCTAATCATGGAGCTTAGAAATTTAATGAAATACGTAAAGTTGCAGATAAAGAGTTGTGGCATGGTTGTAAAACACATTCACAATTGTCACTTGTGGCTCGACTAATGAGGATTAAATTAGAAAATCATATGTCTGAGAAATTATTTGATTAGGTAACAGAACTGATGAAAAAGATTATTCCAGATAATAATTTGATCACTAACAACTTTTACAACAATAAGAAGTTACTACGAGGAATGGGTCTACCAGTGAAAAAAATCGATTGTTGTTTAAATGGATGCATGTTATATTGGGGGTGGTGATAGTGATTTAATTAGCTGTAAGTTTTGTGATAATCTTTGATTTATGAAGGCACTTCGTATTGTAGATAAGTGACAAAAATTGATGGTTGTCTTTAAAAAGATGAATTATTTTCCATTAATTCCTCTATTATAGAAACTATATTCATCAATACTATAGCAAATAATATGAGGTGGAATTTTGAGAATGAGGTTGAAGAAGGGGTAATGCATCATCCATTAGATTCACCTACTTGGAAGCATTTTAATTATATACATCAAGATTTTGCAACAGAAAGATGAAATGTGAGATTGGGTCTCTACACTGATGGATTTCAGCCATTTGGACAATCTGGACAATAGTATTCAACATGGCCACTGATAGTGAAACCTTATAACTTGCCTTCATGGTTGTGTATGAAGGAGCAATATATGTTTTTGTCAATATTGGTTCCAGGGAAAAAAAATTTGAAAGACATGCTAGATGTTTTCTTATAGCCTCTTATTGCAGAGTTAACTCATTTATGGGATGTTGGCATGAATACATATGATATCTCAAAGAAGAAGAATTTCATTATGCGGGTAGCCCTTATGTGGATTTTAAGTGACTTACATGCATATTCAATATTGTTTGGCTGGAATACTGTAAGATGATTCACATGCCCGTATTGCATGATAAATTCTAATGCATTTACCCTCAAATTTAGTGGTGAACAATCATGGTTTGATAACCATCATAAGTTTCTACCTACGAATCATCTATTTCAAAGAAATATAACTACATTTAGAAAAAATAAAACTGTGATGACAATTGCACCATCAATTCGTTTAGGAGATGATATTATGACAAAGATTCAAAGTTTAGATTTAAAGAAGGTAACTGAAAAGGAAGCTACTGGAAGTAATGGATTAATAGGCAAATTATTTGGCTGGAGGAAATCTAGTATATTTTGGGACTTGCCCTATTGGAAGTCCAATTTAATTCGTCATAACTTAGAGGTAATACATATTGAAAAAAATGTTTTTGACAATTATTTCAACATAGTCCTTAATGTAGACGAAAAAACAAAAGATACTTTAAAATCAAGACAATAGCTGAATGAATATAGTCGGTGTCCTGAATTAAAACTGAATGAGGAAATAGGTAAATTCCCTAAAGCTTGCTACACACTTGATAAGAAGGCAAGACAGATATTGTGTGAATATGTTAAAAATTTGAAATTCCCTGATGGATATGTGTTAAATATGGGTAGATACGTGGATATGAAGAATCTTAAGTTATTTAGAACAAAATGTCATGACTGTCATGTATTTATGTAGAGATTAATACCAATTGAATTTCATGAATTACTTTCAATAAGGGATTGGAAGGTCCTTATAGAACTTAGTTTGTTTTTCAAATAGCTACCCACAATCACAACCAAAACTGATACCATGGTGAGGCTGGAGAATGCTATTCCACTTATTATTTGTAAGCTTGAATGGATATTCCCACTAAGTTTTTTTTGACTCTATGGAGCATTTTCCTGTCCATTTTGTATATGAAGTAAGGATTGCAGGGCCAGTGCAATTCAGTTGATGTACCCTTTTGAGAGGTAAATACATATAATTTGTTGTGTTTTATTATTTAGTACTTTAAGTATTATTGTAATTTAATCTAATTGAAACCTAACATTATGGATGTATGTATCTTCGTAAGTTGAAATTGAATGTTAGAAACAAGGAAAAAGTTGAAGGATCAATTTGCAATGCATATTTAGTAGAAGAAGCATCATCAATTTGTTCTTATTATTTTGAGCATCATATCAATACAAAGAATATAAATGTGCCACGAAATTATGAAGGTCATGTGATGGAAGAAGATGATTCTATGGACAAACTATCTTTCTTCTAGAACCTTGGAAGAGCATTTAGAAGAGTAATGAAAATATGTATGACAAATAAGAGTACGAAGCAACTCGGAGCTATGTTTTACTTAAATGTGAGGAGGTTGCACCATATATTGAATATGTATACAACTGTATATGTAATTTGTTTTTATTTAATAATCTATTTGTATAACAAAATGTTTATCTGTTTTAATATTTTCATGTAAGTGCAGGAAAGAAAATATTAAAAGGCCGGTGATGCAGTAGTAGCATAATAATGGAGGTCCTGCTGTCCGGTCAGCGGGCCGAAATTTTTGGAGCAGAGCCTAATCTGTTCCATGATCCAACCCACTGCGGTTAAATGAACAGAGATGTTTTTTAATATAAAATGATTTGTAATTTTATTTTTTGGGTGGTTGTTTTTGACGCGTGGAACTGTTCTCGTCTCCCTCTTTTCTCTCAGCCAATTTATCACAACTGCTCTGTGTGCTGCATACTGTAAGAAGTTTCTATTTGGTTTAATCTGTAATGCATAAGCATTTTCTGGTGGATGTAGCTAGTCGTACTGAGCGACTAGCAAACCACGTTATTTTCAGTGTTTATTTCTTGTTTTTTTTTGATTCTGTCATGGATGCTTGCTGGATTGTGATATATATTGCTTGTTTTCTATGTTTTTGTTGTTTCTGTATCTTAATCTCACTACCATGGAAGCGCAATTGCCCAACATATACCCAAAATGGTTGTAGATTTAATCATAGTTTAATTTTATTTTTAATAGGAATTATTAAAAATTAATATACATTTTTTTACTCTCTTTTTATATTTGTGCAGTATTTATGTTGAGTAGTTAAAATATAGGCATCCAGCAATTTACAGCAAAGATGTCTATTATATGCTAGAAACTTAATCTACGAATTGGTTAAAAAATTATTTGAGAATAATTTAGTTTTATATTTTTGAATTTTTTAATTTATTAGTATCTTTTATTTGTTAATATCATTTTTTTAATGTCACAGGCAATTGATCCTTCAAATGTAGAGTCAAATATTTTCATTTAGACTCTAAGTAAAAGCCCGTTTAGATATGTGAAAACCTATCCTGGGTATTTTGTTAATGGATATAAATTTCATACAATCGAAAATGCTTCTTCTAAAATAACAATGAATAGTGGTGTATGCATTAAAAGCTCATATTATAGTGCAGATGAGATTGATTATTATGGTCAACTCAAAGAAGTTATTGAGTTTGAGTATCCTGGAGTCGAAAACAACAGGATTGTATTATTTAAGTGCGAGTGCTTTGATCCTACATGAAATGTGAGCACAAAGATTCATTCGGAATATAAGCTAGTAAATGTTAACCATAAACACAAATATAATCGATATGAGCCATTTATTATGGTAGTTCAAGCCACTTAGTTATTTATTTTACAAATCTGGGTTTATCTCATGATAAGAGAGTTTAGTGGGCGATTTGCAAAATCAAAGCTCGATCAAAATTTCAAGTACCAACATCACAACAAAGAAGTGCAGACTTAGAAATTGCACCGGCATTCCAAGAAGATGACATAAATAATTTTGAGCCTTTAAATGTAAATGAAGATCCAAAAAATTTATGTGACGCAAATGGTGGCACAATAGAAATTGAAGATGGTCAATTTTTATCTGAAGATGAGTTTAAACTTCTATCGGAATCAGACAAAATCTATCAGTATTTTTGTTATAATTTTAAATATTTATAATTTTATTATAAATTTAAATTATCTAAGACTTTTTATATTTTGTTGAAATCTATCGGTGTGTTTTATTCAAAAATGCATATTTGTTCTTCATATTCCTATTTTTGTTCTATGTTTTATTTTGTATAACAGATGGCGCCTAAAGGATATGGTTGTGGTGGAGGTTGACGTGGACATAGAAATGAACCAAATTCAACTAGTATGTTACAACATGTTGCAAATCAGTCCCATCTCATAGCCACCATATCGAGACTTCAACATCACAATCACCATCTGCATTTCTATCACCATCACCATCTTTGAGACCTCAATTATCACTTTAATCAAATGTAAGCCAACCACCAATTGTGCTTCCTACACACACTTTTTATCCATCTCTATCTTCTACACCATAGTATACACTGATTATTCTCCCATTTACAATACCAACGACGTCATCAAATGTCGTGTCTTCCTCTGTAGTTAGTGTAATTTATTGAGATTGTGAATGAGAGGTAAAAGAATATGTAAAAATAAATTGAAAAAAAAAAATTTGATGTTACTGTCAGTGGTTTTTTTTAAATTATTATGATTTTCTTGTTTTCAATGTTATTTATTTATTTGTACAGTTTTATTCTAGCTCACAAGTGTTCGACTATAATTACAAAGGCTTTCAAGAAAATGACTAATTCTAAGCTTTCTCCTTGACGAAAGTTTCTTAATCGACAAAAGAGTCATATTTAATGACTTTCAGGTAAAAATAACAAAACAAAAGCATTGAAATATAACTAATAATTACTTAACCTTTTATGTTGATTATTATTCAAGCAGTAAATAATTATTTTCTTGTAGTTAATATAAAATTCTTTTGTCATTTTTCTATTTTATAAAATTAGTGCCACATGAGCATCAAATTTGATGGAAAGATAAGTCATTATGAGAGATCAAAGCTGCTTAATGGTTATTCTAATTTTGTCCATAAATAAAAGGGAAAATGAAAGAAATGTCTGATTTTATATCCGAGGAAAGACTGGCCTAGTGGCTTAATTATTGGGAGGAGCCCCATGTGAGAGAAAAAATCAAATATTGCCACAAAAAATCGATGAAGTGAGGTAGCTGGACTAGGTACATGAATCTCTCGACACACTGGAGGTTCAAAGTCGAGCATTGAGCATGCTCGAGATTTGGTACAAATTTAAAATTCTAAACATATCTATATTTTGTGGTTGTCCTAATAGTCCAATAAATAAAATATTATCATGGTTTTATTAATTTAGTTAAATCTTTTTATCATTTGTTTTTTATGACATAATAAAAACAAATTCTAGGCTGGAAAATTGAGTCGAGATCCAAATTTTTATGAGATTTTCAAGAAGATGCATGTGAAAAAAGTAGATGGTCAGTATGTTGACAACAAGTCTCAGATGATTGCTGTAAAAAATTGTATTATTATTTAGATTTTATAAAACTACAGTACATTATGAAAATTGTTTTTTCTCTATTTTTATCTCAGGACCTAATGGAGGAACATGGAGAGCTGCTCATCAACAAGTTGAGAGTTCTATGGATCTTCAACCAATTGACTATGATCTTATTTATTTGGAGACAATAGGAGGTCGAAAGAAGTAGCGAGTGTATGGAATCGGTGCTAAGGGAGTGATATTTTGTTGCAGCAGTCGTGCTTCTAATTCATCTACCTTAGAAATGGTGGATGAGGCGGTCGAACAAGCACTCGACACAATG
>JAREIK010000077.1:594807-626742 GCA_029783825.1 Sapria himalayana
TTAGAGATTTTCATCTAGATTTAGTCCAAGAATTGCAATGTCAAACTCAATATTATGAGCAAGAGTGGCTCATCTTTAGTATACATTTAGCAGTGCTAATTTAGGGCTGCAGATGGATAAAGAACAAAGGAGACAGGGAATTATGGAGTTTTTTTTTTTTTGATTATAGATAATTTCTTAATATCTTATTTATAGTCATCATGTGGGAATCTTCAAAATAAAATGTCGAAGAAACACAATGAGCAAGAATATTCCCAAAAACAAGAACTTGAGTTTCATGAAATTTATATAGCTATTACCATTAATGTTGAAACTGAGTATTGCTATTGATGATGATGTTAGTAGATGCTTAATTTTATTTTGTTGATTTCTTAATCTTGTTTGTGCTACATACAATACTATTTTATTACTCTTTTGTAGATATCCCAACACCCAACACACATGCATGTGTGCATGTACGAACATACATGCACTTACACATAGCACATATATATGTTTTTTCATGCATAGATAAATACATTTATACTCACTAAGACACATATGTGTATATATGTGTGTGTTTTTTTTGTGGACATATCATATATACATATGCGCATCTACAAATTCACAGATACACATGTACATACACATACATATATCATGATCACTAGAAATGTCTTAATAGTCATTCCACACACACATATATAGGTAGGCATATATGCATACGTACACATAGATATGTATATATATTAATATAGACATATACATATACATATATACATATATATGTATATATGAAGTGAGATTTCCTTTCTAGATTGTTAGGCATGAACTATCAGTGATAGATTTAAAGCAAGGTGATTTAATCATAAGTGAGACAATCATCCATTTGTAGCACATGACAACTAGAAAATGGTTTCATAGCCATCTGCATGTTTCTACCATTATAGAAAATCTAGGGGTTAGTTATGCTTTTTTTGCTGCTATTGATCCATCAGATAATATGCAAAAATTTCTTTATTTTTTTTGAGTGTTATTGAATGATTAAAGATAGAACATGTATTCTATAACAACTTAGTATACATGTGCACTAAAACAGCATAGGGCACGTGTGCACTACCCATGGTGTTAGCTGCATTGTAGCTATTTTTTTTGGGAAAATGAAGGTGCCCATTTTGCTCATTGTGCCCTTGGTATCACTAGTAGTTTCATTTCAATTGAAGGGAACATAAATTAGCAATTTGTTGCACCTTTCTATGTACCAAATCCTAACTCATACTGTGCACACTAGGCATTCATGATAGAGTGGGGGGAGAATAAGCTAAAAAAGTTGATAGAAAGTTTCGTGTGTATTTGTGAGTGTCACTGGTCCACTCTTGGTGATATTTTAGGAAAGTTGTGGTATGTTATGATTATGTAAATACAAAATATTATTTATATAATGTTGATATTGTAGGAAGAAAAGACATATCAAATTTGGTCAATATTATTGTTTGTGTAGTATTTTTTTTAATGATGAAATTATGCACAATGATTGGTAAATGCAATATATGTGCTGTAAAACTCCATAATTCTCTGAGTCACTATTCATCATGCATATTGGTAAATACTATATAAATGATGGTCATATCTATAATTTTTGCAAAATTAATAAGTTGCTAACATTCGTATCGTTTAAGTTTGAATTGATGCATATGTAGGAAATGAAAGAAGTGAATAATGAGATGAAAGAAATAAAGAATGCAATGCAATAGCAGATGACCTATATGGAGTCACAGTTATCGGCCTTGATGAGATAGATAGCAAACTAAGCTCCAGTAGAGAACCCACGCAGGAGAGCCATGCAAAAATTAACAAGCTAATGATGAAGATGATGATTTAGTTTTAAAAGATTATATACCTATGTTATGTTTTTGTTTTAACCATGTAACTTTTGTATCTTAATAATTTCTGAATTGTTTTAGGTTTATGTTAATTATAAAAAATGGTTTATAGTATAAGTTTTAATTTAATTTAATATAAAATATATTAAAATATGTAATCAAATTTAATGTAAAAAAATAAAATTGTGAAAATAGATTTGGAATAAAAATAGCTAGAGATTCTTTCCTCTCTAATTTAGCTAGGTATATTTCTGTACCTATTCAGCGAAAATCATTAATTATTATTCTTAATTATGATTAAAATTAATAAGGGAAAAAAATATAATTAACTAGGGAATTTATGTCATTAAAAAATTTGATAGAGAATAGTTTTTCCTCATTAATATTTTGCGACGAGCACTTAAGCTTGGTAAAACATCTGTTGTTAATCAGTCAATATTTTATTTTAGTGATGAAAAAAACTTATATAGCTAGAAAAATTTTTCTAGATATGTGGGATTTTTTTTGTAGTGCTTATCTATTTGTCTCTCTATCTATCTATCTATTTGTCTATCTATCTGTCTAACTACATATCTATCTATCTGTCTATTTATCTATCTATCTGTCTATTTATCTATCTATATGTCAATCTGTCTCTCTCTATCTATCTATTTATCTCTTTGTCTATTTATGTATTTATCTATTTTTATGTCCATCTATTTGTCAATATATGTATCTATTAATATATCTATATGTCTATCTATCTTTATTTATATCTGTCTATCTATCTAACTATCTATATATTTGTTTATCTATCTTTCTATCTATTTGTTTATCTATCTATCTATTTATCTATCTATTATTCAATCTATCTATCTATCTATCTCTCTATCTGTATGTGTGTGTGTGTGTGTATCTATATCCATATATCTTTTTATCTATCTATCTATCTATCTATATAAATATGTCTAATAATCTTTCAATCTATTTGTCTATCTATATATATATATATAAGTGTATCTATCTATATGTCTATCTATTTATCTTTCTAATTATTTATATGTCTATATCTGTCTATCTATTTGTCTATCTATTTATCTATCTATCTATTTATCTATATATCTATCTTTCTATCTATCTAAATATGTGTATATCTATCTGTCTATCTATTTGTTTATCTATCTGTCAAAGTATGCGTCTAATGATTGATTTATCAATTTGTCTATCTAAATAAGCTTTGTATGTCTATTTATATCTCTCTCTATCTATCTGTCTGTCTATTGATCTATCTATTTATTTGTCTATCAATATGTCTATCTATCAATCTATCTATCTGCCTTTATTTCTATCTATATGTCTATCATTATGTCTGTCTATTTCTCAATCAATTTGTCTACCTATTTGTTTGTCTATCAATCTATCTATCTATATTACCGCGAGAAAAATCCCAAATAGCTAGGAAAAATTTCTTAGCTAAATGAGTTTTTTCCATTACAAAACTAGAACTAATGATAGATTAACATTGGAACCTTTACCAAGCTAACGTCCTCGTCACTAAAGATTAATGAGAGACATATTCCCTAGCTAAAAAATATTAGCGACGAAAAATTCCCTAGCTAAAATAATAATTTCTCTAGCTAATTTTTACCTTAATTTGAAGCTTCCAAAAATTACCTAGCTAAATTAGCATGAGAAAAATCCCTAGCTATTTTTATTCCAAAACTAATTTCACTATTTTATTTTTTTCCAAAAAATTTAATTAAATAATTTTATATTTTTATATTAAATTGAATAAAAACAGAAACTATAAATGATAATTTATAATTTACAAAAATTAAAATTAGTTAATAATTATTATGATACAATATTTTACATCGTAAAAACAAAAACATAACAAAATTTTATTAATTACATCTTTTTCATCAATGTATCTAACGACAATGCATAATGTATAATCTATCACTAAAATTTACATTATTTTCTTTCCCCCAGCCCCTCTGGTCACCATCTTTCTACTACAACAATGCTGTCCTAGTCGTGGTGCATCATTTCTATTAAAAAATTTCTTCACTTCTACAAGCTTCGCTTGGGAATTATTGTGGTACCATATCTGTATGAAATTTAAACCTGTCAATGAAATCAAAATAAATCAATAAAAAAAGTTATGTTTAAATATATATATAATACTATAGTTAATATGTACCTATATACTATAATGTATATATATATATATATATATATATATTTTTTAATATTTCACTAGCTACATATATTACTATAGTATATGTACATATATACTGCAGTGTTATATGTACATTTAAACTAAGTATATATATACATATATACTACAGTATTATATGAGCATATATACGTAGTATATATGTACATATATACTGAATATATATGTACATATACTATAGTATATATGTAGATATACTCAGTATATATGTACATATATACTCTAGTATTATATGTACATAAATACTCAATATATACATACATATATACATGGTATATACATGAATTTATATTCTGTATATATGTACATATATACTTGATATATACGTACATATATACTTAGTATATATGTACGTATATACTTAGTATATATACACACATATATACTCAGTATATACGTACATATGCACTATAGTATATATGTACGTATATACTATAGTATTATATGTACATATATATAATCACATAATCTTAGATGACACAAAACTACAACAAATTGGTATTATCCCAATTATACTTCACAAAGATGGCACAAAAATTCACTATCAACATAAATAAGAAATGCTAAAAGTATTTAAATTTAGGAAAATATCTTTGAAAACTGCTAGAGAAAAACCTGGAAGACAAGCCACTAGCCATGATCGGCACACCAAAGTTCGCATCTTGCCTCCCTGAAACCAGAACTCTCTTCCTGTCCCAAGGCCTATATGGGTGTTGCTCTGCCCTGCCATGACCGAGCTGACAAGCTAACAAAAAAACTAGCAGATGAAATGAAGATTGATCGTCAGCAATAATAACCATCAATAAATCAATAAAAAACTTGAACATAGAAAAATGAGCACTCCACCATGCTCATGTGCAACACATGATTATAAAAATATTTTTTGCATAATAATATTGAATAACTGTAATCTAGGCAAACCTTGTTTTACATATTTAAAACATAACAAAATTTTACTAGATCTTCTTCTTCAATATATCTAATGACATTGTATAAAGTATAATTTGTCCGTAAAATTAACATTGCTCTCTCTCCCCCGGTTCCTCTGGTCACCATCTTTCTACTTCGACAAAGCTGTCCTAATCGTAGCACATGATGTCTAGTGAAAATTTCATTCTTTTCTACAAACTTCTTTTGGAAAATATTATGGTACCATATCTGTATGAAAATTAAACTAGTAAATCAATTCAAAATAAATAAATAAAGTTTTATTTTGATAAATATATAATGCTTCAGTATATATATACATATATACTAGCATTTCACTAGTTACATATAATATTGCAATATATATGTACATATATACTAGTATATCTGTACATATATAAAGATATATATGTGCATATATACTGTAGTGTATATGTACATATACTGAGTATATATATACATATAAATACTTGTACATATATACTAGTATATATGTATATGTACATATATACTAGTATATATGTATATGTACATTTATACTAGTATATATGTACATATATACTTGTATATATGTACAAATAAATACTTGTACATATATACCATTATATATGTATATGTACATATATACCAGTAAATATGTGCATGTATTTATATGTACATATATACTCAGTATATGTACATATATACTACAGTATATATGTACATATACATATATACTAGTATATATGTACAAGTATTAACATAAAGTAGAGAGTAAACATCCTTTATGGAGCATGAACATCAAACAGCTAGATATTCGGTCATAAGTATTACAAAAAAGAAACAAAAACCATAACCAATGATGCAATCATCTTTGTTTGTTCAAAATTGCGTCAAACCTACAAACACAAGGAACAAGAAATTTGCAACTAGATTTTACAGGATGAATGTTCAATACATACATGCATGCATACATGGATACATATATTCATGGATACATACATACATACATATATGACCTCATTCTTTTTCCATTCCCTCTACAAGTATTTATATAAAGTAGAGTGTAAATATCCATTATGAAACATGAACATCAAAAGCTAGATATTCTATGATAAGCATAAAAAAAAGGAACAAACACATTAACTAGGGCTGCAAAAATCATCTTTGTTTGTTCAAAATTACGTCGAACCTGCAAACACAAGGCACAAAAAATTTGCACCTAGATTTTACAGGATGAAAGTTCAATACATACATACATACATACATGGATACATACATATATGGATACATACGTACACATATATGACCTCATTCTTGTTCTCTTCACTCTACAAGTATTTACATAAAGTAGAGTGTAAACATCCATTATGTAGCATGAACATTTAACATCTAGATATTCTGTCATAAGCATAACAAAAAAGAACAAACACCTTAACCAGGGCTGCAAAAATCATCTTTGTTTGTTCGAAATTGCGTTGAAACTAGAAACACAAGGCACAAGAAATTTACAATTTGATTTTATAGGATCAAAGTTCAATACATAAATTCATGGGCACACACACACACACACATAAAAGAACAAGCTAAAATAAATTATTAAATTTTAACATATGAATGTTTGAAATTGCATCATCATTAAAAAAGCATACTCAAAACCAGATGAAAGACACAGACTAAAAAATTAATTAGTGAGGTCTTGAGTTTGAATATCACTTTAAATCAAGAAAAAAATGGATCTAACCAAACTTACCTAGAGAGAGAATATTAATGAAAGCACATCATTATCATACTCTTAAAATATCTAGGAGTGCTAAATTATTAAAATATTACAATTAGATATTTGTTTATTCTCTGACTAATTTTAAATTCTAAAAGAATATTAATACTAGATGTTTTATAAATTATTTTATAATCCTCATAATTAAAAAAAAGGCTTGAATGAAAAATACTTAGTATCATTTTCACTCCTAAAATTAAGAACTACAAAAAAAGTAGTATTCAATAATTAACATCTTGAGAGGAATACCCAAAATCATTATTCCTCCAAAAAAATTTAATATAATAAGCAAAATTTAATAAAAATATGATATATAAATAACATGCTATAATATTCCAAAGATTTTTTGGAAAACATGGTGATGTCATTTTGATTTATTATTTTAGAACAAAATATTTTATTGAAATTTGATGTGTGTGTGTTTAATATTCCAACAATCATTTGTCTTAAAAATATGATGGCATAAAAAAATTAAAATACAATTTTAAAAAAATTAATGACTCCAATTAATCATGTAATTTTAAATTGTTTGTCTCTCTCCTAAATATATAACCCAACAAGATGTTTTTTTCACATAACTACATTATATTATCATGTAGTATGAACATGAGATAGTCAATAAATTATCTCTTAGTTTTTAAAATTTTAATTTCACTTGAGGTTGTACCTAGTTTACAAGACTATCACTTAGTGCAATATTTATGAGATATTGATAACTCAATAATTATCCTTCAAAAAACAATAAATGCTCTATCTAATAAATCTCAAAACCAAGACTTATTGTCCTTTGACAAAGATACTTATCATCACATCTAGACAATGATCTCTAATATATACATACAAAATAAGAACTTCTAAAGTAATCAATATCCACTGTACATGCCATTTAAATCTCACCAAGAGAGATAGATATAAATAAGCATTACATGACTTGATGATCCCAATCCGAAGATGTAAATACTAAATGGATACATTCACAATCTATTTTAAATGAGTTTTCTATCATATCAGTTGATCCAGTTTAGAATAATGAGTTGGACATTCCAACTACATTAGAGCAACTCCAATGGGAGATGCCAAAAAAGAGGTGTCAAATGTTATTTTGCAAACTTGAATAGTGTTTTTGGCACCCCTAAATAGATTTTTACTCGAATGGTAGGTGCCAACATAAGGTGCTATTGTAATAATTAAATATTTTTTTAATTAAAGTTTTTTTTTCAACCTATGAGAAAGATCCTTTGAGATGCACGCCATAACTGCTATTTTACATCCTCTCTATTCTCTCTCCAAGATTTCCAAATATGGTACCCCAAGACTTTTGATGGCATTTTGCCACATCTTATACCAACTCCATTGAAGTAATCTTTTTTTATTGTCTGGGTGTCATTTTAGCAGTTATGGAGATGACACCCCTTATAGCAAACTCCCATTGGAGTTGCTTTTATAGACAAATATATATAATAAAGAGGAACCCAAGAAAAAGATTGATCAACAAGACTAGATTGGTAATGAATGATATTACATAGCCTTATGATATTAATTTTTTCAACACATTATTTCATATGATTAACATGACCACTAATTGGTTATTACTTTCTATTTATCATCACATATATAAAATATATATTAGTTCGATATAAAGAATACATTCTTTTATAATAATTTATATAAAAAATACTTATATAGTTGTCATTAGAATTCATTGTTCCTAGAAGTAGAGAGCACATATATGATATACAGAATATGAAATGTAATTTATAACCTCAAGAAGTCTCCCAAGACATGATTTAATAATTTTACTTAATATTTACTATATTTTGTAATAAAAATATGTCACATTTATCTATTTTTTTTAAGTTGATCAAGATGTTAGCATGTGAAACTAATTCTATTTGATGATAATGGTCTAATTACATGAGATAATCAGTTTGATATATCTAAACTAAACTTTACAAACCAAGTTTCAGATATTATTTAAAATATTTGAGGTTTTTTTAGTGTTAAAAAGTATGACACCTCTTTCACAGAAAAAATAAATTTTATAAATTTTATCTGATAAGATATATCATGATGTAAATCACTGGCTTACTACTTGATATAAATATAGACTTATCTAGATAAGTTGGTCTCTCAATTGACTCAACTACATATAGAATAATCATAATAACTAAATTTTCTAATAATAATTGTCTGACATTACCTATGATGTCAGTATATTTAGTTATTTTTTAAATTTACATAAACATATTCATATGAATACAATACTTAAAAATCTGAGGTATTTGAAAAAAAAATTCAAGAAATGTAATTATAATTAAAGATTATGAACATTATTGGATAGATACATATTCATATTCTAGTTGGACTTCTACGATCACAAAGCAAAAAATTGGCATATGTTTTTTTTTATTTTTTTGTAAATAACTTTATCTTCTGTAAAAATAAAAGATAAATAATTATTTCGAGATGCAGTATATTAAAAAAATACAAAGATATGACATCAGCAACTTATAAATTTCAATGGATCAAATACTTTTTGAATAAGCTTTATCTTCCAGTTTAGTGATTGATGATATTTCACTATGATGGCCAGATAACCAAACATATTGCAGCCAACTCAATGTTCTATGAGCGGACAAAGCATATTAAGATTAATAATCATTTCATTCAAAATAAAATTCAGGATATTTTGATCACTACAACATACATACCTATTAGTGAGCTGAGTAAGAACATCTTCATGTAGGCTATTAAAGGACCATAATTTGTTGTCCACTCTTTCAAGTTAGGAATATGAGGTATGCATGCATTAACTTTAGAAAGGTGTTAAATTTTTAGTTTAATATTTTTTTATTTTATTTTTATTGTTTGGGAAAACACGACTTGTTAGCTTCCCCAAACCATATTCGCGAGATTATATATATCCAAAATACTATATTTCATTTTTATTAAAATTATTTTTCTTTTTTTTTAAGATTCTCAACTCTCTCTCTCTCTCTCTCTCTACTCTATGCAAAACCAAAATAATACTTATTTACACTTGATTAAATAAGTCTTGAAAAATTAAAAAAATAAAATTATTTTTATAGAGTATTTATCAATTTAGAAAATATTCACAATATAATTTTTTTGAGAGTTGGTTTGGTGTTTACAAAAAAAAAATATTTTCACATAATCTTGATATCAATATAGTTATATATATTAAAGTATAACAAATATTTTTTATATGTGGGATGTAAAGTAAATTTGTTACATCTATAAATTATGTTAAGATTCAATGTTAAGTTGATATTTTTTTGTCATGGTTATAAATGAGCTGACAAGACAACTATGAAAATAGATACATTGATATATGCAATATATAAATAATATTTTCTTAATAATTGAAACTAGAAAAAATTTAAATTGAAAATTAGATAGATATCAAATGTTTAAAAGTAAAAAATTTAAAATTAAAATATTTAATTTGTAACTTTGATTTTAAATTGAAAAAATTAATTTTTCAAAATATAATTATTTTTCAAATTTATGATTTATAATTCAAAAAAAATATAATTTTTTTAAAAAAATATTAACTAAAAAATTAAAACAATTGACCTAATAAAGTATAATAAAAAAATAAATAATATTAAAAAAATAATTAATTACTCAATTTGTGATTCATAATGTTTACTTTTTATAAGAAAAAATATAAATAGGATGGTTGTAATAGATACGTGTTGGAAAAGATGAATGTGTAACTTATCAATCTCTTCTAAGAGATGCAAACTATAAAAGAAAAAAAAATCTTCTTTGATAACTTATTAATCTCAACACTACATTCCTAATCTGAATAGAAAGAGTTGATCAATAAGATAAATTTCTTACTTAACAAAGGAAGTTTTTCAAATGACTGCAAATTATTTTTCATCCATTGCATCTGAACACATCATGAGAAGTAGCTTACAAGACTATGAAAGTTGCTTGTAAAACTTTTATTTGCATCATAAAAGACTACTAGACCACCATAAATGTCTTGTATGAAGCCGGTGGGGTTTCTCTTGAGGCCGAAACACATTGTATGGGTTGGTATCATTAACAAGTGGAGGAGAATTCAAAATCAACCACACCCCATGCCACCAACCACTTACCAAAAACGTAAGTAGGATGAAAAAAATTCAAAACAGAAATAAATAGCAAGCAGGCAATAGAATCAATAAAAGTAACTTCTGTGATCCATTAACCACTAAAACTATTATTGATGAGTAATGTCAATCACAGAGGCATCAAAAGGGTCGTGTTGTGCCGGAATGGCCCATTATAGTATGACATATATGGTATTGTTATATGTTATAATACATATAGTATATGTAGTTATAAATAGTTATATATATTTAAATATATAGTTATATATATATATATTCATACAACTAGTTATATGTAGTTACATAAATGTATACAAAGTGATAAACAGATATATAGATTTACATATATGTATACATTGTTAAAAATATAGTTATATTTATTTATATAAAGTTTTATATAGTTATACAAATATTTATATATAGTTATACACATATAGTCAAACATAATATTGTATGATGTTATACATGTAATTTTAAATATAGTTACATGTGGTTATACTTATAGTTACACATATAGTTAAACTTATATTTATACATGTAGGTATATATATTTTTGTATATAATTTTATATATTTATACATATAGTTATGTATAGGTATAGATATAGTAAAATGCATGTTTATATAATAATATATAAAAATGTATATTAAATATATGTTGAAAATTATATATTTAAATAAAGTTATGTATAAAGTTTTTATAGTTAAACATATAGTAAGATACAATTATTTATAGTTATATGTTATTATAGATTAAGCATATGTAGTTAAAAATAGTTATACATATTTAAACATATAGTTATATATATATATATATGTTCATACAAGTAATTATATGTAGTTATACATAAATCTATACAAAGTTATAAAAATATATATATATTTACATATATGTATACATAGTTACAAATATAGATATATTTAATTATATATAGCTTTATATAGTTATACAAATATTTTTATATAGTTAAACATAATTATGTATGTTGTTATAATGTTATTATAAATATAGTTACATGTAGTTATACATATAGTTACACAAATAGTTAAACTTATAATAATACATGTAGGTATATATATTTTTCATATAATTATATCTATTTATACATATAGTTATGTATAGGTATAGATATAGTAAAATACATTTGTATATATTAATATATAAAAATCTATATTATATATATGTTGTAAATTATATATTTAAATATAGTTATGTTTATTGTTTTCATAGTTATACATATAGTAAGATATAATTATTTATAGTAATATGTTATTATACATATAGTATAAATAGTTATATATAATTAAACATATGAATATGTGTATGTATATATATGCATATATATATATATATATTCATACAAGTAGATATATGTATTTTTACATAAATATATACAGAGTTATAAACAAATATATAGATTTACATATATGTACATAGTTACAAATATAGTAATATTTAATTATATAAAGCTCTATATAGTTATACAAATATGTATATATAGTTATACACATATAGTTATACATAATATTGTATGTTGTTATACATGTAATTATAAATATAGTTACATGTGGTTATACATATAGTTACAAATATAGCTAAACTTTTATTTATACATGTAGGTATAAATATTTTTTCATATAATTTTTTATATCTATACATATATTTATGTATAGGTATAGATTTAGTAAAATACATTTGTATATATTAATATATAAAAATATTTTTTAAATATATGTTGTAAATTATATATTTAAATATAATTACATATAAAGTTTTTATAATTATACATATAGTAATATACAATTATTTAAAGGTATATGTTATTATACATATAGTATATGTAGTTATAAATAGTTATATATTGTTAAATATATAGTTATATATATATATATATATATATATATATATATATATATATATATATACACACACACACACACACACATATAGTTATACATATAGATATATACATATAGTAATATATATATATATATATATAACTATATGTATATATATATATATTCATACAAGTAGTTAATGTAGTTATACATAAATTTATACAAAGTTATAAACAATTATATAGATTTACATATATGTATACATATATGTATACATTGTTACAAATATAGTTATATTTAATTAAATAGAGTTTTATATAGTTATACAAATATTTATATATAGTTGTACACATATACTCAAACATAATATTGTATGTTGTTATACATATAATTATAAATATAGTCACATGTTGTTATACATATAGTTACACATATATTTATGCTTATATTTATACATGTAGGTATATATATTTTTTCATATAATTTTATATATTTATATATATAGTTATGTATAGGGCATAGATATAGTTAAATACATTTTTATATACTATTATATAAAATTGTATATTAAATATATGTTGTTAATTATATATTTAAATATAGTTATGTTTAATGTTTTTATAGTTATACATATAGTAAAAGTCAATTATTTATAGTTAAATGTTCTTATACCTATAGTATATTCAGTTATAAATAGATTTATATATAATCATATTTAATTATACATAAAGTTATAAATATGTATGTGGTTAAGATATAGTTATATATAACATTTTTCTTGTTATACATATAGTAAAATGCAATTATATATCATTATATATTATTATACAAATAGTATATTTTGTTAGAAATATAGTTATATAGAATTATACCTATAGTTATTAATTATAATATAGTTAAAAAAGTTATATATAGTTATAAATATAGTTATAAAATTAGTTTACATTGTTACAATATAATTAAATATAGTTATGAAGAGATTTATATAGTTATACAAATATTTATAAATAATTAGACATATATAGTTAAACATATAGTTATATATAAATGTTTTTATAAGTTTTAATTATAATTATAGTTACATGTGTGATTGCACACATAGTTATCCATATAGTTTTAAATGTAGATATACCTGTTGTAGATGTAGTTAAATATAGTTTTTCATGTAATTATATATATATAGTCATATGGCTATGTATTGGTATTGATGTAGATAAATACATTTATATATAGTATATTAATATACATATTGTTAAATACATTTATATATAGTTATATATATATATGTATATGTTTATTAAATATATGTGATTATATTTATATATAGTTATGTATACTATTTTAATAGTTATAGATGTAGTAAAATACACTTAAATATATTTATGTCTTATTAATCTTGGGATTATCATATTTACATAATTTATTCTGTAAATATTAAATATGTTGTTATATACACACTGCTCACCACAAACACCAACACCCATTGTTACTAACACATTTGTGGAAAAATACAAACTACCACAAGCCGGTCTGAGTGGCAAAATAAAAGGAAAATAGATGAACACATCCATGTCTAGAATTAGTAAACCAAGATTTATGGGAGAATATACATAAGTTAGGAAAAAGAAGGAATTTGAAAAAAAAAAACTAGAATCAAAACAAACACTCTTGCATTAAGATAAGTGATGAAGAGTTAGGGTAGAAAGCATACCTCAAATCAATAAGAAACTCATGGCTGAAAGAAATCACTTCCTTTGTTAGGTTTCATTTTGATTTATCATTTTCAAGAGAGAGAGACAGATGGAATTAGTTAGAAACTTAGAGTTGTCTCTAGACAACAAGAAATAGTATTAGAAGTATTATAATTTCGCAAATGTTTTAATTTATAATTATCAAAATATTTAATAAACAATAAATAAATATAAAACATAAATTTTTCATCTTTTTTTTACTTAATAAATTATTTTCAACAAGTTATTGTGCATGTAGCAAGGTACACATCAAAAATAAACACTTTGCAATTTTTAATTATCAAATTAATTAAACAATAAATATATAAACAATTTCAAAAAATAGATGTTTAGCATTCCAACTAGAAAAAAAAATAATGACTACAAAATTTATAAACTTCATATTACCAGGCACACATGAATAGATGATTGGTCTTCAAGCCACTCTCTTAAGAATTATTAATACTATTTATGTTAAAAAATATATATATATATATACTTTATGGTTATAAATTTTTAAGAATTCTTATTATTTTTAAGAAGATAATATGAAATAATTTTAAAGGCATAAAATTTCATATTATTTTATATCATTTATAATTTTTAAAATTCTAAAACTTACTTAAAGTGAGAAGATAAATAAAAAACGTTATACTTATTATTTTAATAAAGAGTGAATATTAAAAGCTAATAGTAAAAATATTACTTAATTATTTAATTCTTATAAATTTTAGTAGGGGTGAATATCTATGTATTTATTATTAAATATCAATTTATTTTCTTTAAAATTTAATGAAAAAATTTAAATTTTTATTATAATTCAAAATTTTCAAATTTTGTAGTAATTATTTTTTTAAAAGTTTCCAATAATCATAAACTTTTTTTATACATATAATAATATTAATATTTACTAGTTTATTCGTCAATTCATCAAAAAAATTTAATCATACAATGAATTATTTTACCTTTATATTAGTAAATATTTTAATGTATGTTCATTTTAAAATATCTTAAAAATTAATATAATTATAGAATTAATTATTTAATATTACTTTAATATAAATTTTTATGTTTTTAATTAAAAAATTTTAAAAAGTTTTTAAATAATTTTTTTAAAATTTTATAATCATAAAAATATTTATTTTAGTTCTTATTAATAAATTTTTTTTTGTATTTTTATAATTTTTATAATTATTTATTTATAATATCCAATTTTTATAATTTTACAAGGAGAATGTGTCTTTCAAGGATTACTCATCCATATACCATGACATACATTTAATAACCAAAATTTAATAAAATATTTAAAAAAATAATAAATTAAAAAAAATTAAATCATTAAAGATTAGAGACGAAAATTATCTACAGTGCAAATAGCTAAGGAAAATCTCTAGCTAAATTGATATATTTTGTGAAAAATAAAATTTACGAAATAATCGCTTGCAATAAAATATAAAATAGAAAAAAAATTTAAATAATTATTTTGCAATGTTGTCTCGAAATAATTAGCTAGAAAAAATCCATCGCTAAATTCTCAGTTTTCTTTGTGTAGAAATCTATGAAAATATTAGCGTCAAAATTTATTTCGATATAATTAGCTAGGGAAAATCCATCGCTAAATTCCCAGTTTTCTTTCGGGTTTCATTGCACGGAAATCTATCAAATATTATGGATAGAATTTATCTCGATATAATTAGCTAGTGAAATTCTGTGGCTAAATTCGTGGCTAATTTTCCTGGTTTTTTTGTGGAAATCAACAAAAATATTAGTGACAGATAATTTTCAATCAGACATTTTTATTACTAATCCATCACTAATATGTCGCTAGTATTTATCTCAATGCAAAATCAAAAATCCTTTGTTATTCCCTTACTATTACCTAGATAATCCTTCTCTATTTAGCTAGGGAATGATCCCTAGCAAAATTTTCCTAGTTAAATTGACATATTCTTGTAGTGTATGTCTTTTTGTCTGTCTATCTATCTGTATATCGATTTTTCTATTGATCAATATATTTATCTTTCTATCTATCCATATATCTATCCATCTATCTATCTGTCAATTTATTAATCTATCCATCTATCTATCCTTGTATCGGTCTATCTATCTGACTATCTATCTGACTACCTATCCGACTATCTATCTGACTATCTATCTATCTTTTGATAAGTCTATATATCTGTCTATCTATCCATCAATCTATCCATATATATATATATATATATCTGTCTATCTATCAATATATCTATTTCTCCTTTTTTTGTCTTTATTTTTATCTATTTGTTTGTCTATCTATTTATCTATCTATCTATCTATCTTTCTATCTTTCTATCTGTATATCTATCTGTCTATCTATTTGATTATCGATCTATCTTTATATCTAATGTCTATATGTTAGTATATCTGTCTATCTATGTATTTGTCTGTCTGTCAATATGTGTGTATATCAATCTGTCTATGTATCTTTCTGCCTAAAAATATTTCTTTTTATTTATGAATCAATCTATCTATCTATCTATCTAACTATATGTCTATCTTTATGGGAATTTATCTGTCTATCTATATGTCTGTCTATTTGCCTATCTATCTATCTATCTATCTGTCTATCTACATAACTGTCTATCTATCTATGAGTCTATCTATCTGTCTGTTTATATGCTTAGTTATCATTATATTTATCTATCTATGTATATCTTTGTATTTATATAAGACTATCTATCTTTCTATCTATTTGTCTCTATCTATTTGTTATTAATCAGTCTTTCTACTTGTCTGTCCATGTGTCTGTCTATTTGTATGTCTATCAATTTGTCTATTTATCTATCTATTTATCTAATCATCTATCTATCTATTTGTATGTCTATTAAGCCGTCGATCTATCTGTGTGTTTATCTTTTTATCTATATGTCTTCCTATCTTTCTATCCATCTGTCTTTCTAACTAACTAACTATCTATCTATCTATCTATCTATCTATCTATTTGTCTATCAATCTATCAACCTATCTATCCATTATTTTTCTATCTATCTAAATATCTATCTGTCTATCTATTTATCTGTCTATCTATCTATCTATCTGTTATCTAACAATGTTCTTATATTTGTCTATATATCTAACTATATATTTGTTTATCTATCTATCTGTATATCTATCTGTCTATATATTATTCTAAATATCTAATATCTATCTATCTCTCTATCAAACTATTTATCTATCTGTTTGTTTGTCTGTCTGGCAGTCTATATATTTTTTATCTATCTATCTATATAACTATTTAATAATTTATGTATCTATTTGTCTATCTAATTATCTATATACATGTGTATTTATATATCTATATATCTATATATTTATTTATCTATCTATCTATTTATCTATATATCTATCTTTTTATCTATATGTCTATATATCTATCTATTCATCTATCTATCTATTTATTTAACTATCTATCTTTTTGTCTTTGTATCTATCTATATATCTTTTTATCGATATATCTATCTTAGTATCTATCTATATATAATTTTATCGATCTATCTATTTATTTATCTATCTATTTAACAATCAGTCTAATGATCTATTTATCAATTTGTCTATCTATCTGTCTAACTAACTATCTATTTTTTAGTCTAGCTATCAGTCTAACTCTCTATCTATTTATCTATCATTTTATCTATCTATCCATCTGTCTATCTGTCTATCAATCTATCAATCTATCAATCAATCTATCTATTTGTCTATCTATCTATTTGTCTATCAATCTATCTATCAATCCATCTGTCTGTCAATATGTCTATCTATATATTTATCTATTTGACTATCTATTTGTCTATTGATTTGTCTATATATCTATAATTCTATCTGTCTATATACCCTCTATCTAATTGTCTATCTATCTATTAATTTATTTATTTATCTATCTATCTATCTATATATCCGTAAATTAGTCTATTTATCTATAGATGATCTATTTGTTTATCTATTGATCTTTTGATTAGTCTATCTATCTGTCTATCTATCAATAAATATTTTTGTATATATATCTGTATAAATAACCAACTCTCTATCTGTCCTTTTATTTGTCATTTTATCTTTATTATTATTTGTCTGTCTATTTGATTATCTATTTGTCTTTCTTTCTGTCTATCTATCTGTCTGTCTGTCTATTTATTTGTCTATCTATTTGTCTTTATATATGTATGTCTATCTATTCGTATATGTATCTATTTATTTATTTATCTTTCTATATGTGTGTATTTATCTGTATATCTATTTATCTATATGTTTATCTTTCTATATGTCTATCTAAATGTCTGTCAATCTGTCAATCAATCAATCTATATATCTATATGTATATCTATTTATCTATCTATCTGTCTATTTTCCTATCAATCTTTCTATCTATCTGTCTATCTATCTATCTATATATATGTCAGCCTATCTTTCAATCTATTTGTCTATATATCTGTCTATCTATCTATCTGTGAATGTCTCTATATTTTTATATGTCTATTTATCTTTATATATATATATATCTATCTATATATTTGTCTATTTGTCTATTTATCTAGCTAACTATCGATCTGTCTATCTATCACTCTATTTGTCTGTTTATCTATCTGTCTATTAATCTGTCTATCTATCTATCTATTTGTATATCTATTAATCAATCTATCTTTCTATTTGTATATCTCATTATATATCTATTTATATATCTATCTATTTATCTATTATCCTATCTACCTGTATATCTATTTGATTATTTATTTTTCAATCAATCAATAAATCAATCAATTTGTCTGTCTAACAAACTTTCTATCTATCTATATTTCTATCTATTTATCTATGAATCAATCTATCTAAATATCTATCTTTCTGTCTCTCTGTTTATATATTTCACATCTTTATATCTATCTATCTATATATCTATTTATCTATATGTCTAACTATATGTATATCAATATTTTGTATAATTATCTATCAATCTATATGTGTATCTATCTTTCTTTCTATCTAACTATTTATCTATCAATTCATCTATCTATCTATATGTCTATCTATCTATCTTTCTATTAGTGAATCTATATATCTAACTATTTGTCTATATGTCTGTATATGTATGTATCTATTTATGCATCTATATGTATGTCTATCTATTAGTCTATCTATCTATCTATCTATTTATCGGTCTATCTATCTATCTATTTGTCTGTCTATCTATCTATCTATCTTTCTTTCTATCTATCTATCTATATATGTCTGTATATGTATATGTCTATTTATGCATCTATATGTCTATCTATCTATTGGTCTATCTGTCTATCTATTTATCAGTTTATCTATCTATCTATCTATATATTTATCTATCTGTCTGTCTATTTATCTATCTATCTATCTATATATCTATATATCTATCTATCTATTTATGTGTCTATCTGTGTGGCGATCTATCTAATTATCTATTTGTCTATCTGCCTATCAATCTAAAAATCTATCTATATGTCTATATGTCTGTCAATATGTTAATTCATCTATCTGTCTATCTAAAAGGGTTGTCTAATTATCTATCTATCTATCTATCTATATATCTATCAATCTATATGTCTATCTATCTATTTATCTCTCTGTCTATCAATCTATCAATCTATCTGTCAATCTGCTTGTCTATCTATTTGTCAATCTATTTGTCTATCTATCTGTCTAGCTAGTTGTCAATCTATCTGTTAATATGTTTATATATATATATATCTATCTATCTATCTATCTATTTTCTATCTATATATCTATCTATCAATCTATTTATCATGGATATATCTATATATCTAGGTCTATCTATCTATCAATCTTTTTGTCTAACTTTCTATCTATCTATCTATATATCTATTTGCCTATCAATCAATCAATCAATCTAACTATATATATATTAGTCAATCTGTCAATATATCTAACTATTCATCTATCTGACTTAATATCTATCTTCTTATCTATTAGTCTATCTATCTTTTTATATATATCTCTAAAAATTTGTCTATATCCGTCTATCTATATATCTATCTATCAATATATCTATCTATGTATTTATCTATCTATATATCTATCTGTTTATCTATCTTTCTATTTATCAATCTATCTATCAAAGTATCTATGTATCTATCTATTTATCTCTTTGTCTATCACCCATTATTTATCCATCTATCTATCCATCTATATATCCTTTTATCCAACAATATTTCTATCCTTCTATCTATTTGTTGATCTATCTGTATATTTATTCATCTATCTATCCATCTATCAATGCGACTAGCTATCTATCAATCTATCCATTTCATTTTACATCTATTTATCCATCTATCTATCCATCAATCTATCCGTCTATATATCCTTCTATATATCCATTATCTATTCATCAATGGTATGTCAATCTATTCATCTATCAATCTTTATCAATCCATCTATCTATCCGTCTATATCTATCTATCTACACGTATGTCTATTTGTCTATCTATTGGTCTATCTATTTGTTTATTTATTTATCTCTTATCTACCTATTTATATGTCTACCTATCTATCTATCTACCTATCTATTTATCTATTTTTCTTTCTATCTATATATATATATATCAATCTATTTGTCTATCTATCTGTCTATTTATATATCTATCTATTTATTTATCAGTTTGTATATCTATCTGTCTATCTATTTGTCTATCTATTTTTTTTATTAATCAATCTATTAATCTGTCTATATATCTATATATGTATGCATGTATATATGTATCTTTATATTTATTCATTAATTTATCTTTCAATCTAATCAGTTGTTTATTCATCTATCTAACTGTCTCTCTATCATACTATCTATCGCTTTATAAATCCATCTTTATATATGTATATCTACACACACACACACACACACACACACACACACACACACACACACATATATATATATATATATATATATATATCTATCCATTTATCTATATTTCTAACTATCCATCTATCTATCAGTATATTTATGTGGCTATCTATTTGTCTATTTGCATTTATATAGTTCTTTCTTTCTATATTTCTACATGTTGATTTATTTGTTTGTCTACCTTTCTATATATCTATATATTTATATATTTTTATATCTTTACTATGTTCCGGATGTAATTAGCTAGAAAAATTCCATCGCTAAATTCCGGGTTTTATTAGCAAGGGAAATTCCGTCGCTAAATCTGTCGCTATATTCATGATTTTATTAGATAGGGAAATTCCATCGCTAAATTCATTGCTAAATTAACTAGATTTCTTGAGTTAAATTTACAAAAATATTCTGTCACTAATCCATTGCTAATCCATTGCTAAATTCTCACTTTTCTTGAGCAGAATTTAAGAAAATATTCCGTATCTAAACAATCACTAGCCGTTGCTAAATTCCCCACTTTTTATTAGCCGAATTTACGAAAATATTTTGTTGCTAATCCGTCGTAAATCCGTTTTCCTACTTTTATTGTGCTGAATTTACGAAAATATTTTATCACTAATCCATTGCTAATCCGTTGCAAATTTTTATTTCAATGAAAAATCAAAAATCCCTTGCTATTCCCTAGTTAATCCTTCGTAATTTAGCTAGGGATTGATCCCTTGCTAAAATTCCCTAGCTAAATGAACATTTTCTTGTAGTGCCTCAACTCCTCATCAATTAATCAATGAAGAAGAAGTTAGTTGCTTGAAGAATAAAGAAATCTCAAGTATCGGCTCGATATTTTATTAGGTAAGAATTCTCGAAGTGCAATTGGTAATAATCTTTGCATGAATACATGAAAATCATGACTCTTCATTCCAAACATCTTAAGTTTTTTTGCATCCACGCATCTCCCTAGATTAGAAGCATAACCAATTAGAAATGTATGTTTTTTTACCCACTCCAACACAATCTTATTCTGTGATTTATTTAAAACAAATGGCACATCAGGGTATTTATTGGTTACAAGATTTTTTATAAATTGAGGACGACAACAATATTTATGCAACTCATCTCTTGACTTGAAAGAGTCCTTAGTTTTCCCTGGAATATTAAACACTGTATTGAAAAAATTGTCAAACACTTTTTGCTCGATATGCATAACGTCAAGATCGTGCCTGAGCAAGTGTTCATGCTAGTAGGGCTAATCCCAGAAAATTCTTCTTTTATTCCACCAACAAGTCTTAGATATAGCTGCATTCACAGCCTTGGCTTCAACATCTATCACCTTCCTCAAGTCTTTGTTATTCAATTCCGACAGAATATCATCCTCATATCTAACCCCTAGGAATTGTTTAGTAACCTTTCTATTCTTAATGAATTCTTTGGTATAACATTAATATGGATGATTAATGAGAAATACCTTCCATTGGTTTTTGAACCACGCCTGTTTTCTGCTCTTAATTAATCTAAAAGCATAAAAATCTTCCAGAAAATGCAGGCATGTCAACATACTAGTTGCATTCCATCCAGACATCATAGAAAATCCTAGAAAGTCATTTATGGTCCACATGAGGGCAGTGCGTATCTGAAAATTTCGCTGTTTGGAAATATCATAAGTTTGAACCCTAACATCCCATAGACTTTTCAACTTAGCTATCAATGGTTGCAATAAAATTTTGCATTTTGCTTGTACTGAGCATGTCCACATATTTTACAACTATTAAGGTCACTGTCATTACCTAATATTTCATACAATTGTTCACACATTAATGAATGACTTGTACGGGTAATTTCAAGCCTCTAACTAACTTCTTCGTGTTGTAGAAATCCAATGGCATCAGATTATATTTTGGCAACAATTCTTGAATGAATTTAGACATATCATCAAATCATGCTTGTGAATACTTGTGTTTGCACTCTATTTCTAACATCCTCACGGCTAGAAAAAGTTGAGTATGCTTAGAATTTCCCTCATATACAGGTTTGTCTCCAGCTTTAATCATGTCATATAAATTTTTTTCCTCGGCATTTGTATCCTCATTCGGGTTGAATTTAGCAACCACTGCATCAAAAACCATTTTATGGTATGTTGTGTGATTAATATTATTAGAGACCAGTTGATTAGTTTCACTTACTGACACCCATACTAAACTAGTAAACCTCTGTTGGACTTGCTTCTCACCATGGTATATCCAAACATAGTAATCTGCCACAAAACTATTTCTATACAAATGTATCTTAACAGTTTCAATATTCAAAAACTTTTTATTCTGACATTTAACTAAAGTGCAATGACACCTTATATCTGTACCACTATTCACACACTCAGGATGTCTCAGAGCAAACTCAACAAATTCATCAACTTTATCCCCCCATTCATTAGAGAACATTCCATTCACTATTCAACCATTGTACATCCATTCACGATCATCTTCCATAACTAGTTAAAAAAATCATTTTATTTAACAAACACAATTATCTCTTATTATAGTTATATATAATTATATAGACATTTATTTAGATATACAAATATTTATATATAGTTATACACATATAGTTTAAAATAATATTGTATATTGTTATACATGTAATTATAAATATAGTTACATGTGGTAATACATATAGTTACACATATAGTTAAATGTATATTTATACATGTAGGTTTATATATTTGTTCATTTAATTTTATATATCTATACATATAGAAATGTATAGGTATAGATATAGTAAAATACTTTTTATATACTACTATATACAAGTATATATTAAATATAAACTATAAATTTAATACATAAATATAATTTTGCATAAACTTTTAAAGTTATACACATTGTAAGATACAATTATTTATAGTTATATATTATTTTACATATAATATATAATGTTATAAATAGTTATATATAATTAAACATACAGTTATATATATATATATATATATTATCATACAAGTAGTTATAAGTAGTTATACATAAATATATACAATGTTATAAACAAATATTTTAATTTACTTATATGAATATATATGTATATATTGTTACAAATATAGTTATATATACTTATATAAACATTTATTTAGATATACAAATATTTATATATAGTTATACACATATAATTAAACATAATGTTCAATGTTGTTATAAATGTAATTATAAATATTGTTACATTTGGTTATACATATAGTTATACATATACGTCAGCTATATGTAGACAAGTAGATACGATATTAAAATAAAATTTGTACCAATAAACTCAAAATGTATACGTGACAAGTTAGATAGATAGAAACATTATGTATTTATCAATCGTATCATTTTATGAAGTATTTTAACTTTGATTATAATATCTAGATATATAAAATTAATACATAGACTTAAGATGTCGAATTAAAATATAGGTAGATAACATGAGAGTAATATAATGTTAGATTTATGAACTAAAATATATAGATAGATAGCGATGGATTATCAGTTACATCATTATATTAGCTATGGATTATCATTTCCATCCCTAAGGAACTTTTAGAATTTTACCTAACAAAATTATGTTTGGAATAGTGACGTATTCTTAGTTCCATCGCTAATTTAGTGAAGGAATTTGGTTCCGTCGCTAAATTTGCGACTGAATTTTATTTTATCGCTAAATTTAGCAAATGATTAGTTATTTTTATTTTTATGAATATTGCTTTGATTCAAGATTAGCATGATATAATTTTCAGTTGATTAATAATTTTAAAATATTTTAGTTTATTTATTAATATTTTTTTTCTCATTTGGTTATAATTTTTTTCCGTACAATTAACGGAACTTTAATTAAATGAACTTAAAAATATTTTATATTGATTTAATCATTTAAACTTTGGTTGTCAACTTTGTTTTTGTAACAACGGAAGTAAATTTATGCTAACTTTTGTGTAATGTATTATAACAGTTAGTAGTTATTTTTATTTGTGAAACAATTATTTATAAAATAATAATTATATAATATAATAAATATGAAAATAATAACAATAAAACATATATAAAATAAATATAAAAGTATTACTAAAAAATAAAATCTTTATTACAAAATGTAAAATTTTTCTATAGACCATATTACTTCTATTTACAAAATATAAATGGAAATAATTATACAGCATGCCATAGACCATATTTATATTTTAATATAACTTTGGTATCATTACTTTTTCCAAAACAATGCCCTTTTTATTTTAGATCCACAACTTCATCATTTTGAGCTTCCCTAAATTACTTTATTTTATTTTTTTGTGAAATCTTCTAAGTCACTTTAAACTAAACTTTAAATCTTATTCTCTTCAGTTTTTTAAGATAGTAGCATAAATTCCCCAATCCATTCCAATCCAATGTAATTGCTACCCATAACTTCCAACCATCATCACCCCACTGCCATCCATCACAATCATCTTCAAATACCGCCATCCATCACCATCATCTTCAAATACCGCCATCAGCAGCATAGATAGATAAATAGATAACTGATTTAGTGAACCTTTCGAATGCATATGTAAGATAAGCTAGATATACAGATAGACAAATATTTAAATAGATAAATAGATAGATAGACAAATAGATGCAAAGACAGATAGATAGATATATATATATTGATTATCAGATAGATAGATATTTAAATAGATATATAGATACTTAGACAAATATTTATATAGACCAATAGACACACATATATATAAATAGTTAGACATACACATAGATAAATAGATAGATAGATAAATATATATATATAGATTAATAGACAGATAGACAAATAGAATAATAGACAAATAGACAAATAGACATATAAATAGATTGAAAGATAGTTTAGATAGATAGACAAATAGATAAATAGAGAAATAAAAAAATAGACAGACAAATAGAGATATATATATATATATATATATATAGAAAGATAGACAGATAGAAAGAAATATATGTAGATATATAGATTGATAGATAGTCATATAGATAGATAGATAGATGCATAGATAAATAAATAGATAGATTATTAGATTCATTGACAAATAGATAGCTATATTGATTATGAGAGATAGATATACAGATAGACATATAGATAGATAGAAAAATAGATAAATAGATAGACATATAGACAAATAAATAGATAGACATAAATTAGATATATAGATATATAGATATATAGATATATAGATAGATAGATAGATAGATAGACAGATAGATAGACAAACAGATTGATAGATAGATAGACAAATTAATAGAAAGATACATAGATAGATAGACATATAAAAATATAGTTAGATAGATAGATAAACATATAAACATATACAAAGATAGAGAGATAGATAGACTGAAAGGAAGATAGTAGATATATTGAGAGAACAAATAGTTAAATTGATAGATAGATAGAAATAAAAATAGATGCAAGATAGATAAATGGATAGATAGATGAATAGTTAGATAGAGTGATAGATTGATATATTGATTACCAGATAGATAGATATACATATAGACTTATAGATAGTTAGAGAAATAGATATATAAATAAATAAACACATAGATAAAAAAACAAAAAGACATACATACAGATAGATATATAGATAGATTGATAGACAGGTAGATAGACATATCGATAGACAAATATATAAATAGATAGATAGACATATTGATTTACAAATTATTAGATAGACACTTAGATAGATAGATAGATAGACATATATAAATATAGTTAGATAGATTGAGAGACATATAGACATATAGACAAATAGAAAGATACAGACATAGATGGAATGATAGATTAATATTTAAACACATAAATAGATATAGAGATAGACAAATAGACAATATATAGAAAAATAGATAGACATATAGACAAATAGATAAAAAATACAAATATATAGATAGATAAAAGATTAATAGATACACACATAGATAGAATGATAAATAGATATATAGATAGATACATAGTTAGATATACTGATTGATAGATAAACATTTTGACATATAGACATATAGATATTTAAAGAGATATGCATTTAGTCAGATATATAAATAAAAAAATAAATATTAAAAAATAGTTAGATAGTAAGATAGAGATAAAAATAGATAGGTAGATAGATATATATGCAGATAGACAAATAGAAAAATAGATAGACAGACTAATGACTGATAAACTAATCGAATGAAACATTAAAAAATAGTTAGACAGATATGTAGATATAAAGTTGGATAGTTAGATAGATAGATAAATAGACAGATATACAAATACATAGATTTACATTTTGATAGATTAAAAAAAATAAAGATAGATAGATATATAGATTGATAGAAAGATTAACACAAACAAATAGACAGATAGATAGATACAAAATAAATAGATAGATAGATAGATATAGAAATATAAAAATACACAGTTAGAAAGATAGATAGATAAATAGACATATAGACAAAAAGATAGATAGATAGATATATAGATTGACATAGTGATAGATAGATAATTAAATAGATATATAGATACATAGACTGATAGATAGATAGATAGACAGATAGGTAGAAAGTAAGATAAACATATAAATAGACAGACATATAAACAAAAAGATTTATAAACAGATTGACATATAGATTTATAGACAAATAGTCAAATAATAGATATACAAATGGTTAGATAGATAGATAGATAGATAAGCAGGAAAAACATATATATAGATAGATTGATAAACAAATAGTCAAAAATAAAAATAGAAACATAGACATATAAATAGATAGACAGATATACATATACACATATCAATAGAAAGAAAGATAGTAATATATATAGATAGATTGATACATGAATAAAAGATATACAAATAGATAGCTAGATAGATAGACAGATAGATATATAGATAGATAAATAAATAGACAGGCATATATATATATATATAATACAAAGTTAGACATATAGAAAGATAGATTAATTGAATGATAGGCACATAAACACCTCGAAAGATGGGGAGATAGAAAGATAGGAATATATAAAGATAGACAAATAGAATAACAGATATATAGATATATAAAAAGATATACATATAAAATGATTGAAAGATTGATAGTTAAACATATAGATAGATAGATAGATAGACAGATAGACATATAAAAAGATATATAGATTGATAAATAGATAGACAAATAGAAACATAAATAGATTGATAGATAAACAAATAGGCAAATAGGCATATAGACAAATAGATAGATAGAGAAAAAGTAGATTGATTGTAATATAGTCAAATCAAAAACTAGACAAATAGTTAGATAGTTAAATAGATAGATAGGCAGATAGATAGATAGCTAGCTAGATAAATAGATAGATAGCTAGACTAATATATAAATATACATAAAAAAAGATAGATATATAAATAGATAGATAGATAGGTAGATAAAGAGAAAGAAAGATAGACATATAGACAAATATATAGATAGATAAACATATAGGCATGTAGACAAATAGATAGAAAGATAGATAGATAGATAGACTAATAGACTATTAGATAATAGACAAATAGATTAGAAGATTGATAGATAGAAATAGAATTAGATATTTAGATAGATAAATAATAGACTGATAGATAGTTAGATAGTTAGAGAGTAAGATATTTATATAGACTGACAGATAGCTAGAGAGATTCATTGATTGAAAAATTAACACATTGATAGATAGACAAATAGTTAGATAGATAAATAGAAAAAAAAAAGATAAACTAATTGATATGTAAACAAATATACATAAAGATAGATAAATAAACAAATAAATAGATAGATAGATAAACAAATAATAATATAGGTAGGTAGATAAATAGATAGATAGATAGATAGATAAATATATAAATAGATAGGCATATAGATGAATAGATAGATAGATAGATTGATAATAAAATACATAGATAGATAGATAGACAAATAGACAGAAAGACAGACTGACAAACAAATATATAGATAGATAGATTGACATATAGACAGTTAGCCAAATTGGCAAATAGATAGATAAAGAGAAATACAAATAAATACATAGACAGATAAATAGATTAGATCGATAAATAAACAAATAGACAAATAGATAGATATATAAACAGATAGATAAATAGATAGTTAGATAAACAAATTAACATATACTTAGATATATATATATATATATATACACAGATAGATAGATAGATAGTTAGATAAACAAATTAACATATACTTAGATATATATAATATATATATATATATATATATATATATATATATATACAGATAGATAGAAAGATAGATAGAAAGATAGATAGAAAGATAGATATATAGATAGATAAAAAGAAGATATATAGATAGACACATATTCATATAGATTGATTGATATATAGATAGGTAGATAGACAAATAGATATTTAGATAGGAAGATAGACACATTAACTAATAGATTAGTAAAAAAAAGATAATTAGATAGTTAGATAGATAAGTAGATAGAAAGTTTGATATTTACATAGATAGTAATATAGACATATAGGCATTTAGAAAGATTGAAAGATAGAGAGATAGAGAGATCCACAGAATGAAAGATAGTTAGATAGATAGATATACAAATAGATAGATAGATAGTTATATAGATTAATAGGTAGATAGATAGACATATAGGCATTAGACATATTTGTAGATAGTAAGATAAGAAGTTAGATAGATAGATAGATAGTCAAATAGAGATTTAGATCTTTGACATATAGACAAATAGATAGATTGTTAGTTAGAGAGATTGACAAATACATAGTTGAATAGATATATAGATACATAGACTTATAGATAGATGGATATATAGATTGAAAAATAGATAGAAAGAAATATTGATACATTGACACATAGTTAAATAGATAGATAGACATATAGATAGATAGAGGTAAATAAGTAAATTGGTAGATAAATAGATATATAGATAGAGATAGATAGATAGATAGACAGATTCATCTATAGATCGATCGATCGATAGATTATTAGACACATTGATAGGCAGATATATATATATAGATAGGTAGATAAAGAGATAGATATATATATAGATAAATAGATAAATACATAGATAAATAGATATATATATATATATAGATTAATTGAAAGCCTAATAGATAGAAAGCTAATTAGATAGTTAGAAAAATAGTAAAAAAGAAAGATAGATAGTGATCAAATAGATGATTGACATATGGACATTTAGAAAAATAGATAGAAAGAAAGATGGATAGTTAAAGAGATAGACATATAGATAGATAGATATACATATTGATAGATAGCGAAACAAATAAATAGATAAAGAGATAAACAAATAAAGAGATAAAAAATAGGCAGACAGAGAGATAGATAAATAGATAGATAGACACTTAAATAGATAGCAAGATAGATAGATAGTAAGATAGATAGATAGCTAGATAAAAAGAATAATAGATACACACACACACACACACACACACAGATAGATAGATATATATAAGGATAGAAAGATTGGTAGATAAAAGATAAAGAGATAGATATATTGACAGAAAAAAAGATAGATAGATAAATAAAAAGATAGACATATATGCATAAAGATTGGTAGATCCATAGATATTTTGATAGATTTTTAAATAGAAAGATAAATTGATAAAATAATTGAATGATAGATAGATAAAAAGATTGACAAGTAGGCAGATAGACAGAAAGACAATTAGATAGTTAGAGATAAAAATAAATACAAATATTGATATTTAAATAGTTACCTAAATAGAAGAATGACATATAAACATTTCGAAATAATATATATATATATACATATAGATAGATAAATAAATAGACAAATTGATAAATAAACATATAGATAGATACACAGTATACAATATAGAGAGATAGATAAATAGATGTCAGATTCATAATAAGTTTTATAGACTGATAGACCAAAAAAAGATAGACAAATAGATATATAGATAGAAAGATAGATAGATAAATATGCAAATAGATAGATAGGTAGAGAGAGATAATTAGATAGATAGAAAAATAAATAGATAGATAGATAGATATATATATATATATATAAAGATAGACAAATAACTAGATAGATAGATATATTGATATATAGATATGTAGATAGATTGATTGATAGAATAACAAATTGATAGATAGATATATAGACAAATAGATAGATGATAAATAGAAAAATATAAAGATATATAGATCGATAGAAAGATTGACATATATATATATATATATATTATATATAATAATAGACTATAAGATAGAAAATTAATTAGATTTTTAGATAGATAAACAGATATAAAAATACATAGATAGTTAGATATATAGATTAATAGAAAAATAGGTAGATAGATAGATAGACATATAGACATATAGATATATAGTATTATAGATAGATAGATTTATTGATAGATTGATAAATAGACACATAAAAAGATAGATAGAAAGACAGACAGACAAAAAGACAAACATATAGATATACATATAGACAGATAGACAAATAGATAGATATATAGATAGATAGACAAAAAAAA
>JAREIK010000077.1:631961-673508 GCA_029783825.1 Sapria himalayana
GATATATAGATAGATTGACAACTAGATAAAAAGTTATATAAATAGATAGACATATAGATAGTTAGATAGAAAGATAGGTCGATAGGTAGATAGGTAGATAGTTAGAAATATAATTAGTTAAATAGATACATAGATATATAATTAGATAGATAGATATATAGATTGATAGATTCATAGATATCTGAATAGATAGATAGAAAGATATATAAATAATCAAATAGATTGGTTGATTAATAGACAGATTGATATATAGATAGATAGACAGATAGATAAATAGATAGATAGTTAGATAGATAAATAGATATAAATATAGATAGATATAAATATAGATAGATAATTAGATAGATAGATAGATAGTTTAAAACATATATAGATAAATAGATAGAAATATAGATAGATAGATAGATAGGTAGGTAGGTATATAGATAAATAAATAGAAAGATAGAAATATAGATAGAAAGATATATAGTTAGAAAGAAAGATAGATAGATAGATAGATAAATAGACAAATAGAAGATAGATAGATAGATGGCTAGATAGACACACATATAGATAGTTAGATAGATAGAGAGATAGATAGGTGGATAGGTAGATAGGTAGATAAATAGATAGATAGCTAGATAGATATATAGATAGGTAGATAGATAGATAAATACATAGATAGATAGATAAATTAATTAAAAGATAGATAGATAAATAGATTGAATGATATATAGATATATATATATATATATATAGATTGATTGATTGATAATTAGATTGATATATTGATAGATAGAAAGAAAATAGAAATATATATAGATAGATACTATATATATATATATATATAGAAAGATACATTTGTAGATAGATATATAGATAAATAAATATTTATATAGACAGATAGACAATTAGATAAATAGATAGATAAATAAAGATATAGATATATAGATAATTAGATTGATAATTTGATAGATAGATATATAGTTATAGAGATAGACAGAAAAACATATAGATTAATAGATATATATATATATATATATATATATATATACACACACACACAAATAGATAGATAGATAGATACTTATATATTAAAATAGGTAGATAGAAAATTAGAGAGATAAATTGATTGATTGATTGATATATAAAATGATAGATAGATAGATTGATATAAATAAAGATTGACAACTAGTTAGACAAATATATGGACGGATAGAAAGATAGACAAATAGACAAATAAACAGACAGACAGACAGATAATTAGATAGATAGATAGATAAGTATATAGGTATATAGATAAATTGAAATATAGATAGATAGATAGATTTATAGATAAAATGTTAGAAATATACATAGATATATAAATAGATAGATAGATATATAATTTGATATATAGGTAGATACACAGATAGATAATTAGATAGATAGATATATAGATAATGAGATAGATAGATAGATATATAGATTGATTAATAGATAAACAAACAAACAGATAGATAGATAAACATATAATTAGATAGTCAAATAGATAATTAGATAGATGGACATTAAGATAGATAGATAATTTAATAGATAGATAGATAATTAGATAGAGAGATAGATAGATAGATAAATATAAATATAGATAGATAGATATATATATATATATATATATATATATATATATATAAACAAATAGACACATTGATATAAATACAAATAGATAGATAGACAGATATATAGACAATTAGAGAGATAGATAGATAGGTAGAGAGATAGATACATAAACAAGTAGATAGATAGATTTATATATATATATATATATAGTTAGACAGATAGATAGAGAGACAAATAAACAATTATACACATAGATTGAGAGATAGTTAGACACATAGATAGAAAGTTATACTAATAGACAAACAGAAAGACATATAGATAGATAATTATATAAATAGATAGATAGATAAATAACTATATAGACACATAGTCAGATAGACAAATGCACAAATAGATAGATTGAGATAGGTAGATAGATATATATATATATATATAATCATATAGACAGACAGATAGATAAATAGATTGAAAGATATATAGAAAGATAGATATATAAATAGATAGATTGATTGACAGATAGAAATATAAATATTTAGATAGATATAAATATTTACAGATAGATAGATAGATAGATAGATAGATATATATATATATATATATATATATATATATATATATATAGACTGATAGATACGTCCATAATTAGATATATTGATTGATTGATGCATAATTAAATATTTAGAAACATAGACAACTAAAAAGAAAGATATATATAAAGATAGATAGATAGACAAATAGATAAATAGAATGATATATATATATATATAATTAGCTAGATAGATAAATAAATAAACCTACAAATAGACATACAGATAGTTAAATAGATAGATAGTTAGAAAGATAGACGAACAAACACATAGATAGATAGATAAATAGATAGACAGATAGAAAGTTTGATAAATAGTTAGATTGATAGATAGAAATATAATTTTATAGATAGTTATATATATATATAACTAGATAGATAGATTTATTTATTTATTTATTGATAGATATCTTGATAGACATAATAATAGATTAATAGATAGACAGATAAATAGATAGATATATAGATAGACAAAGAGATAGATATATAGACAATTATATAGAAATATAGACAAATATATAGATAGATAGACAAAGAGATAGTTAGATTGATTAACAAATAGATTGATAGATAGATAGATAGATAAACAGAGAAATAGATATAAAAACAAATAGGTAGGTAGACAGATAAATGATTAGATAAAGAGATATATAGATAAATAGATAAAAATATTGATAGATCGATACATACATAGAAATATATATATATATATATATATATATATAAACAACTAGATAGAAAGACATATTGACAGAATGATAGATTAATAGTCAGATAGATAGATATATTGATTGATAGATAAATAAAAGATAGTTAGAAGATAAAAAAATTATCAATATAAATAATCCATAGCTATTAGCAAGGAATTAGCTTGAGAATAGGAAGAGATGTTTTATTTTACATTGAATTACAAATTTGTGATGGATTTTTGATGGATTTTTGATGGATTTTTGATGGATTAGAGATGAACATTTTCGTTTGAAAATTATCTCTAGCTAATATTATCATAAATTTTCATGCAACAAATTGCCGGCATTTTAGGAATGACTTTAGAAACTTATTTTACCTAGCTAATTACCTCGAAACAAAATCCCTTGCTATATAATATTTTAAAATTTTTTTTATGATTTTATATTTAATTGCAAGCAATTATTCCTTAAATGATAATTTTCATATATGCATTTAGCTAGTGATATTTCCCTTGCTATTTGGGCTGAGATAAAATTCACAAATCTTTATTGATTTAATTTTTTTTATATATTCTTTGTGTTAATATTTTATTTAATTTTATATATTAAAAGTATGCCATTGTCAAAGGATGAGTTATCCTTGAATGACACATTTTCCTCATATAATTATGAAAATAGGATATTATTAAAAAATAATTTCAAATATATATAAATATGAATAAAAATTTACATTAATAAAGACTAAAATATATATTTTTATGTTTATAAAATATTTAAAAAATTATATAATTTATTTTTTTGAAATATTTAATTATCATTTTAAATATTTGTATTAAAAAAACATTAAATAATTAATTATATAATTATTATCATTTTTTAAGATATTTTAATTGATAAATGAACATTCATAAAAATTACTACTAATAAACTAAAATATTTAATTGTATGATTAAATAAAAAAATATATAAAAATATGTGAATTAACAAATAAACAAGTAAATATTTATATTATTTAAAGTAAAAAATATATATTTTTATGATTATAGAAATCTTTTAAAAAATATTTAAAAAAAGTTTTGAAATTTTTGAATTATAAAAAAAATTCAAATTTTTCAAAAAATTTAAAAGAAAATAAATTGATATTTTAAAAAAATACATGTATGTTTTAATTATAGAACACTTCAAGTATTTTTTTTAGGGTTTCCAAAGATTTATTTACAATATTACTAATGAAATTTTTGTCATAAAAATACTTAAAATTATTTTTAGCCCTATAAACATTTTTGAAAAGTAATACCAACCTGACGCTAAGCTAATTTGAATTCAAATTTTTTTTGTCCCAACTAAAATTTATAAGAGTTAATCAATTTAGTAAGATATTTACTATTAACTTATAATATTCCATTTTTATTAAAATAATAAATATATATTTTTTATTGATCTTCTCACTTTAAGTAATTTTTGGAATTTTATAAATTATAAATTATATCAAATAATATGCAATTTTAAGCCTTTATAATTATTTCATATTATATTCATAATTTTTTTTTGAATTCTTAAAAATATACAAACTTTATATATATATATATATATATATATATATATATATATATATATATATATATGAAATACTTTATAATAATATAATATTATTTTATTTATTCATTAAATATTTTCATTTATGATTAAATAAAAATTTATTTCATTTTTTTATTTAAAATTTAATTTTTTTTTAATTTTAGTTTACTTTTATATTTTGTTTCTTTTTTTTTCAATATATTTACATCCATATTTTTATTTATAGTTTTTGTGAAAAAAAACACTGAGGTATTCAAGCACTTAAAACATTTTTTATATCTTTCGAAGAGGAAGAGAGGTGAAGCAAAACAAGAATATGGGAGCAACCTATGTGCCCTACATCTTTCTGTTGTCAGGTAAGATTGTTATTACTCTTCTCCTTCAAAATACTATATACATTTCTCTATCTCTCTCAATTTGATTACCACTGACGGAGGTTGGTTTTTATAGAATATTCGGTTTTAATTTTTTTTTTAATTTTCTCCCAATTTTTTTTCTTCTTTCTTCTATTTTCACATCACTAATATGATTTTGACTCTCCACCATTAATGAAACAACAAATGATTAATGTAAACTTTGTTCTTTTACTATTTAATTTTTTAAGGTTTTATGGATTTCAAATACTAAATGTATGCATATTGTTTTATCCTTCTGTAACTTAAGAAAAAATAATTATGCTTAATGTTTTCTTCTTCTGTAATTTAAGAAAAAACAAACTCAATGTTTATGGGTTTCGTTTTGATTGTATCCAAAAATATTATAAGTAGATAACTTTATATATATACTTTTATACATTTATATTATCATATGACATTATATATAAATGTCTATACTTTAATATATATAAACATATTACATTATATATAAACTTTGATATGTTTATATAAAAATATAATGTTAAACACACACACACACACACACACACACATGTATAAATGTTTATAAATATTTATACAACATTTACATAAAACTATTCATTTATATAATTTTTTATATAACATTTATATAACATATAAAATGTTTATACATATTTGTAAACATTTATATACCATATAAATTTTTATATAAATATATAATATTTATAATGTTTATATAAATGTGATATATATACTATATAATATTTATAAAAGTATTACATATATTAATTTATATATATATATATAACATTTATAAAAATATTTAAACACAACATTATATCTAAACACTTGTATATTTATATAATCATATGCCATTATATATAAAAGTTTATACTTTAATATAAATGTGCAACTAAGATAATAGTTATGTGCAATATGATGCTTGTGTGCATACATGAGAGATTATCTCTATAATGTATATCATATGAATAAATGATATATCATAGAGGGATATTTTTAAGTAAATATATAAGTTGATAAATCATTTATTATAGTAATATGATAAATCATTAGTTATCTCTATAATGCATACACATTGTGCAATATGATAAACCATTTGCTATAGTAATATACAAGTTCAAATTTGGTTACTTTTGTTTTTTTTATTAATGGATTTATTTGCAGTCTTATTTTAATGAGTTATATTTTTAAGTAATTAAATTTTATTTTTATTTTTTTGGACAATGTTATGATTATATATTTTTTTTATGGTCAGTTATTTTATTATTTATGTGAATATTATTGATATGTCACTTATTCATTATTTACTTGGTTATTTATTTTTTTAATTGAGATGTTATAAATTGTGTATTTGTTATACATTTATACAATTTATCAATGGTTATATGAAATAATATGTTTTTTAATAAATAAAATAATATGGAAATTTAATTACCAATAAATTGTTTTCATGGTTATTAGTAATATTATTTATTATTTTCATTGTTATAACCATAAATTAAGTTTTTATTATTGAAATTTATTTTATTAATTTATAAATAATATTATAAAAAATAACCTTACAAATTTCTTTAATTATTAACCATAAATGTATTTATTTATGGAATAATATAATTTATGGTTAAATATAAAATAATTTCGTTTTCTAATTTTTTTGGTCTATGACTCATCTCTCCCCCCATCTGGCCATCTCTACATATCAAACAAAGAACATTTCTCTCTCTATCTCTTTCTCTATCTGTATTTTATTTGTTTATTTTCATTATAATTTATTTAAAAATTAGTAATGAGTTTCGCAAATTTAAAATTGATAGTGATCTAATTGGTGGTTTTTTGTTGAGTTCTTGTGTGTTAATGAAAAATTGAAAGGGTGAAGTTTTTTTCTTTTAATGATTTTTTTTAATGTTTAATGGATGTCAATTCAACAGAAAGTGTGCTAGCTCTTAAATTCGAAGAATAATAGTAAAAGAGGACGAATAAAATACTAACAAGAGGAAAAGAGGAGTAAGGTACTGTAATTTTTTAAATTCAAAGAAGAGCAAGATACCATGCATTCTCAAAGCACACCGGCCATGCATGGTGTCATATTTTGTGTATACATTTATAATAAGTAATTGTTCCAACATTATATAATGTTAACATGAGTAATATGATAGATAATTTGATTACTAATAGAGTATACAATTCTTTTTTAAAAAAAATGTGCATATAGTATATATATCGAATGTAGTAGATGTGTGATGCGTGTGAAGTCGTTTATTTAGTGAAGTCTATGTTTACTTTACATTCGCATTTTTTTTTGTTTACAATGAAACATGTATACTAATATACTTTTTTACACAAAACACTTGCCAATTTTTTATCACACATACAAAAAATTAGAAATGATAAAAAATAATATTGTACAACTAAATAAAAACAAAAAAAAATCAAACAAGATGCAACACATCATCAACTAATGATTTTCAACAATTTGATTATGATCTAATGTTGATTCTGAGATTATTACTAAGAATCAATATATCAAAGTAAAGTTTATTAATTAAAATTGTTTATTGGTTAATAAATCTCCATATAAAAAAATATCTTTAATATTTGTGTGATATTTTAGATTTAATGTTATTCTATAAGTATATTTTTTTATAAATTCAATAATTAGCAATAAAAAATTAATGATAAACAAAAATCAAAAATTATCATTAATGCATAATATAATACTCTTGATATATGATACTCTTGTATGTTTTCCTTTTAATTTTTTTCTTTTCAACTATTTTAGATTTAGCATATGTAAATAAATTTGTTTGTGTTGATGATTATACTCTTGATATATGATACACACATGCACACACACACATATGTATGTATGTATAGTTTTTTGTTTGTATTTATGTGTATCATTTTATTTTTTGTCATTATATATTTGTAACTTTTTGGCTTGGTGTAAAATTATAATATGAGTATATTAAAAGATTTTTTAAGTTATTTGCAAATATAGCCATGTAATTGTTTGATGAAATTAATTAACCTATTTTAGAAGCTTTTAAAAAAAGTGATGTGACCATTTGGTTGATTTACTCGTTAACTATTTGGGCATTGTAAAAAATAGCCCTCTCAGCTGCTCTTGCCAAAATTTAGCTTTTTATTTAATATTTAAATTGAAAAAAATATATAAGTGATGAACATATCTATAATTTTTGCTAAATTAATATGTTCCCATCCTTCATATTGATTAGGTATTAATTGATGTGTATGTAAGTTTTCTTTACCAAACAATCTTTTGATTTCAATTTTACACAAATTATGTTAATGTTAATGTTTGTAATTTTTTGTATCTCTAATCAGTCTAGATTTGTAAAGCTAGAAATCTATAATTGTAGTTTGCTTCACATCTATATTTTCTAGTTGAATACTTTGTATGATATGTTTTATAGTCCAAATATGTTTTTGTTCATGTCTGATTTCTTTATTAATTAATTAGCCAAGAGTTCTTGGAATTGGCTCTTCATTCCATTAATTTTGTATATCCTATTTATTTTAATATTCAAAGATTGAGTTGAAATATAGTAGGAATTTTGGTCTTTGATCTTTATTGAGAAGTGAGAAGCTTACTCCTTCAAATATTCAACATGATCAATGATAGTGACATCTTATACTTTGCCTCCATCGTTGTGTATGAAGTAGCAATATATGTTTATGTCAAAATTGGTTCAAGGGCAAAAAATCCAAAAGACATTATGGATGTTTTCATACAACCTCTTATAGCAGAGTTAAAATATTTGTGATATATTGGAGAGAATACATATGACATCTCAAAGAAACAAAATTTCATAAAGTGGGTAGCCCTTATGTGGATGGTTAGTAATTTTCCTGCTTATTCAATATTGTCTGGTTGGAGTACTGCACTATGATTTGCATGCCCGTATTGCATGGAAAAGTTTGATGCATTTACCCTTAAATTCAGTGGTAAACAGTCATGGTTGATAACCATCATAAGGTTTTACCTACAAATCATCCATTCCACAGAAATAAAACTGCATTTTGAAAAAACAAAATAGTGATGACAATTGCACTAGTTGTTCGTTCACGAGATGGATGCTATTGGAACTAATGGACCAATATGCACAATATTTGGCTAGATGAAATGTAGTATTTTTTGGAACTTTCCCTATTGGAAGCCTAATTTTATTCTTCATAACTTAGATGTAACGCATATAAAAAATGTATTTAACAATGTTTTCAACACTGTCCTTAATGTTGATAAAAAAACAAAAGACACTTTAAAATCAGGATAAGAGTTGAATGATTATTCTCTGCATCCAAAATTCAAATAAAATGAGGCTACAAAAAATACCCTAAAGCTTGTGACACACTTGATAAGAAGGCAAGACAGATATTGTGTGAATGAGTTTAAAATTTGAAATTCCTTGATGGATATGTATCAAATATGGGTAGATGTGTGGATATGAAGAATTTTAAGTTATTTGGAATAAAAAGTCATATCTATCATGTTTTTATAAAATGATTAATACCAATTGATTTGCGTGAAATACTTCCTCTAAGTGGTTGGAAGGTCTTTACCGAACATAGTTTGTTATTCAAACATCAAACTGCAACCACAATCAAATTAGCTGACATGGTGAGACTGGAGAATGACTTACCTCTCATTCTTTGTAAGCTTGAATGGATATTCTCACCCAACTTTTATGACTCAATAGAGCATTTATCAGTCCATTTGGCATATGAAGTAAGGATAATCGGCCTAGTAAAATATAGATGGGAGTATCCTTTTGAAAGGTAAATAAATATAAGTCGTTATGTTTTATTATTTCAAGCATAAATTAATATTGTTATTTGATTAAAATGAAACCTAACATAATGGTTGTAGGTATCTTCGTAAGTTGAAATTGAATAATAGAAACAGACAAAAGTTGAATGTTCAATTTGCAATGCATATTTAGTAGAAGAAGCATCATCTTTTTGTTCTTATTATTTTGAGGATCCTGTCAATACAAAGAATAGAAATGTGCCTCGGAATGATGAAGGTTGTGTGCTGGTAGAAGATGAATCATTGGAAAATTTATCTATTTTCAAGCACCATAGAAGAGCATTTGGGAGAGCAAAGAAAATATGTATGATAGATGAAGAGTACAACACAACTTAGAGCTATGTTTTACTTATTTGTGAGGAGGTTGCATCATTTATTGAGTATGTATACCCAAAATGGTTAAAGATTTAATCATAGTTTAATTTTGTCCTAAATATATTTAATTAAAATTTGATATCCATTGTTCTCCCTCTATTTATATTTGTGCAGTGTTTATGTTGAGTAATTAAAACATAGGCAACCAATCATTTCCAGCCATGAGGTCGATTCTATGCTAGAAACAGAATTTGCAAATTAGTTCAAGAACTATGTGAAAATTCTTAAGTTTTAATTTTATGAATTATTTGATTTATTAGTATCTTTTAGTATTAAATTAATTTGTTGAATTTATGCAACAAACAAATGATCCTTCAAATGGAGATTCCAACATATTAATATTGAATCTAAGTAAAAGCCCATTTAGATATGTGGCAAATATCATGGGTATTTTATCAATAAATATAAATTTCACACAACATGACACAATTCTTCTAAAGTAACTATGATTAGTAGTGCATGCATTAAAGGCTCAAGTTATAATGTAAATGAGATTGATTATAATGGTTAACTCACAGAAGTAATTGAGTTGGAGTATCCTATACTCAAAAATAACAAGTTTGTTTTTTTTTAAGATGTGAGTGGTTTGATCATACACAAAATGGGGGTACAAAGATTTATTAGGATTATAAGCTAGTGGATGTTAACCATAAACATAGATTTAATTGATATGAGCCATTTATTTTGGCAGTTCAAGCCACTCAAGTATATTATTGTACATGTCCGAGTTTATCTCGTGATAAGAGTGACTGTTGGGCTATTTGCAAAATTAAAGCTCAGTCAAATTTTGAAGTACCAACATCTCAAAAAAAAGTGCAAACTTAGCGGTTGAACTAGCATTTCTAGAAGATGACTTAAATAATATTGAGCATGTGCATGTAGATGAAGATCCAAAAAACTAATGTGACTGAAATAGTGATCAAATAGAAATTGAAGATGTTCCTTTTTCTATCTGAAGATGAGTTGGAACTTCCATCAGAATCAGATGAAATGTCAGAAGATCCATTAGAGAATGATAGTGATGTCAATAATTAAATTGTTATAATTGTATTAGAGTATTATAGTTTCAAAGACTTTCTATATTTTGTTGAAATCCATTACTGATGTTTATTATATCTCTTTTATTTGTTCTATGTTGTACAGTCAGTACCATCTCATACCCATTATATCCAAACTTCAACATCACCAACACCATCATTAATTCCTTTACCATCACCTTTATCAGATATAAGACCACCACCCATTGTTCCTCTTGCACGCACTTTTGATCCATCACCATCTTTTACACCACATTTTACACTAATAGTTCTCCCATTTACAACACTATCGACATCATCAAATACTACACCTTCCTCTGCATGCAGTGCTACATTAGTGATAGAGATTGTGGATGGGAGGTATAAGAAATATGTAAATATTACTTAAATTAAAATTATGATGTTCCTGTTAGTGGTTTTGTTTTTATATATAGTTATGATTTGCTTGTTTTCAATGTTATTTTTATATTTTTATAATTTCATTCAATTTACACAAGTATTCGGCTATAATTACAAAGTCTTTCAAGAAAATGGTTAATTCTAAAACATTCTCATGGAAGAAAGTTTCTTAATCAACAAGAAAGACTAACTTTATTCACTTTCAGGTAAAAAGAAATAAACAAAACATTGAAAATTAATTATCTAAGTAGTTAACTATTATGTTGGTTATTATTTAAGTATTAAATAATTATGTCCTTATTATTAATATAGTTATTTTTTGAGTTTTCTATATACAGATATCGAATCAGTGCACATGGTACCCAAATTTAATGGACAAATAAAGTCATTATGGGAAAGAAAAACTACTGAATGGTACTCATATTTTGTTCAAAAATTAATGATTCTAAAAGATAGGCCTAATTTTATACATGAGGATGAATGGCTTAGGTATTGGCATGAGCTAGATGTGAAAAAAAAATCAGAGATAGCTATCAAAAATTGATTGACTAAGGTAGCTGGAATAGATACAAGAATGTCTCGCCACATAGATTGGTTAAAATCGACCATTAAGTGCGCTCGAGATTTGGTACAATTTATAAGTTTAAAACATTTATATATTTAATAGTTGGCCTAATAGTCCAAATAAATCAAATCTATGCATGGTTTAATTATTCTAGCTAACATTTTCTAACATTTGTTAATTTTTTACTTAATAAATACATACTTTAGGTGGGAGAATTGGATCGGGATTCCAATTTTTATGAGATTTTCAGAAAGATGCATGTGAGAAAGTGGATGGGCAGTTTGTTGACAACAAGTCTCAGATGATTACTGTAAGAATCTATTATATTAATAAACTTTTAGAATACTACAATAAATTTTGAAGGTTGTGTGGAATGAAAATATTAGATTTATTTTTTGTATATCAAGAATAGTATTTTTTTTCTATTTCATCACAAAAACTCATGGAGGAAGGTGTGACATCTACTTCTCAACGAATTGAATGTTCTATGGATCTTTCACCATTTGACTATGATCATATCTATTTGGAGACAATAAGGGATCAGAAGAAGCAGCGAGTATATGACATTAACTTGAAGGGAGTGACATTTTGTTGTTGTAGTCATGCTTCTAATTCTTATGTCATAGTAGTGGTGGATGATTACTCAATTGAAGGAAAACATGCAGGAAATGAAATAAGAGAAAATAAGCAGATTACTCATTTAAAGAAAGAAATAAAGGAAATGAAAGAAGCGAATGATGAGATGAAAGAAAATAAGATTGTTAAGCAACAACATATGCCCTATATGGTGTCATAGTTACAGCCTTGATGCAATAGATAGCTTTCGAGTTCTAGTAGTGAAACCATGCAGGAGAGGCTAGCACTAATGCACCAGCTAATTATGAGGATGATTTTATTTTAAATGATGATGAAACTATGTTATGTATTTATGTTAACCATGAAACTTTTGTATTAAAATTATTTTTGAATTGTTTTGGTTTTTGTTTATTAAGGAACAAGGAATCAAAGAAAAGAGAATAAGATGATGAGACAGGTAAAATTTTTTCATGGTTAAATATGTCATGGTGAAGTCAATTTGTAATGTGTCTAAATAAATATTATTGCTTCATATCTTCAGATGATAAATCAAAGCACAAAGAAAAACAAGTGAAGAAGAAAACTTCTAGATTTTTGGCTACCTGTTCCTCTTTCACACATTCTCATAAATTTTTTTGGTACAAGTAAAGATGCATTATCTCGTTCTAATGTTGTAAAGAAGATGTGAGACTATATAAAAAAATAATCTACTTGTATGCCAACATCCATCATCTTAACCTCCCCTCAATGAGAATCAATGGTGTTATTCTTTAATTTCAATTAATCATTAAATATTCTTGTTATTTAAATGATTAATGAGATATGCGGAGAATAATATGTGATCATAAGTTGAAAGATCAACATTAATGCAAGTCTTTCATAAGATTTGCATTCTCAAAGCTCTTATCTCCTCACTTAATTAAAAAGAAATAGTTAGCAACTTGTTGGCACATGATTAATGCCAATGTGTCACTAAACAAGAAAAGATTTATTTGGTGGCATTATTATTCTTGATTCTGGTTTTGTTATGTGTTGGCTGACTAACCTAAACAATGATTCTTTTTTTTCATTAAAAAAAGTGTGTCGTCTCAAAATTGAGTTGGATGTAAGATTATGTTGATCTTGGATATTATTCTATCGAGACAGTCTCCCTCGTAGTGGCTCTTAAAGTGCACTATCCATAGTCGATCACAATCCTAAGGAGAAATCAAAAAAGTCAGTAGATCACTAAATTTTATGGATTTTATGAGGAGTGCCTACAGAAGTATGGCAATGCTAACGTTTGGAAGTTTTTCACCGATATGTTTGAATATTTTCTCGACTTCCTTGGTTGAGACAGAAATTAGACCCACTTGTTCTTTTCCTTCACCTCAACTCTCGCCATCCTTCTTTTATAGACCATCTATGACCAGTCTAACCAAACAAACAATCTATAGCTTATTGCTCGAGCTCACCAGCTTTTAATGGATGGCTACAATTGGGGCCATTATCAAAAAGTTTTTGATTTTGATTTTGTTTTTGATTTTTATTTTGTTTTTGTTTTTGTTTTTGTTTTTTAAAATGTTTATGCTATGAAATGATAGTTTTTGTGGTTGCATTGATGTTATTTGAGCCTTAACATTTATGCAGTTTGAGCCGTAAAATTGATGTAGTTTGAGCCTACACCAAGGAGAGGAGAGCCATACGAGACGAAAAGAATGCTAGATAACTTTCTTTACTGTGAGCCAACACAAATTGGTGCAGCCCACCTCCTAGTTGTGGTGCTTGTTGCTGGTGTTTGCTTGTTTATTAAGGTGGTCATTTTAATGATGGTGCTGGTTGCTTAAGTACAACAACAAGGGTGCATGATGGATAGGCAAAGCTCCCTTCTTTTTCTTCCATTTTGCTCCAATTATTTGCTCAGCTGATTCTTATTTGATTTTGCTACTTTCCATTGTAGTTCACCTTACAATGGGTATCTATTATTTTCATGTGCTAGTATTCTTGTTTTAAAAAACAAGTTGATAATCAGTATGTGTAGCATATTATGTATCTATTCAATTGATGAAATCATCTTGTTTTGCTAGATTTGAGTTGTTTGATATGGTGAAGAAATATTAGTCTTCATTATGAAAACATGGGACACACGAGTGTAGTGTCCCTGAATAATAAAATGAGTTAGTTGATGGGGTGGGAGTCGCATGCTTGGAGGCTCCAGCGAGTGTCTTGATCCTTAATACTAAAGGGAAGAAGATGGTGTTGGACTCGGACCTAGGAACCTGTCTACGGGAAAAATATCATGATTCGATTTCTCATTGAATACTGGTTCTCATTTTTTTATTTGTTTCTAATAACTTTTTTTGGCTACACTATATTATTTACATAGTCTTATGGTTTGTTATTTCCTTTATTAGTTTTCTTTCTTGTTTATTTTTTCATAACTATTTCATATAAGCAGCAGTAGCCCTTGAAAATAATGAAAAGGTATTAGTAAAGTGCTTGAAATTGGGAAATAAACTTGAGGTATATGCTTTAGTTGCTGGATCTGGTCATACGGTGCATCTTGAAATTAAGTCTATCTCTCTATTATCATTATATATATATCTATATATGTCTCTATGTAACTATTAGTCTATCTATCTCTTTATCTATTTATCTACTTGTCTCTCTATATCTCTATCTATCTAACTATATATATATACATATACATATATATATATATATCTATATTTCTATCAATTAATCAATCAATCTGTCTATTTATTTGTCTATCTATCTATTTATTTATTTATCTATTTGTCTATCTATCTATCTATGTATTAGTATATCTACTTGGTATCTATCTATCTATCTATCTATTTATCTACCTTTCTATCTATCTTTGTATCTATCTATCTATATATATGTCTATCTATTTATCTAACTATTTGTGTATCTATCCAACTATCTAGCTATGATATAATCTTTCAATCTATCTCTCTATAAATCTATCTATCTCTCAGTCTATTTTTCAATTTAAAAGTTCTATATGTCTATCAATCTGACTATCAATATGTCTATCAATCTGACTATCAATATGTCAATCAATCAATCAATCTGTCTATCAAAATGTCAATTAATCTTTTTATTAATCTTTCCATCTATCTATCTATCTATCTATCTATATATCTATCTATCTATCTACTATCTATGTATCTATTATTTTGTCTGTCTATCTAACTATATATCTATTTGACTATCTATCTGTCTATCTATTGGATTATTTATCTTTCTATATATCTATCTGTCCATCTATCTATCTATCTATCTATCTACCTTTATATCTGTCTATCTATCTATTTATCTATCTATTAATTTTTTATCTAAATTTGTATCTATATATCGATCTATCTATCTATATATCTATTTGTCAATCTATCTATATATATTATCTATCTATCTATCTATTTTTATATCTATATGTCAATATATCTTTTTATCTATATGTCTATCTATCTGTCTAACTATCTATCTATCTATCTAGCTATCTGTCTATCTATCTATTTGTCTATCTCTCTATATGTATAAAATCTATCTATCTATCTTTTTATCTTTCTATCAATCAATCACAATCTCTCTATCTATCTATATTTCTATCTATCTATTTGTCTATCTATCTGTCTATCAATATGTCTATCTACCCATCTATCTATCTATATATCAATCTTCTATCTATGTTTCTATCTATGTATATGTGTATCAATCTGTCTATCTATCTATTTATCTATCAATCTATCTCTCTCTATCTATATTTCTAGCAATTTATATATTTATAAGTCTATCAAATTGATTATCAATCAGTCTATCAATCTATCAATCTGCCTATCAATCTATCTATCTATCAGCCTATCAATCTTTGTATCAATTATATATATATATATCTAGTTATTTGTATATCAATCTATCTATCTATATATCTATCTATTTATCTCTCAATGTATTTGCATTTCTATCTGGCTATATATTTTTCTATCTATCTATCTAGATATCTATCTTTCTGTATATCTATCTTTCTGTCTATCTATCTATCTATCTATATAACTCTTTATCTATCTGTCTATCTGTCTGTCTATTTATTTATATATCAATTTAACTATCTATATGTCTGTTTATCTGACTATCTATCTTTCATTCTATTTATCTATCAATCTATCTTTTTATTTGTCTATCTATCTATTAATTTGTCTATGTAATTGTGTATCTATATATCGATCGATCTATATATTTATATATCTATTTATCAATCTATCTATCTATTATATATTTCTATATATTTGTTTCTTTATTAGTCTATCTATCTATTTATCTATTTTAATTTCTATCTATATTAATATCTCTATATCTATTTGTCAATCTATCTATCTATCAATTTTTCTATTTAACAATCTATATGTATAAAAATCTATCGAATTATCTATCTATCTATCTTTATTTCCATCTATATATTTGACTATCTATCTGTTTATCTATATGTCTATCTACCTATCTATCTATCTATCTTCTATCTAACTTTCAACCAATTGATTTGTGTATCTATCTGTCTATATATATATATTTATTTATTTATATATCTTTCTACCAATCTAACTATCTATAAGTCTATCAAAATAACATTCAATATAACTATCATTATGTCTATCAAACTAGCGATAAGTCTATCTATCTATTTGTCAACCAATCTATCGCTCATTCTTTCTATCAATCAAACTATCTATCTATATATCTATCTTTCTTTCATTTTTTTCTATCTGTCTATTTGTCTATCTATCTATCTATATGTTATCTATCAATTTATATTTTTATTTATCAATCTATCTATTTTTTTATCTATTTTCCTATATATCTATCAATCTATCTACCTATCTATCTACCTATATATCTATATATCGATCTATTTGTATATATATCTTTCTATCAATCAATCTATCTTTCCATCTTTTTATCAATCAAAATATATATCTATCAATTATCTATCAATTTTTCTCTTGACATGTATATCAATCTGTTTTTAAATGTCTATTTCAATATTTTTATCAATCTTTCCATCTATTTGTCTATATATATGTCTAACTAACTTTCTTTCTATTAGTCTATCTATCTATATATCTATCTATCTTTCTCTCTCTCTCTATCTGTCTATATATATATATATATATATATATATATATATATATATATCTATTTATCTATCTTTATATCTATTTGTCTATCTATATATCTTTCAATTTGTCTATAAATCTATCAATCAATCAATCTATCTTTCTATCTATCTTTCTTTTTTTATTTCTTCCAATCGATCAATCAATCTATTTATCTTTCTATCTATATTTCTTTCTTTCGTTGTGTCTATTTATTTGTTTGTCTATCTATCTATCTATCTATCTATTTGTTTCTATCAATCTATCAATCTATTTATTTATTTGTTTCTATATATGCATCTATATATTTGTTAAAAATACCTTTTTATTTAAAATTAAATATGGGTATGTACTACAATATATTTAAAATAGATAAATACATATGTAACTACATACAAATTGACATATTTAAAGAAACAACAAAAATATCTTTCAATATAGAAACAACATAAATATATATAGTTATATAAATTAATGTTATACACATAAATATATACTTATCTATCTTGAGTACAAATATAATTAGATACTGTGACATATATTGTTTCTATTTTACATACAAATATAAATTAATCCATCTACATAGATATATATATATATATATATATATATATGTTCTAAGTAATTAGTTACTGTATATAGAAACTTAGACATATATTTAATATAGAAACAATTATATTTATTATAAATATATTTATATATAGATAACAATTATATGGGTATAAATATTGTTACATATATTGTATATATTGTTTCTATAAATATATTGTCACATATTAATTAGTTACATAAATATATATGTTGTTACATATATATTTATGTAACAATATATGTGTATAACTAATTGTTTATCAATATATTTATATAAATGTTATATAAATATATAGATATATTGTATGTGCAATCCAATATATTTAATCTATCTATAATTAGATATACACTTATCAATCTATATATTTGTTTCTATAGATAGATAGTCATATTAATGTCATATTGCTTAACATGATGATACGAACTCAAGATCTTCATATATATGTGCTACCCATATGTAACTATATTTATAATTATATGTATAACTACATACAACATTATTTTAAACTATTTGTGTATGACTATATATAAATATTTGTATATCAAAATAAATGTCTATATAAATATATATAACTATAATTAGAGACAATTACGTTTGTTAAATAAAATGACTTTTTTTAACTAGTCATGAAAGATGATGATGAGTAGATTTACAAGGGTCGAATATTCAAAGGAATGTTATCTAATGAATGGGGAGATAATGTTGATGAATTTGTTGAGTTTGATCTGAGACATCCTGAGTGTGTGAATGGTGGTAAGATATCCGGTATCCTTGCACTTTAGTTAAATGTTATTATAAAGAGTTTTTGAATATTGAGACTATGAAGATGCATTTGTATAGAAATGGTTTTGTGGCAGATTACTATGTTTGGATATACCATGGTGAGAAGCAAGTCTACCAAAGGTATATGAGTTAAGTACGGATGTCAGTAAGTGAAACTGATCAGATGGTCTCGGATAATATTAATCACACTACATAATATAACATGGTTTTTGATGCGTTTTGTCTTGAATTCAACCCGAAAGAGGAACCAAATGCCGAGGCAATGAATTTCTATGATATGATTCGAGCTTGAGACAAACCTGTATATGAGGGAAATTCTAAGCATACTCAACTTTCTACAGCCATGAGGATGTTAGAAATAAAGTGCAGACATATGTGTTCACAGACATGGTTTGATGTTATGTCTAAATTCATCCAAGAATTGTTGCAATAAGATAATCTGATTCCATTGGATTTCTACCGCACAAAGAATTTAGTTAGAGGCTTGGGATTAACCGTACAACTCATTCATTGATCGGTGAACAACTGTATGATATACTGGGGTGATGACAGTGACCTTAATAGTTGTAAAATATGTAGGCATGCTCGGTACAAGCAAAAGATTAGGGATTCTCAAAATAGATTGTATATATGTAAGTTGAAGGTGTCGTATAAGAAGATGTACTATTTCCTAATAACACCTTGGTTGTAGAGATTGTATGCATCAACTGTAATAGCTAATGAAATGAGGTGGCATTCAGAGTATCATTTGTAGGATGGTAAGATGTGTCACCCTTTCGATGCACCTGCTTGGAAAAATTTCAATGGGTGTTTTCATGATTTTTTTTCTGAAGTTCAAAATATTAGGCTGGGTTTATTTGCTGATGGTTTTCAACCATTTAATCAATCTGAACAGCAATATTCTTTGTGGCCTATGGTGATGATCTCGTATAATTTTCTTCCATACTTATGTACGAAGGAGGAATTTATGTTTTTGACTGTGTTAGTGTCGGGGCTTACAAATCCAAAAGGGAAGATAAATGTTTTCTTGTAGCCATTGATAGCGGAGTTAAAAAATCTTTGGGGTGTTGGGATTCAAACTTAAGATATTTCCAAATGGAAAAATTTTTCGATGCATGCTACCCTCATGTGAACCATAAATGACTTTCCAACATATTTTATGATGTCTAGGCGGAGTACAACTAGTATGTTGGCATGTTTTCATTGTATGGAGGATTCTGATACTTTTTGATTAACTAAGAGTGGAAAATAGTTGTGGTTCGACAATCATCACAAGTGTTTGCCTATTAATCATCCATATCGACATAACATTCCATGGAAAACTAAGGACATATACAAGTCAAGAGATGAGTTGAATAAATATTATTGTCATCCACAATTTACAAAAAATCTTATCACCAATAAATATCCTGATGTCCCATTTGTTCTGAATAAATCACAAAAAAAGGTTGTGTTGGAGTTGGTAAAAAAACTTAGATTTCCAAATGCGTGGATGCTTTCAATCCGGAGAGTTGTGTGGATGTGAAAAAACTTAATATGTTTGGCATGAAGAGTTATGATTGTGATGTATTCTTGCAAATGTTGTTACCAATTACTCTTCGAAAATTTCTACCAAATAGAATATGGGAGCCGATAACTGAGATTTCTTTATTCTTCAAGCAATTGACTTCTTCTTCATTGACTAATGAGGAGTTGAGGAATTTGGATGAATAAATTTTTGTTATCTTAAGCAATCTTGAGAAAATCTTTTCTCCTAGTTATTTTGACTCAATGAGACATTTTCCAATGCACTTAGCTTACGAAGCAAGGATTGATGGTCCTGTCCATTATCATTAGATGTATCCTTTAGAAAGGTAATATTAATTTGCTAAACCAATTCTTTTCCTATATATATATACATTTATATTTATATTTATATTTATATATACACAAAAATGACTCGTAATTTTCAATAATCTTTTTTGTAGATACTTGAGGAAAATAAAGCATACAATAATGAATAAGGCTCAAGTTGAAGGTTCTATATCAATAAGTTATATTATGGATGAGGCAGTAAAATTTGCATCTTTCTATTTCAAAGAAGGAGAACCAACTCTTCCACTTAATGAAAAGCGGAATGTGGTTTATCTTAATGACAATGTGGATAATGATATATTTGAAATTTTCAAGCCTCTGGGTAAAGCAATTGGTGCTTAAGAGAAAATGTATCTAGCAGACTATGAATATACAGCACCTCATCTACATGTCCTAATGAATTGTGCAAAGGTTCTACCATTCATTAGTAAGTATTTCATAATTGTCAAATGACATCTATTACGTATTATAATTTACTATTTCCTATCAATATATCAAATATTTTTTATTTCTTTTTTTTATTGATTTTGTTACAGATAAATGTAAAGAGTATCCAAACATAAATGAAGAAGCAATCAATGCTGTGATGGACAAAAAATTTCCATTATTTTTTGAAAAATACATATGTTTACTTATAATAAAAAACTCAAAATAATTTTATTGTTCTAATAAAAATTTATAATTGTAATCTAAACAATCCACTTAATTTTGATTACATTTTCATAATCGTACAAATAAAATTTCCAATTATTATCTTCGAAGTATAGCACGAGGTTCCCTAAGAGAGGTTAAAATGTATAATGGTTACTGTGTGAATAGTTTTAAATTTCACACTAAATTATATGGTAGATAATGGGTAATAAATAATACGGGGGTATGTATTAAAGGATCCGTATACAATGAAACTAAATATGACTATTATGAGACTCTGGTCGAAGTGATCAAGTTATAATTTTAAGCCCTACTAGTTAAAAAAACTATGTTATTCAAATGTTAATTGTTCGATCCAACACCATTTGTTGGTATTGTTGTCCATCCTCGATATAAGCTTGTTGATGTGCCCTATAAAAAATGATTCAACAAATATGAACATTTTATCTTAGCAGTACAAGTTTCACAGGTTTATTATTGTGAATATCCGGGTCAGACAAGTCCTAGAAAGGATTGGAAAGTTGTGTGTAAGATAAAATAATGGGCTCAAATTGGCATCCATGCATCACCAAGTACTGATTTCATAGAACCAACTTTTCAAAAGGATGACAAATATGTTTTAATTGAATCTGTGGTGGGGAACGAAGGCGTCCTTTTAGTCACATCTTCTGAGATGGATACAAGTGGGGATGTATATATTGATGAAAATTTAATTGATTATGAGGAAGAAACAAGTGATGAAGAGGAGTTTGAAAATGATGTTACTACATCTGAAGAAGCGGAACCAGATTTGGATGATTCTAATGAGAATGAGTAGAAAGTGAGTTTTATGTTATTTTAATTATTAATCATTTTTGTTTATTTTCATTGCCTTGACTATTTTTTACATGTATGGTGCGTGGAAGAGGTATAGGCCACACATTGTAAGGTTGTATGAGTTATGGTATAGGCAGCATAGCCTCAGGTATGCCTGAAACTAGTAGAGGTTCATTGGTGGAAGAGATGCCACAACAGACAGAGAAGGTTGTGAAGGTACCGCAGTAGCAACATCAGCTGACTGATCCACATAATGGTGGTGAGATTTTGATGAATGATCAAGAGATGTGGGAGGGTGAGGAGGAAGAGGATGGAGATGTTGGTAAGTTTTCCATAGAGCACCCTACAGACGAGACTCTCCCAATTTCTCATTTTGATCTGATAATTGATAATCCGTAGGATATAAAACTTAACAAATTATTTATCAATTTATTTATTTATTTTTTACTTGCTAATAAATTTTTTTTACTGGAGGAAGTTAGAGCCTTCTGGTTCCATTTTAGGATTCTGAGGACACTTTTCAGAAAGTCCTTTAAACCTAATGGATATAATTGAAAGTCACTAACACATAGAGACCAATTAATTATTTGGAGAGAATTTAAGGTAAATATTATTACATAAAAATATTAACATCTTTTATTTATTCTTTTTTTCATTGATTAAAAAATGTTAATTTATAATTGTAGAAAGTTTATAGGTGGACACAGCCAAAGGAGTCAGTCAAAAGTGTGTTCTATAAATATGCTGCCAATCGGTATAAAGACACCATATACGAGATGAAAGATGAATGGCTGATGAAAAAAGAAAAAGATTCAAGTGTCCCAGATCATGTTTTCGAGGAGTAGTAGAGTAGATGGGAATATTCAAATTATAGGAAGAGGTGTAATAAACAGAGTAACAATCATTGCTCAGAGCGGGCTAGAGAGGGCAGTTGATGTCTGCACATACTTTTGGATCTCGCTCTATGTGTAAGCACGAATGAGCATTGATATTATTTCTAATTTATACTTTTTATGTTTATTACTTTGTGAATTGACTTCAATTATGCCTAAATTTCATTTCTCATAAAGAATTTTTTTTTTCAATATAATTAACGTATGTATTGTGTGTAATTATAAACATTCAATGAGGGTAAGAAGTCTAGTGCTCCTTGCTTATTCAGATACATGCACATGAAGGCTCATGATGATCAGACTTTCGTTGATCAAAGATCTCGTGTAACAAATGTAAGTTTAAATAAAAAAAATGTATGTTTTAATATAAATTGAAATACTTTTCATACATTTTTATTAGGCGAGATTTGAGGAAATGTTAACTACTGTGACTCAAGCATATTCCCAGTCTACTTCATTTTCATGTGATTGTGCAACAGGCAGTTCTCATTCATCAGCTCCACCAGTTGATGTGAATAAGATTTGGTATATGGCTGTTGATGGCAAGGAGAAGATATCCATCAATGGCATCAGTTCATCTACATCATCATTCTACTCACATAGATGACTAGACTATGAAGCTAAATTTTTAGGACTAATTTTGAATTTGTTCTTGAAAATGGGGGATTTTCAGAATGAGATATGAAATTCGATACTGTTTTAGTTGGCTTATACCATGCGACGCATGATCGACTATGAGGATGATAGGGATGAGTTGCGTATACATTTTGACTGGCTTACAAAGAAGTTTCAAGAAGGAGGACTATCATTCAAACCAGATAATCTATCTTGGATTGTTCGGCATAATGCTCCAACTATAGCATCTACTCCATCACCTATAGTAGTATCTGCAACTACCATATTAGGAATAGCAGCAACAGATAGCTCTACCCTAGTACCTGACATCTCACCATGTGGACCAGAAATGTCACAACATACCGATTATGAAACTAAGTTGGATGATTGAGTGTATTACACATTTTTTTCAATACCTTAAACTTTGATTTAGGATTTTATTTTTTTATTTTATATTGATGTTTTTAATATATATATGAAGTATATAAAGTTGTTTGCTGTAGTTAATTGGATTTTTATTTTGTTTTTTTATCTTAAAATGTTTCTATAGGAACTAAATCAAAACTGGAAGCAAAATGGTTTTTTTTGTGCTTTATGTTCTAGTTTCTGTAGCAACTACAAAAATACTGCAAAAAAAAATTGGTAGGTAATTACTGCCTGAATTGCGACCAAATCGACCAAAATTTGTTAATATCTGTTGTATATGTAATTTGTTTTAACTTAATAATCTGTTTTAATATTTTCATGTAAGTGCAGGAAATGAAATATTAAAAGCCCGGGGATGCAGTAGTAGCACAATAACGGAGGTCCCGCTGTCCAGTTAGGGGGCCGAAATTTTTGGAGCAGAGCCTGACCCGGTCCATGATCCGACCCGCTTCGGTTAAATGAACCTGCTGTTTATTTTCTGTATAAAAACATTTTGTATTTATTTTTCGAGTGGCTATTTTTGACCCGGTTGAACTATTCATCGTCTCTTCTCCTCTCTCTCTGCGTGATTTCACGACTGTCGTGCTGCATACTGTAAGACATATTATTTCTTGGTTTTAATCTGTAACGCATAAGCATTTTCTAGTGGAGGTAGCTAGTCGTACTGAGCGACTAGCGAACCACGTTATTTGCTGTGTTGGTTTCTCGTTTTGATTCTATCGTGGATACTTGTGGATTGAGAATATATATTGCTTGTTTCTGTGTTGTTTCTGTGTTTTCTGTTCTTAATCTCACTACCCGTGGAAGTACGATTGCCCAACAATATCAATGGTCGGTAAAGGGTCACCAAATAGTCGGTAATTCTTTTGGAAATCAATTGCCAACAAATGATTTAGATTTTGATTAGTTTTTTGTCGCAATTTTTTTGGTTTTTACCGGCCATTTCTTGACCATTTACCGACCAAATGCTTTTGGTTGGAAAATAGTTGGAATTTAGTCAGTAATTATTTTTCAGTGATTGGTTTATAAATGTGAGTTAATTACCAACCATTTAGAGACCATCTACTGACCTTATTTATTCTGTCGATAAATTATCGGAATATAGTCGGTAAATCTTTGTCTGCAGAGGATCGGTAAATGGTCGGTAACTTATTGACCGACTGATTTTTTGTTGGTAAAAAATTTAGCGACAAGCAAAATTGCGACCAAATATTTTGGTCGGTAAATGATCGCTATTTTGTTTACTGACCAAAAAACACCGAATTAGAGACTAAAAAATTGGACAGTAATTCGGTGAATTTTGGTAGTGTATCATGCACGTATGCATCACATATTTCTCTGCATTTACTTAAAAATGCATAGGCATGTCTATATGCAATATACATGCATATAACATAAATATAGTATAATTATATGTCTCCAAACAAACACACACACACACACACTATTTTCCTATCTTCTCATATTTCTTTATCTTGTCCATATATTATACATTTCTAGTTCAACTGAACCATTGATGCATGGAAATGGTCATTATCAAATATCAAAATCTTTTTTTTTCTAATCTACATATCCCACGTGAACTAAAATTTATTATTACATTTTTTTGCTTTAGAAAACTATAAGAAAACTTTTTTTAGAAAAAATAAATGACCATTTGAAAGAATATTTGATGGTTGTGAGCATGAGTAGTTAATCTTGCTTCAATGCACTAGAAATTAAATGCTAGTATTAATATCATTCAAGAAAGCATAAAATCTATGAATATCTCATGTACACACAAAATTATATCAAATAAGAAAACTTGATTACTACTTCATACAAATTTTCTTTTAACCTCTCATTATCATCATCAATGAAATCATATCTTAACACTATCGTAAACAAACGTTACACTAACCATATGAACATGAGTTCAATCAACAAGAATACCAAATATACTTCATCAGGATGCTTATCAAATCACCCATCATGATGTTCAAGTAGATGTCTTACCTGCACTCCATTTCCATTATAATAGCATTTCCAGCTTCTTTGCACAACTTCACAATTTAAATGTATGTAGTTTGTCACTAATGTAATCTAGTTTGCCTTGATAAGAAGGGTTTATGCCCTATCCAAGCAACCAAATCAAATTAAAAAAAACAAAAATTTTCACAGCTTAATGATATGCCAAGCCTGTTATGAGCTCACAGAGAAATCAACATCTCGCCTCTTGCTTGTATTTGAGGTCGTAGAGCAGCTTATCCAGCTAATAAAACTCAGATTCAGCAATATCCACTTCTATGGGTCACATATGGCAATAATGTAGTTGGAAGCAAGGCCCAAACCTTGTGAGAAATATTTTTAATAACACACAGTGGGAGTGTCGTGGATTCGATAACATACAGTGAGTGAGCGAAGATTTACATAGCACACAATGTGTGGGTAATCGTGGTAGCTAGTGAATAATGGATGTGCACTCCTTCTAGAAGTTTATAGCTCTTTCCGACACCCCCCCTCCCCCATAGTTTACTTTTCCCTAGAGTCACTTTTGATACCATGTAAAATATTAAAACAGAACTTAAAATAAATATAACATGTTAATTTTATTAGGGCAACTCATAGGATGAATAACCTCTATATCACTATCAAAGTATACCTGTGTGTTCCAGGCATGCCTCCATGTGTAAGACATTCTAATTATTCCTCCAAAAGGCTATCAATAGAACAACGTATCAATTGATAAATTAGAGAACATGGCACCTAGCAAAACACAAGCAATATCACATACATTATCTTCATCAATAATATAATTATATATAGTATATATGTACATATAGTACTGTAGTGTATATGTACATATACTAAATATATATGTACATATATACTATAGTATATATGTAGATATATACTCCAGTATTATACATATGCACTATAGTATATATGGATGTCTTATAGATATAGAACAGCATGTATATATATAGATATATAATAGTAGGTAACTTATTATCTCATTTCTACTTCACAAAGAATGCACAAAATATCACTTTCAATATTAATAAGAAATGCAAATATTATTTAAATTTTCGAAAATATATCTAAAAACTAGAGGTGTCAACCGGGCCGGCCCCGCCCCGCCCGGCATGGTTCGGCCGTGCCTGGGCCGGCCCGACAAGAGAAAATTCCGTGCCCGGGCCCGTGTTGTGTCGTGCCTGACCCGGCACTGTTCGGCCTGTGGCATGGTACACCGGTACGGGTTCGTCCCGTGTCGGGTGTCCTTTGAGCCCGACCCCGCGATGGCCCCGCCCGCAAAAAGACCGCGGGTCGGGTCTGATTCGACCCGACCCGTGGTCCCCCGAATCCCAAACCGTACGGACAGGCTAGCCCGAGCGGACCAAGCAAGGCACGGCACGGCCTACAGTGCCTGCGGGTCGTGCCGGGCCCGGCTATTTTAAACCATGTCGGGCCGGGCACGGCACGGTATAGTAACCGTGTCGTGCCTAGCCCGGCACGAAGGCACGCTCATGCTCAAAAAAAAAACAGGCCGGGCCGGCCCGGCCAGGCCCGTTTGACACCTCTACTAAAAACTCTTAGAGGAAAACCTGGAAGACAAGCCATGAGCCAGGCTTGGCGAATTATAATTCACACCCTGCTTTTTTGCAACTTGATCTCTCTCATGGTCCCAAGGCCTATAAGGGGGTTGATCTGCCCCGCCACTCCCCGCAACACCAATGCTTCCGTGTGACTTTCCTAGAACGGTTCTTCTTCTCTCTGTGTGCTTGCACCAAAGATTTTGATCACTTAGCTTCATTGTGTTAGTCCATCAACCCTATAGTTTCTTCTGCCACATGGTTCTTCTCTTGGTTCAAAGCAAGCACCCTCACTTCGTTGTATGTGACAATATAACTATAGAATAGTTCATTGTCATACTCATCCATGGCTGGAGACAATTCAATATGCACTACATAAAAAGTATATGCACTCCATAAAAACAATACACATTCACAGATATATAAATACATTAATTATTGGCTTGAACAAACACAAATCTGAGTTGATAGTCATACAACTTCAACAAATATCTATAAGATGGCCAGCAGTTATGTTTAGAGAGAGAGATATATAGAGTACAAAAATAAAATATTTCAGAGATAATGAAGATAATAATAGCTCACCCTCCTTTTGATCCATTAGAGATCGGTAAAGATGGAACCCATCCAAAGGAAGGATCATGATAATGTCTAAAGGCTTTGAATCAGAATTTATTCGTGTGTCTCACATTAGATGTCTTGCAAAGCTTCATGGGTAGGTTAATCCACAAAGCAAAACCCAAAACTAGAAAAAAGATAAATGATACCACCAAAACGTCTCATCCTATTTAGCTACACATAGCCAATAATAAAAAATAGTTCAGAAATAATTCAGATACAAATCATCCTCATAATTAGTTGATGCATTTGTACTAGCCTCTTTTGCGTGGTTTCGTAGCTGGATCTTGGAATGCTATCTGTCACGTCAAAGTTGCTAACTGTGACTCCATATAGGACATCTACTATTGTATTACATTCTTAATTTCTTTAATCTCATCATTCATTTCTTTCATCTAATCCTTCATTTCTTTCATCTAATCATTCATTTCTTTCATTTTTTATAACCAGGCCACAATGCATTATATATATAGCTTTAAGTATTTCGTAAAATATCTGAGCTTTAGGATTTGGTGGTTCATCCATGTAATCCATATTATAATCAGCACCAGTAGCTTCCTTGACCATTCTATGGTATGTGTTTGATGCTTCTTCACCACATGTATATGATTCACTACCTTCATTTCGATCAATATTCAGAGCCATTGTACTTTCCCTGTGATAAATCCAAACAAAATAATTTGGTACAAAGGCATATTTAGCCAAATAGTATCTTATAGTGTTAAAATCATGAAAAAGGATATCCTGACACTTGCAGTTTTTACATGGACACTTAATTTTTTCTACATCCATTCATCTCGATTGACTACATGCAAAGTTGATGAAGGTTTCATGCCCACTCAAAAAATCTTGATTAAAAATTCCATTCATAAACTTTTTGTGCACCCACTGATGATCTGAACTCATTTTGTCCTATTTTATTTGCAAAGAATAATGCTCAATCATTATTTTGAATTAAACATATAATTACTTCAAAATACACTAATAATTAAATTAAATTACTTACATATGAATATTTAAAGATTAAATATTATGAATATCGAGGCAATGCATTTGTAGAATGCACAGTAATAGATAAATCATTTTTTAGCACAGTAAAGATTAATAGATATCATGCTATTGCTAGTTATATAAAAATGTATATAAAATATATGTTGTTAATTATATATTTAAATATAGTTATATATAATGTTTTTATAGTTATACATATAGTCAAAGACAATTATTTATAGTTATACCTTTTTATACCTATAGTATATATAGTTAAAAATAGAGTTATATAGAGTGAAACATATAGTTATATAATGATATATTCATACAAGTAGTTATAAGTATTTATACATAAATGTGTATAAAGTTACAAACAAATATATAGATTTACATATATGTGTATACATACATATATATATATATATGTATGTATATATGTATACATAGTTACAAATATAGTTATATTTAATTATATAGAGTGTTACATAGTTATACAAATATTTATATATAGTTATATACATATAGTTAAACATAATGTTGTATGTTATTATATATGTAATTATAAATATAGTTACATGTGGTTATACATATAGTTACACATATAATAATACTTATATTTATACATGTAGGTATATCTATTTTTTGATATAAGTTTATATATTTATACATATAGTTATGTATAGGTATAGATATAGTATAATACATTTTTATATACTAATATATAAAAATATATATTAAATATATGTTGTTAATTATATAATTAAATATAATTATGTATAATGTTTTTATAGTTATACATATAGTCAAAGACAATTATTTATAGGTATATGTTCTTATACCTATAGTATATATAGTTAAAAATAGAGTTATATATAGTTAAACATAAAATTATATATAGATATATTAATACAAATATTTATAAGTTATTATACATAAATGTATAATAAGTTATAAACAAATTTATAGATTTAATTATATGAGTACATATATGTATACATAGTTACAAATATAGTTATATTTAATTATATAGAGTATTACATAGTTATATAAATATATATATATATATATATATATAGTTATAAACATTAGTTATAAATGTGTTTGTAGTTAAAGATATAGTTATATATATCATTTTTATAGTTATACACATAGTAAAATACAATTATATAATGTTATATATTATTATACATATAGTATATTTTTTTAGAAATATAGTTATATAGAATTATACATATAGTTATAAATTATTATATATTTAAAAAATAGTTATGTATAGTTATAAATATAGTTATAAAAATAATTTCCATAATTATACATATTGTTATAAATACTTTTATATATAATAGCATATGATTATATATTTATACAAGTGTTTAGATATAATATTTGTGTTTAAAATATTTTTATAAATGTTACATATAAATAATTATATTTATGAAACACTTTTATAAATATTATATAGTATATATATCACATTTATTTAAACATTATATATATTATATATTTATATAAAAATTAATAGGTTATATAAATGTTTACAAAAATGTATAAACATTTTATATGTTATATAAATGTTATATAAAAAATTATATAAATGGATAATTTTATGTAAATGTTGTATATATATTTATAAAGATTAATACATATGTATAAATATTTATATATAACATTAAATTTATATATAAACATATCAATGTTTATATATAATTTAATACGTTTATATATATTAAAGTATAGACATTTATATATAATGTCATAAGATTATATAAATGTATAAAAGTTTATATATAATGTATTATGTTTATAATATTTTTGGAAACCACAAAAATAGAACTTATAAATATTAAGTTTGTTTTTTCATAAGTTGCAGAAGCAACAAACATTAAGCATAATTTTTTTTTCTTAAGTTACAGAAGCAGAAAACAATATGCAAACATTTAGTATTTGAAATCCATTAAACCATAAAAAATTAAACAGTAAAAGTACAAAGTTTACACTAACCATTTATTGTCTCATTAATGGGGTAAGTCAAAATCATATAAGTGATATGAAAATAGAAAATTATAGAAGAAAAAAGAAGAAAAATTGGTGGAAAATAAAAAAAATAAAATCCAAATATTTGTAAAAACCAAACTCCACCAGTGGTAATCAAATTGAGAAAGACAGATATATATATATATATATATATATAGCATTCCTAAGGAGAAAAGCAATAATAATATTACATGGTAACAAGAAGAGGTAGATTTTGTAGGTTGCTCCCATAGTCCAGTTTTGCTTCTCATCTCTTTGTCATTGAAAGATAAAAAAAATTTAAGTGTTTAATTGTTAGTGTAAACTTTTTAAGAATTCAATTTATTTTTTATTAATATAATATGAATTAATTATAAAGGCATAAAATTTGAATCTTTTAGTCATTATAAATTTGAATCTTTTAAGTGTTCATTTAATAACTACACTAAGATAATTATTTTTTATATCATCAATTTTTTTTGATGTAATTAAAAAACATCTATGTATTAATATTTAAATATCAATTTATTTTCTTTTAAATTTAATGAAAAATTGAATTTTTTTATAATTCAAAATTTTTAAATCTATTAGTCAATATTTTTTTATAGATTCCTATAATAATAAAAATATTCTTTTTATTTTAAATAATATAAATATTTACTTATTTATTCGTTAATTCATACATTTTTATATTTTTTTTTAGTTAATCAAACAATTATTTTATTTAGCTTTTTATTAGTAGTAATTTTTATTAATGTTTATTTATTAATTGAAATATTTTAAAAATAATTATAATTATATAATAAATTATATAATGTTTTTTAATACAAATATTTAAATATCATAATTATAAATATCCGACACATATTTGGTATACTTTTTAAAATAATTTATCATCAAAAAATAAGTTTTTTAGTGTTATTTAAAATAAAATTTTAATAGTATTTATATATTTATGAAATCTTTTATTTATAATATCATATTTTTATAATTATATGAGTAAATTGTGTCTTTCAAGGATCACTCACTATAGACTATGACATATCTATACTATAAAAAATTATATAAAATATTAAAATAAATAATGCTTAAAAAAATTAAATCATTAAAGATTAGCGATGGAAATTATCACTAGCCCAAATAGCTAGGGTAAAATGCCTAGCAAATTGTAGATTTTTTGAGAAAATAAATATTTATGGAAAAATTGCTTCCAATTATATATAAAATCATACAAAAATAAATTCAAATAATTATTTAGCGACAGATTTTGTTTTGTTATAATTAGTCAAGGAAATTTTGTCACTAAATCAAGTGCTAAAATTCTAGCTTTTCTTTATGCAAATATCTACGATAATATTAGCGATGGAAAATTTTTAATCGACCATTTCTATAGCTAATCCATCACTTATTCATCGTATTATTTAAATTTAATGTAAAATCAATCATCTCTTGTTATTCCCTAGCTAATCCTTCGCTAATTAGCTAGGGATTTTATGCCCAGCTAAATTTTCATAGCTAAATAGTCATTTTGTTGTAGTTATAGATAGATAGATAGATAGATAGATAAACAGATAGATATATAGACAAATAGATAGAGAGACAGATGATAGATAAATAGATTGAGAGAAAGATTGTTAGATAGATAAATAGATAGAAAGACAGATAGATAGATAAACAGATAGATTATGAGACATATAGATAGATAGATAGATAAACAGATTGAAAAATAGATAGATAGATATATAGATAGATAGATAGACATATAGATAATAGATGGATAGATGAATATATGAATAGAAAAATTGATAGATAAAGATAGATAGATATATAGATAGATAGATAAATAGATAGATTAATAGACATATAGATATTTAGACAAATAGGTAGATAGACAAATAGATTGAAAATTAGATAGATAAATAGATTGAAAAATTGATAGAAAGATAGACAAATAAGTAGATAGGTAGATATATAGATTGATAGATAGAAAGATAGATAGATAGCAAGATAGATAGATAGATAAATAGATTGACATATAAAAAGATATATAGATAGATAGACAGATAGACCGATAGATATATAGATGATAGAGAGATAGATAGATATACATATATAGAGATAGACAGAAAGGTAGATAGATAATTAGATAGAAAGAGAGATAGACAAATAGACAAATAGAAAGAAAGATAGATAGATAAAATGATATTTAGATAGAGAGATAGATAAATAGGTAGAAAGATAGATAGAAAAAAAGATAGACACATAGATAGATAGATAGGTACACAATTAGGTATATAGACAGATACATAGATAGACAGATAGAGAGAGAGAGATAGATAGATAGATAGATATATAGACTAGATAGAAAGATATGTAGATAGGTAGATAGAGAGACAGATAGATAGATAGAAAAAATATAGATATAGAGATAGGAAGATAGATCAATAGAAAGATAGATAGATATATAGATAAATAGATAGATAGATAGCAAGATAGATAGATATATAGATATATAAATAAATATAGACAGATATATATAGAGACAGATAGACATATTTATAGATAGATAGTTTGACAGATAAATATTTGATTGATAGATAGAGAGACAGAAAGATAGTTAGACAGATGGAGAAATAGAGTGATAAACAGATAATCAAATTGACAAATAGACATATAGACAGATAGACATATAGATAGATATATAGATAGGTAGATATGAAGATAAGTAGAAATGTGGAAAGAAATATAGAAAGAATAATAGATAGACAGATAAACCGATAGAGAGATATATAGCTAGATAGTTAGAGAGATATAGAGATAGACAGATAGACAAATAAACGGGCAGACAAATTGACAAATAGACAGATGATAGATAAACAGATAGATAGATAGATAGAAAAATAGATATATTGACAGACATACAGATATATAGATAATCGTATAGACAAAAGATGTATAGACGGATAGACAAATAGATAGATAGATAGATAGATAGATAGATAAATAGAGAGATTTACAGATATTCAGATAGATAGATAGAGAAATAAATAGATAGACAAATATATAGATAGGTAGATAGAATGATAGAAAGATAGATAGAATGATAAACATTTATATATTTAGCAAAATTGATAGGTAAAAAATAGACAAATAGATAAAAAACAAATAGATAGATTGATAATTTGGTAGATAGGTAGATAGACAAATTGATAGATAGACAGATAGACATATAGACATATAGACTAATAGAAGGATATACAGATAGAAAGATAGACAGCTAGATAGATATACAGATAGAAAGATATACAAATAAATTGACAGATAGATAGATATACATATAAATAGATAGACAAATAGATAGATAAATAGATATACATATTGAAATATAGGCAGACAAATAGATAGACATATAGAAAGATAGATTGATACATAGTTAGATAGAAAGATAGATAGATAGAAAGATTGATAGATAAACAGAAAGAGATATAGACAATTAAGAATAAAGACGGATAGATAGATAGATATATACATAGAGATATAGACATATAGATGAGATAAACAAATAGACAAATTGCCAGATAGATATATAGACTGACAGATAGATTATTAGATAGATAGATAGATGAATAGTTTGATAGACAGTCTAACAGATAGATACGTAGATATATAAAAAAATATATTGATAGAAATATACATAGATAGATATATAGATTGAAAGATAGACATATAGAATTAAAGAAAGAAAGAAAGATAGGTAGATAGACTGATTAATAGATAAATAGAAAAATAGATTAAAAAATAGACATATAGTTAGATAGAGAGATAGATAGACAGATAGATAGGCTGATAGACATTTAGTCATTTAGAAACATAGACACATAGACATATACATAGACATATATATAGATATACATATAGTAAGATAGGTAGATAGATAGAGAGATAGATAGGTATATAGACATATGGATAAATAAAGAGATAGATAGGTAGATAGACATATGGATAAATAAAGAGATAGAAAGAAAGATAGATAGATAAATAGATAGATATATAAATAGACATATAGACATACAGATAGACTGATAGATAGATAGTCAGATAGATACATAAATAGACAAATAATTAGATAAATAGATAGATAGACAGATATACATTCTGATAGATATATAGATATATAGATAGATAGACAGATAGAAAATATATAGATAAAAAGATATGCAGATAGAAAATAGATAAATCGATAGATTACATATAGATAGATAGACAGATAGAGAGGTCGAAAAGTAGACATGTAGATAGATAAATAGATATATAGATAGATAGATAGACAGATAGATAGATAGATGAACATAAAGATAGATAGATAGACAGATAGAAAGACATAGAAAGAAAAATAGATAGAAAGAAAGATAGAGAGATAAATAAACAGATAAATAGGTAGATATATAGACAGATAGATTGACTGATAGATAGATAGATATAGAGATATAAATAAAGAAAGAAAGCTAGATAGATAGATATTTGATTAGATAGATAGATTAACAAATAGATAAATAGATTGATTGATAGAAAGATAGATAGATAAATAGATAGATTGATTGAATGATAAATAGCTAGATAGAGGGATAAAAAGATTGATATTTAGATAAATAAATAGATAGATCGATAAATACATAGATATATAGATAAACATATAAATAAATAGATAGATAGACTTATAAACAGATAGACAGATAAACAAAAAGATAGATAGAGAGATATATAGATATATAAATAGAAAGATAGAAAGATATAGAAAAAGATAGATAGACAAATATACATATAGATCGATAGACATATAGACAAATAAACATATAGATAGATACAGAGATTGATTGATTGATTGATAGTTAGATAGATAAATATATATATATATAGAAAGATAGGCAGATATATAGAATAATAGATAGAAAGATAGATCGATAAAAAGAAATAAAGAAAGATAGATAAATAGATAGAATTAAAGAAAGATACATAAAAGATAGAAAGATAGTTAGATGAATATACATATTGATAAATAGATAGATATATAGATAGTTAGATAGTAAGATAGATTGATAAATAAATAGATAGATAGATATATATATATATATATATATATATATATATATATATATATATATATATATATATATATATATATAGTAATATATATAGCTAGAGAGATAGATAGATAGGGAGATAGATAGATATATAGATAGATAGAAAGATAAATAGATAGGAAAAAAGATAAATAGATAAATAGTTACATAGATAGATAGATAGATACACAGATAAATAGATAGAAAAATAGACAGATAGATAGATGGATGGATGGATGGATAGAAATAAAGAAAATAGATTAAGAAAAAAATAAATCAATCAATAGAAATATAGATAGACAAATATATAGAAAGATAGATATATAGATAGATAGACATATAAATAAATAGAAAGATAGACAGATACCTAGACATATAGATAATTAGATAGATGGATAGATTGCCAAATAGATTGATAGACATATAGATAGATAGAAAGTTAAATAGATAAATAGATAGAATGACAGAGAGATAGACATATAGATTGATAGATAGATAGACAAATAGATAAATAGATAAAAAAGGCATATAAATAAATAAATAGATAGGTAGAGAGATAAATAGAGATATAGATAGATAAATAGACAAATAAATAGATAGGTAGATAGATAAATAGACAAATAGACAAATAGATAGATAGATATATAGATAGACTGATATATAGATTACATATAGATAGATTGATAGATAGACACGTCAACAAGTAGATAGGTAGATAGATAGATAGATAGATAGATAGACAGATAAACAATTAGATAGATAGTTAGAGAGACATATAAAAAGATAGATAGAAAGACATATAGAAAGACAAATAAAACGATAGATATATATATAGATAGATAGATAGATAGATAAATAGATTAAAAATTAAATAGATAGAGAGATTGATAGATAGACATATAGAAAGATAGAAAGATTGAAAGATATAAAGAAAGAAATAAAAGATAGATAGATAGATAGATTGATTGATAGTTATACAAATAAATAGATTGACAGATAGATAGATAAATAGATAGATAGATAGATAAATAGATAGATATATGAATAGAAATATTTATATATAGATAGACAAATAGATAGATAGATAGATATATAGATAGATAGACTTATAAATAGATATACATAAAAACAAAAAGATAGATAGACAAATAAATAGATAGATAAATACACAGATAGATATATAGATAGATAGATAGACAGATAGATAGATAGATAAGTAGATAGAAAAATAGATAGATAAATAGATAACAAATAGGTAGACAGACAAACAGATAAATTGATTGATCACATACACAAATCAAAAGATAAATAGATATATAGATAAAAATGTAGATAGATATATAGATAGAAGATTAATAAATTAATAAAAAGAAATAAATAAATAAATAAATAAATAAATATAGAAAGATTTATTAATAGATACACAAATAGAAAGAAAGATAGATATATAAATTGATTGAAGATAGAAAGATATATAGATGGATAGAAAGATTGATAAATAGATATATAGATAGAAATTTAGATAGTTAGATAATTAGATACATACAGAGATAGAGATATATATATATATAGATAGAAATATAAATAGATAGATAGATCGGCAGAATGTTTGATAGACAAATATATAGATGGATAGATAAATAGAGACATAGACATATAGATAGATAATTTTTAAATAGATATATAGATAAATACCTAGAAAGATAGATAATTATACAGATAGATAATTATATAGATATATAGATTTACATATAGATATATAGATAGATAGATAGGATGATTGATCAATGATAAACATATAGATAAATAAATAGATAAATAGAAAGAAAGTTAAATAGATAGATATATAGTTAGATTGATATATAGTTAGGCAGATACACATATAGATAAAGAGATAGACAGACATAGAGATAGATAGATAGATAGATAGATAGAAAGGAATATAGAAAGATAGATAGACAAATAGATAGATTAATAGACAGATTGATTGATTGATTGATAGACAAACAAATAGACAAATAGAAAGATAGAAGATATGTAGATGGATAGAATGAAATATACATAGATAGATAGAGAAATAAATAAATCGATAAATAGAAAGATAGATAGACAAATAATTGATTGATAGATAGATAGACAGATAGATATATAGATAGATATACATATAAATAGATAGAAAGATAGAAAGATTCCAAGACATATAGATAATTAGATAGATAGATAATTAGATAAATAGATTGATTGACAGATAGATAGATAGATAGATAGATAGATATATATATATATCTATCTATATATATATATATATATATATATATATATATATAGATAGAATGATTAATTGATTGATTGATTGAGATATAGATAGATAGATAGATAGATAAATAGATAGATAGATAGATAGATAGTTAAAATAGATAGATATATAGAATGATTGATAGATAGAAATAAAGATTTATAAATAAATAGACATATAAATAAATAGATAGACATACATATAGTTAGATAGATAGAAATGTAGATAGATAAATAGTGAGATAGATATATAGACAAATAGATAGATAGATAGTCAGATAGAAAAATCGACAAATAGATAGATAAAATGATATACAAATAGATAGATAGATATATAGATTACTTATAGACATATTGATAGATAGACACATCAACAAGTAGACAAGTAAACAATTAGATAGATAGATATAGCGATAGATAGATAGATAGACAGAAAAATAGATACATAGATATTTAGAGAGACGTATAGAAAGTCAGATAGAAATACAAATATAAACACACACACATATATATAAATATAGATAGATTAATAGACAGACAGATAGATAGATAAAAAATTGAAAATTAAATAGATAGATAGATCGACAGAAAGACATATAGATAGATATTTACATAGATAGATTAAAAGATACAAAGAAAGAAAGATAGATAGATAGATAGATAGATAGATAGATTTATAGATAGATAAATAGATAGATTGACAGACAGATAGATAGATAAATAGATAGATAGATTGATAGATAAATAGGTAGATAGAAAGATAAATAGTGAGATATATGGATAGAAATATTTATATATAGAAAAATAGATAGATCGATAGATAGAAAGATAGGCTGATATACATATAATCATATTGATAGATAGACATATCAATAAATATACAGGTTAAGAAATAGATAGATAAACAAATAGACAGATAGATAAATAGACAAATATATAAATAGGCAGATAGATAGATAGATAGATAGATAGGGAGATATAAATTTAGATAGAAAATTAGATTGACAAATAGATAGATAGACAGATAGATAGATAGATTAGACAGACAAAAAGAAAGAAAGATAGATATACAAATAGAACAATAGATATATATATATAGATAAAAAGATAGAAATAAGAAAGAAAAAAGAAAGATAGATAGATATATAGACAGATAGATAGAAGATATATAGATCAATATAGAGTTTGATAAATAGATATATATATATATATATATATATATATATATATATAAAATGATATATAAAAAGATTGATCAACACAGACAAATATATAGATATACATATATTCTAATAGACCAATAGATAGATAGATAGATAGATAGACTGATAAAGAGATACTCAAAAAGAGATAGAGAGATAAATAGATAAATATATAGTATGATAGATAGATAAATAGATAGAAAGAAAGATAAATATACTAAAAGATAGCTAAATAAAAAGATAGATAGATAAATAGATTAAGAGATATATATATAGATAGATAAACAAATTCACAGATAGACAAATAGATAGATATACAGATTAAAAATAGATTGATAGATAAATAGATTAATTGTTAAATAGATAAAAAGATAGATAGTTAGATGGATAGATATATAGAATGATATATAGAGTGATAGTTAGATAGATGGATAGATGGATAGATAGATATATATTAGATTGATACATTGATAGATCAATTGATATATAGATAGATTGATACATTATTAGATTTATATATAGATAGATATATTAATAGAGGTGTAAGTAGATTAATAGATAAATAGATAGATAGATAGACACACACACACACACACATATGTGTGTGTGTGTGTAGAGTAAGATAGTAAGATAGACAAATAGATAGATAGATAGATAGAGAGATATATAGATAGATAGATAGATAGATGGATTGATTGATAGATTGATAAATAGAATGAGAAATATATAGATTAATAAATAGATATATAAATAAGTATATAGATAGATAGATAGATAGATAGTAGATAGATAGAAAGATAGAAATATTGAAAATAGATTGAAATATATATATATATATATAAAGATAGAAAGATAAAAACATAGATAGATATATAGATAGATAGACATATAAATATATAGATAGATAGATATATAGTTAGATAGATAGATTAATAGATAGAAAGATGGATAGATAGACTGAAAGATAGATGGATAGATAGACAGATAGATCAATAGCTAGATAGAAAATGAAATAAATAAATAAATAAATAGAGAGATATATAGATATATAAAATGATAGACAATTAGATAGATATACATATATAAAGATAGACTTATAAACATATATATAGACTGATAGATAGATTGATACATAGATATATAGATAAATATTTAAATATATAGATAACTTGATAAATAGATATATAAATAGTTATGCATATAGACAGATAGATAGAAAAATAGATTAATAGAAAGATAGATAGATAGTTAATTTTATAGATAGATAGGTAGATAGATAGATAGATAGATAGATAGATAGATACATATATATATAGATACATACATACATACATATATATATATTCATTGATACATAAACAAA
>JAREIK010000077.1:680189-894834 GCA_029783825.1 Sapria himalayana
TTGTAGGAAGATAAATAGAAAGATAGATTGATTGAAGATAGATAGATAGATAGATAGAAAGATAGATAGATAGATAGATAGATAGATAATAGATGGATGAATAATTAGATATACAGGTAGAACATATATAGATAGATACTAAATAGATAAATAGAGAAATAGATATAAAAATAAATTGGTAGGCAGATATATAATTGATAAATATATACATAGATATATATATATAGATAATTTGATAGATAGATAGATAGATGATATATTGATATATTGATATATAGATAGCCAGACAGACAGATAGATTGATAGATAGAGACAAATAAATAGATAGTAAGATAGATAAATAGATAGATAGATACTTAGATAGATAGATAAGAAATTAGAGAGATAAATAGATTGATTGATAAATAGATAGAAATAAAGATAGATAAAAAAAGATAGATAGATATATAGATAGATAGACAACTAGATAGTCAATAGATAACCAAATATAAGACATATAGATAAATGACAGCTAGATGACAGACATTTAGATAGATAGATATATAAAAAGATTGATAGATAAATAAATAGATAGAAAGATTAAAATATAGATTATATAAATAGATAGATTGATAGACAAATAGATAGATACTCATATAGATAATTTTATATATATATATATATATATTAGAGAGATAGATAAATATATAATTAGATTGATTGATTGATTGATCGATAGATAATTAGATATACATGCAAAAAAACAGATAGATTAATAGATAGATAGATAGACAAAGAGATAGTTATATAGACAGATAGACAAATAGACAAATAGACAAATAGTCAAATATATAATTAGATAGATAGACAAATAGATAATTAGATAGATCATTAGATAGATAATTAGATAAAGAGATATATATTTATTTAGATAGATAGATAGAATGATAAATAGATAGATAGAAAGAATTATAGATAAATAGATAGATAGATAGAGATATAGATAAATACATAAATAAATAGATTAATACAAAGACAAACATATAGATAGATTGATAAATCGATAGATAGATAGAAAATGAGGAAAAGAGAGAGATAGATAGATAAATAGATAGATAGATACATAGACTAATATATTGTTAGAAAGATATATAGTTAGACAAATAGACAAATAGAAAATAAACTAATAGATACATAGATAGATAGTTAGTTAGATAGAAAGATAGATAGTTATACTGATAGACAGATAGATAGTTAGTTAGATAGATAGACAGACAGTTATACTATTAGATAGATAGATTTATAGATAGATAGTAAGATAGACAGATATACAAATATAATATAGACACATAGTCTAATAGATAGATGCACAAATTATTAGATATATACATAGATATATATATATATATGTATATAGATAGACAGATATAAAGATAGATTGATAGATAGATAGTCATATAGACAGATAAATAGATTGATTGAAAGAAAGATTGATAGATAGATATTTAAATAGTTAGATAGATAGAATGATTAAGATATAGATATATAGATAGATAGACAAATAGATAGATAGACAAATATATAGATAGATATATATAGAGATAGATAGATATACAGATAGACAGATAGATAGGTCCATAATTAGATAGATAGATTGATAGCAAGATACATAATTAGATAGATAGAAAGATAGATATATATATATATATATATAACTAAATATAAAGACATATAGAGTGAGACACATAGACAGATATACAGATAGACAAATAGATATATAGATACATTGATATATATATATATATATATATATAATTAGATGGAAAGATTTATATAAAGATAAACTCACAGATTGACATATAGATAGTTAGATAGATAGATAGATAGATAGATATAAAGATAGAATGAAAGATAAATAGACAGGAACATTGATAGATAAATAGATTCAAAGATAGATAGGTAGATGGATACATAGAAAGATTAATTGATTGATAAATAGTTGGATAGATAAATAGAAAGATAATCATATAGATTGATACTTATATAGATACATAGTTAGATAAATAAATAGATACATAGATTGATTGATATTGAGATAGATAAATAGATATGTAGATAAATAGATAGGTAGATAAATAGACAAACAAACATATAATTAGATAGATATATAGATAGATATAGGATAGACAAATAGATAGATAGATAGATAGATAGATAGAGAGCTAGATATATAGATAAATAGATAGGTAGTCAGATAGGCAGATAAACATATAGATAATTAGATAAAGAGATAGATTGATTGATAAATAGATAGATAGAAAGATAAAAAAAGAAAGATAGATATATTGATTGATAAATAAATACATAGATAGCTATATATATATATATATAGACAACTAGATAGACAGCTATATTGATAGATAGATAGAGAGATTAATAGTCAAATATATAGATAGATCGATAGATAGATTAATACTTAGATAGATAGGAAATTAAGCTATTTAAATAATCCATAGCTAATTAGCCATGGATTAGCTAGGGAATAGCAAGAGTTGTTTGATTTTACATTGAGATACAAATTTCCAAGGGATTAGAGATCAATTTTCGATTGAAAATTGTCTCTAGCTAATATTATCGTAAATTTTCATGCAAAGAATGGTTAGCATTTTTAGAATAATATTAGAGATGGATTTTCCCTAGCTAATTAGTTCAAAGCAAAATCACTCGCTAAATAATATTCTGAAATTTTTTTTTACGATTAATTTAATTGCAAGCAATTATTTCTTAAATGATAATATTTACAAAATATATGTATTTAGCTAGTTATTTTTCCCTAGCTATTTGGGATAGAGATAATTTTTTCACTAATTTTTTAATGATTTAAATTGTTATTATATTCTTTGTTTTTATATTTTAAGTAATTTTATATATTTTAAGTATGTCTTGGTCTATGGATGAGTGATCCTTGAAAGATACATTTTCCTCATATAATTATAAAAATAGGATATATTATAACAAATAATTTGAAAAATATATAAATATGAATAAAACATTATATTAATAAAACCTAAAATAATTATTTTTATGATTATAAAATTTTAAAAAAATTATACAAATTATTTTTCTGAAATATTGAATTTTGATATTTATATATTTGTATTAATAAAACATTAAATAATTAATTATTTAATTATAATCATTTTAAAGATATTTTAATTAATAAATGAATATGTATAAAAATTACTACTAATAAAAATCTAAAATAATTAATTGTATGATTAAATAAAAAAATTTATATAAATTTCTAAATTAATGAATAAACAAGTAAATATTTAAATTATTTAAAGTAAAAAAATATATTTTTTAATTATAAAAGTATTTTAAAAAAATATTTATAAAAAGATTTGAAATTTTTTAATTATAAAAAAATTTCAAAATTTTCAAAAAATTTAAAAGAAAATTAATTGATATTTAAAGATAAAAAAATTTAAAAAAATTTTCAAAAAATTTCAAAATTGATATTTAATTAATAAATGAACATATATGTTTTAATTACTTCAAAAAAATTTTGATGATTTAAAAAATAAATATCGTGGTATGGTTATTAAAAGAATACTAAGTATTTTTTTAGGATTTCAAATGAGTTATTTTAAAATATTACTAATGAAATATTTTGTCCTAAAAATACTTAAAATTATTTTTAGTCCTATAAATACTTTTGAAAAGTAATATCAACCTAACCCTAAGTTTATTTGAATTTAAGTTATATTTTTTGTACCTACTAAAATTTATATGAATTAATCAATTGAGTAGGATCTTAAATAATAACTTATAATATTCAATGTTTATTACAATAATAAATATAACTTTTTTATTGATATTCTCACTTTAAGTAATTTTTGGAATTTTATAAATTATAAATTATATCAAATAATATGAAATGTTATGCCTTTATAATTATTTCATATTATATTGATAATAATTTATTTGTTCTTCTTAAAAATTTATAACCATAATATATATATATATATATGAAATACTTTATTATAATATAATATTATTTTATTTATTTATGAAATAATATCATTTATGTTTAAATAAAAATCAATTTCATTTTTTTATTTAAATTATTTAAATTATTTATTGTTTATAATTTTAGTTTACTTTTATATATTTGTCTTTTTTTTCTATATATTTACATCTATATTTTTATTTATAGTTTCTGTGATAAAAAAACACTAAGTCATTCGAGCACTTAAAACATTTTTTCTATCTTTCGAAGAGGAAGAGAGGAGAAGCGAAACGGGATTACGGGAGCAACCAACAAATTCTACCTCTTCTTGTTACCACGTAAGATTATCATTGCACTTCTCCTTAAGAATATAATATGCATTTCTCTATCTCTCTTTATTTGATTACCACTAGTGGAGTTTGATTTATACATAATATGTTGTTTTAATTTTTTTTTAATTTTCCCCCGATTTTTCTTCTTCTTTCTTTTATTTTCACATCATTTATATGATCTTGACTCACCCTCATTAAAGAAACAACAAATGGTTAATGTAAACTTTGTTCTTTTACTATTTAATTTTTTAGGGATTTATGGATTTCAAATACTAAATGTATGCATATTGGTTTCAACTTCTGTAACTTAAGAAAAAAAAATTATGCTTAATGTTTTTTTCTTCTGTAACTTAAGAAAAAACAAACTCAATGTTTATAAATTTTATTTTGATTGTCTCCAAAAATATTATAAACAGATAACATTATATATAAACTTTTATACATTTATATAATCGTATGATATTATATATAAATGTTTATACTTTAATATATATAAACGTATTATATTATATATAAACATTGATATGTTTATATAAATATATAATGTTATATATAAATATTTATACAACATTTACATAAAACTATCAATTTATATAATTTTTTATTTAACATTTATATAACATATAAAATGTTATACATATTTGTAAACATTTATATAACATATAAATTTTTATATAAAATATATAATATTTATAATGTTTATATAAATGTGAAATATATACTATATAATATTTATAAAAGTGTTACATATATAAATTTATATATATGTAACATTTATAAAAATATTTTAAACACAAGATTATATCTAAACACTTATATATTTATATAATCATATTACAATATATATAAAAGTTTATACATTAATATAAATGTGCAACTAAGATAATAGTGAAATGCAATATGATGCTTGTGTGCATACAAAAGAGATTATCTCTATAATGTATATATCATATGAAGAAATGATATATCATAGAGGGATATTTTTATGTAAATATACAAGTTGATAAGCATTTGTTTTAGTAATATATAAGTTCTAATTTGGTTATTTTTGTCTTTTTTTTATTAATGCATTTATTTGTCATCTTATTTTAATGAATTATATTTTTAACTAATTAAATTTTAATTTTTTTTTTGAAAAATGTTAAATTATAATTTAATTTATGGTCAGATATTTTATTAGTTATTTGAATATTATTGATATGTCACTTATTCATTATTTACTTGGTTATTTATTTTTTTTATTGAGATGATTTATTATACATTTATTAAATTTATCAATACTTATATGAAATAATATGTTTTTTTAATAAATAAAGTAATATGAAAATTTAATTACCTATAAATAGTTTTCATGGTTATTAGTAATACTAGTTATTTTTTCTATTGTTATAACCATAAATTTTTTTTATTTCTGAAATTTATTTTATTATTTTATAAATAATATTATAAAAAATAACCTTACAAATTTCTTTAACTATTAACCATAAATATATTTATTTATGAAATAATACAATTTATGGTTTAATATAAAATAATTCCGTATCTAATTTTTTTTGTATGTGACCCGTCTCTCCCCCCGTATTGCCGTCTATACGTATCAAACAAAAAACATTTCTCTCTCTCTCTCTCTCTCTCTCTCTCTGTGTTTTATTTGTGTATTTTCATTATAATTTATTGAAAATTAGTAATGAGTTTTGCAAAGTTAAAATTGGCAGTGATCTAAATGGTGTTTTTTTTTGTTGAGTTCTTGTGTGTTAACAATAAATCAGAAGTGTGAAGTTTTTTTTCTTTTAATGATTATTTTTTTAATGTTTAATCAATTTCAAATCAACAAAAAGTATGCTAGCTCTTAAATTCGAAGAAGAATAGTAAAATAGGATGAAGAAAATACTAACAAGAGGAGAAGAAGAGTAAGACACTGTAATTTTTAGAATTCAAAGAAGAGCAAGATACCATACATTCTCTAAGCACACTAGCTTAGCATGGTGTCTTATTTTGTGTATACATTTATAATAAGTTATTATTCCATCATTATATAATGTTCACATGAGTAATATGAAGATAATTTGATTAGTAATAGAGTAACCATTCATTTTTTTTAAATGTGCATATAGTATATATATCCAAAGTAATAGGTGTGTGATGCATGTGAAGTTGTTTATTTAGTGCAGTCTATGTTTACTTTACATCCACATTTTTTTTCTTTACAATGAAACATGTGTACTAATATACTTATTTACAAAAATAAATTTCCAATATTTTGTCACACACAAAAAAATTAAAATGTTAAAAAAAATAGTGTACAACTAAATAAAAACAAAAAAAATCAAACAAGATGAAACACGTCATTTAATAATGATTTTAAACAATTTGACGATGATCTAATCTTGATTCTAATATTATTACTAAAAATCAATATATCAAAGTAATGTTTTTAAATTAAAATAGTTTAATGGATCATAAATTCTAATATGAAAAAATATCTTTAATATTAGTGTGATATTTTAGATTTAAAGTTATTCTAGTAGTATATTTTTTGATAAATTCAACATTTAGCAATAAAAAATTAATGATAAACAAAAATCAAAAATTATCATTAATGCATATTATAATACTCTTGATATATGATACTCTTAATATAGCATATGTTTTCCTTTTATTTTTTTTTCTTTTCAGCTATTTTAGATTTAGCTTATGTTAATAAATTTTTTTGTCTAGATGATTATACTTTTGATATATGACACACACACACACACACACACACACACACATGTATGTATAGTTTTTTATTTGTATTTATGTGTATCATTTATTTTTTCTCTTTATATATTTGCAACTTTTTGTTTTGGTGTAAAATTATAATATGAGTATATTAAAAGATTTTTTTAGTTATTTGCAATTATAGCTATGTAATTGTTTGATGAAATTAATTAACCTATTTTAGAAGCTTTTAAAAAAAGTGATGTGACCATTTGGTTGATTTACTCATTAACTATTTTGGCATTGTGAAAAATAGCCCTCTCGAGCTACTCTAGCCCAAATTTAGCCTTTTTTTAAATATCTAATCAGGAAAAATATATAAGTGATGGCCATATCTATAATTTTTGCTAAATTAATAAGTTCCCATCCTTCATATTGATTAGGTATTAATTGATGTGTATGTAAGTTTTCTTTACCAAACTATCATTTAATTGTAGTTATATACAAATTATGTTAATGTTAATGTCTGTAATAGTTTATATCTCTAATCAATCCATATTTGTAATGCTAGAAATCTGTAATTATAACGTGGTTCACATCTATATTTTCTAGTTGAATACTTTGTATGATATGTTTTATAGTCCAAATATGTTTTTGTTCATGTTTTATTTCTTCATTAATTAATTTTACAAGAGTTATTGGAATGGATCTTCATTCCATTAATTTTTTATTTCCTTTTTATTTTAATATTCAAAGATTAAGTTGAATTACAATAGAAATTTTGGTCTTTGGTCTTTATTGAGAAATGAGAAGCTTACTCCTTTAAACATTCAATTTCTTTCTTTTTTGCTTCCCTTTCTTGTCCTTTCACGTGGTTTGCTCCCTTTATCTAGCAATAACATGATATCTTTTAATCTTTAGCATGCTAAAATTTGCTATGTTTCTTCATGTATATTCTGCAAATGCATTGCCTAGATATTCATGATAAATTATATTTCCATATTCATCTATAAGTTATTTTATCTAATTATTAGTATAATTTGAAGTCATTGTATGTTTCATTTAGAATTATGATTGAGCATTATTCTTTGCAAATATAACAAGGAAAAATGAGTTTAGATCATTAGTGAATGTACAAATGGTTTAAGCATGGAATTTTGAATAAAGATTTTTTGAGTGGGTTAGAAACTTTCATCAATTTTGCATGTCGTCAATCAAGATGGATGGATGGAGATAAATTAAGTGTCCATGTAATAACTACAAGTGTCAGAATATGACTTTTCATGATGCAAACACTATTAGATACCATGTGGCTAAATATGGTTTTTTACCAAATTATTTTGATTAGATTTATCATGAGGAAGAACAAAGGCTCTGAACATTGACAAAAATAATGGTACTACATCGTATGTATGTAATGAAGAAACATCAAAAACATATCATAGAATGGTCATGGAAGTTGTTGGTCATGACTTCAATATGGATTACATGAATGAACCACCTAATCTTGAAGCTCAAAAATTTTATGATATGCTTAAAGCTCTAGATAATGAGTTGTGGACTAGTTATAAAACACATTCGTAATTGTCACTTGTGGCTGGACTTGCACGCATGAAGTCAGAAAATATGTCTAAGAAATTATTTGATCAGGAGACAGAATTGATTAATGAGATTGTTCTGGATAATAATTTGGTCACTAACAATTTTTACAACACTAAAAAGTTACTATGAGGCATCGGTCTACCAGTGGAAAAAATTAATTATTGTTTAAATTGATGTATGTTATATTGGGGTGGTGATAGTGATTTAATTAAATGTAAGTTTTTTGATCATCCTCGATTTAAGAAGGCACCTCTCATGTTGTAGATATTTGACAAAAGATGAAAGTTGCATTTAAGATGATATATTACTTTTCTTTAATTCCTCGATTATAAAGACTATATGCATCATGCTACGACACATGATATTAGGTGGCATTCTGAGCATGAGTTTGAAGAAGGGGTGATGTGTCATCCATTAGATTCACTTTTTAGAAGCATTTTAATCATATATATCAAGATTTTGCATTTGATAGTCAAAATGTGAGATTGGGTCTTTACACTGATGGTTTTTAGCCATTTGGCCAATCTGGACAAAAGTATTCAACATTGCCAATAAAAGTGACACCTTATAATTTTCCTTCATGGTTGTGTATGAAGGAGTAATATATGTTTATGTCAATATTGGTTCCAAGGACAAAAAAATTAAAAGACATGCTAGATGTTTTCTTATAGCCTCTTATAGTAAAGTTAAATAATTTGTGAGATGTTGGCATGAATACATATGACATCTCAAAGAAGAAATTTTTTATTATGCGGGTGGCCCTTATGTGTATGGTAAGTGATTTTTCTACATATTCATTATTCTCTCGTAGGAGTACTGTAGTACAATTTGTATGCCCATTTTTCATGAAAACGTGTGATGCATTTACCCTCACATTCAGTGGAAAACATTAATGGTTTGATAACCATCATAAGTTTCTACCTACAAATCATCCATTCCACAAAAATAGAACTGTATTTCAAAAAAAACAAAATAGTGATGACAGTTGCATTAGTTGTTCATCCCATGAGATGATATCTTGATAGAGATTCAAAGTTTGGGTCTGAAGAAGGTAACTGAAATGGATGCTATTGGAACTAATGGACCAATATGCAAAATATTTGGCCAGAGAAAACACAGTATTTTTTGGAACTTGCCCTATTTGATGTCCAATTTTATTTATTATAACTTGGATATAATGCATATCGAAAAAATATATTTGACAATGTTTTCAACACTATCATTAATGTAGATGGAAAAACAAAAGATACTTTAAAATCAAGACAAGAGTTGAATGATTACTATCGGCATCCTAAATTGTAAAAGAATGCGGCTATAAGAAAATACAGTAAAGCTTGTTACACACTTGATAAGAAGGAAAGTCAGACATTGTGTGAATGAGTTAAAAATTTGAAATTCTTTGATGGATATGTGTCAAATATGTGTAGATGTGTGGATATGAAGAATCTTATGTTATTTGGAATTAAAAGTCATGACTGTCATGTATTTATGTAGAGATTAATACCAATTGCTTTGTGTGAAATACTTCCCCTAAGTGTTTGCAAGGTCATTACATAACTTAGTTTGTTCTTCAAACATCTAACTCCAACCACAATCAAAATAGATGACGTGGTGAGACTGGAGAAGGACATTCATTTCATTCTTTGTAAGCTTGAATGGATATTCCCACTAAGCTTGTATGACTCAATGAAGCATTTACCAGTCCATTTGGCATATGAAGCAAGGATAGCCGGCCTAGTGCAAATATAGGTAGATGTATCCTTTTGAAAGGTAAATAAATATAAGTAGCTATGTTTTATTATTTCAAGCATAAATTAAAATTGTTATTTGATTAAATTGAAACCTAACATAATGGTTGTAGATATCTTCGTAAGTTGAAATTGGATATTAGAAACAAAGAAAAAGTTGAAGGTTCAATTTGCAATGCATATTTAGTAAAGAAGCATCATCTTTATGTTCTTATTATTTTGAGAATCATGTCAATACAAAGAATAGAAATGTGCATCGGAATGATGAAGGTTGTGTGTTAGTAGAATATGAATTTGTAGACAATCTATCTATTTTCAAGCACCCTAGAAGAGCATCTTGAAAAGAAAAGAATGGATGTATGATATATGAAGAGTACAACGCAACCCAGAGCTATGTTTTACTTAATTGTGAAGAGGTTGCACCATTTATTGAGTATGCATAGCCAAAATGGTCGAAGGTTTAATCATTATTTAATTTTGTCCCGAATAAAACATAATTAAAATTTGATATCCATTATTCTCCCCCTTGTTTTTATTTATGTAGTGTTTATGTTAAACAGTTAAAACATAGGCAACCAACCATTTCTAGCCATGAGGTCGATTCTATGCTAGAAATAAAATTTGTTAATTGGTTCAAGAACTATGTGAGAATTCTTAAGCTTTAATTTTTTGATATTTTGATTTATTAGTATCTTTTAGTATTTAACATAATTTTTGAATTATGCAATAGAAAAATGATCCTTCAAATGGAGATTCTAACATATTCATATAAAATTTAAGTAATAGCTCATTTGATATGTGACAACCTATCCTAGGTATTTTATCAAAGAATATAGATTTCACACAATAGGGCATGGTTCTTCTAAACAAACTATTAATAGTGGTGTATTCATTAAAGGCTCAAGTTATAGTGCAGATGAGATTGATTACTATGGTCAACTCACAAAAATTATTGAGTTGGAGTATCCTGAATTCAAAAATAATAGAAATTATATTTTTAAGATGCGAGTGATTTGATCTGACATGAAATTTGGGTACAAAGATTCATTTGGATTATAAGCTAGTGGATACTAACCATAAATGCAGCTTTAATCAATATGAGCGATGCATTATGGTAGTTCATGCCACTCAAGTATATTATTATACATATCCGAGTTTATCTCATGATAAGAGTGACTGGTTGGTCATTTGCAAAATTAAATCTCGATCAAATTTTTAAGTACAAACATCTCAATAAAGAAGTACAAACTTAGCTGTTGAACTAGTATTTCAAGAAGATGACATAAATAATATTGAGCCTGTGCATGTAGATGAAGATCCATAAAACTTATGTTACTCAAATGGTGGACTAATAGAAATTGAAGATTATTATTTTCTATCTAAAGATGAGTTGGAACTTCCATTAGAATCAGATAAAATGTCAGAAGATCCATTAGAGGATGATAGTGATGCGGATAATTAAATTGTTATAATTGTATTAGAATATTATAGTTTCAAACATTTTCAAAAGTTTGTTGAAAATCCATTACTAATGTTCATTATATCTTTATTATTTGTTCTATGTTTTTATTTTTTGTCAGTAGTTGGTGCCTAAAGGACATGGATGTGGTGGACGTGGACGTGGATGCAGAAATAGATGAAATTCATCTAGTATTTTACAACATGTTATATAGTTAGTACCATCTCATACCCACCATATCCAGACTTCAACATCAACATCACCATCACCATCATTGACACCTTTACCATCACCTTTATCAGATATGAGGTCACCACCCATTGTCCCTCTAGCGCACACTTTTGATCCATCACCATTTTCTACACCACATTTTACACCAATAGTTCTCCCATTTATAGTACCATCGATATCATCAAATGTTGTGCCTTCCTCTACATGTAGTGCTATGTTAGTAATAGAGATTATGGATGAGATGTATAAGAAATATATAAATATTACTTGAATTAAAAATTATGATGTTCTTATTAGTGGTTTTATTTTTAAATAAAGTTATGATTTGCTTATTTTCAATGTTATTTTTTTTTATTTTTATAGTTTCATTTTATCTCATAAGTGTTTGGCCAATGTCTTTCAAGAAAATGGTTGATTCTAAAGCATTCTCATGGAAGAAAGTTTTGGATCAGCAAGCGAGTCTAACTTTAATGTCTTTTAGGTAAAAACAAATAAACATAAGCATTGAAAAGTAATTATCTAATTAGTTAATTATTATGTTGGTTATTATTCAAGCATTAAATAATTCTCATCTTGTTATTAATATAGTTATTTTATGAATTTTTTATATATAGAATCAGTACACATTGGACCAAAAATTTTATGGATAGATAAAGTAATTGGGGGAGAGCAAAGCTACTGAACGGTACTGAGATTTTGTCCATAAATTAAAGATTCTAAAAGATAGGCTTTATTTTATACCCGAGGATGAGTGGCCCGAGTGGCTTAATTATTGGGAGGAGCCAGATATGAAGAAAAAATCAAAGATAGCCAACAAAAACCAATGGACTGAGGTAGGTGGTCCAGGTATAGAAATGTCTCGCCACACAAGATGGTCAAAATCGAGTATTGAGCACAGTCAAGATTTGGTACAATTTATAAGTTTAAAACATTTATATATTTAGTAGTTGGCCTAATAGTCCAAACAAATAAAATCTGTGCATGGTTTAATTATTTTAGCTAAAATTTTCTAACATTTGTTAATATTTTACTTAATAAATATACATACTGTAGGTAAGAGAATTGAGTCGAGTTCTCAATTTTTATGAGATTATTAAGAAGATGCATGTGAAGAAAGAAGATGAACAGTTTGTTGACAATACGACTCAAATGATTACCGTAAGAATTTGTTGTATTAATAAACTTTTAGAATACTACAGTAAATTTTAAAGGTTGTGTGGAATAAAAAATATTAGATTTATTTTATGTATATCAAGAATAGTATTTTATCTATTTAATCAAAGGAACAAGTGAAGGAATGAGTGATAGCTGCTTCTCAACGAATTTAAGGTTCTATAAATCTTCAACCAATTGACTATGATCCTATTTATTTGGAGACTATAAAAGGTTAGAAGAAGTAGCAAGTGTTTGATATCGGCTCGAAGGGAGTGACATTTTGTTGTAGCAGTCGTGCTTTTTATTCCTTTATCATAGCAATGGTGTATGATGTAGTTGAATAACAAGTATTAAAACAAATGAATGTTTTGAAGTTATGGAGATAGAAATGAAACAGGCAGATGAGCAGATTACTTAATTTAAAAAAATGTAGGAAATGAAAGAAGAGAAAGATGAGCATTTTACTCATTAGAATGAAGAAATGCAAGAAATGAAAAAAGTGAATGATGAGATGAAAGAAAGTAATATTTTTAAGCAACAGTAGATGTCCTATATAGAGTCACAGTTAGTGGCCTTGACACAATAGATTGCATTCCGAGTTCCAGTAGCAAAACCACGTAGGTGAGGCTAGCACAAATGCACCAGCTAATTATGAGGATGATTTTGTTTTAAATGATGATGAAACTATGTTATGTTTTTATTTTAACTATGAAACTTTTTTATAATAATTATTTTTGAACTATTTTTGGTTTTTGTTTATTTTAAAGAATATGGAATCAAAAAAATTGGAGGAAGAAGATGAGATAGGTAAAAGTTTTTTAGGGTTAAATATGTCATGGTGAAGTCAATTTGTATACTGTCTAAATACATATATTTGCTTCACAGCTTCAAATGATGAATCAAGGTTGAGAGAGAAACAAGAGAAGAAAAAAACTTCTGGATTTCTGGCTTCATGTTCCTCTTACATATGCTCTAATAAATTATTTTGGTACAAGTGAAGATGCATTATCTCATTCTAATGTTGTAAAGAAGATGTGAGACTATATATAAAAAATAATCCACATGTATGCTAACATCCATCATCTTCACCTCCCCCCAATGAGAATCCATGGTGCTATTCTTTAATTTTAATTAATCGTTAAATGTTATTGTTTTTTAAAATAATCCATGAGAAAAGCAGAGAATAATATTAGATGATAAGTTGAAAAAGCTAAATTAATGCAAGTCTTTCATTGTACTCATAGTCTCAAAGCTCTTATCTCCTCACTTCATTAAGAAGAATAGTTATCAACTTGTGGGCACATGATTTTTGTCTATGTGTAGCAAAATAGGAGATTTTTTTGGTGGCATCGTTGTTCTTGATTTTGGTTTTGTTCTTTGTTGGCTGAGACTACAAATATTCATTATCGATATTTGTAGATATAGATAATGAATTTTTTCTTGAGGTTTACACAGATAATAGATATCTGTGTTTTAACTATAACCCTAGCTAATTGGAGTTCTAGTGGACACAAGACAGATAGATAGATAAACACAGATAGATACACATTAGAAAATGATTTTCTAATGTGTATCTATCTGTCTATCTATGTTTGTACACTGATAAATACATAAGATATACATATAAAACATAGATATATAAAATATTAATACCTCACATGTGACTAGTTGTAAATCTATATATAGACAGATAGAAAGAAATGTATGTTGTATCTATTAATTTTGTAATGTGTGCTATCTTTCTGTATAAAGATGATTATACAAATATCTGTCTGTATATGTAAATGTCAATATGTGCTTTTTTCTTGATGATAAGGAGCCTATTTGTTTTTTTTATATATGAAATATGGCCTTGTCATACTCGAATGTATCTATATCATCGTTTTCCTATTAAATGATTTGTTTTTTTTTCTTTTTAATCATGATTTAGAGTGATCCTATCAACTTTAACAAATCAAGAGATCTTCCCACAAGTGGATTCTCCATTTTAATCTAGTGAAAACTATCAAGTTAAATTCATCTTCATCATCTTCTATTTTTGCATCATTTATTTATCAACCAACCAACTAAACTTTGGCCACTCACTTGGAAATGTATATGGCCAAGATGCAATATTGAAAGTAGAAATGAATCCAAACTAGATCTCATGTCAAACCCAAATTCAACCCCAATTTCGGCATCATCAAGTGAGGTAGACATTGATGAAGGTCTTGATTTTTAAAATTCAATAGCATGGAAATGACCATCATTCACAATGACAACCATTGCCACACTATTTCCAAACACACTACTTTGGTAATATTTTTCAAACAAGCGTCATATTTTGGATTTTTATTTAAAACATATTAATTTCGTACAAAACTCCTTTCTAACTTTCTTTTAATTAACCATGGACTAATGCGTGAACATGGGAAACAAAGAAGAATATGTTTATGGATAGTTGATTAGAAATCTTGGAGAAATCTTGATTCAGTAATTTAAAATTAAACTCATGATTATCTCGTTGTGTGAAATTTCTAGCAAATGGTAGTTGGTGTTGCATGCACTAGTCTATTTGTTTATCAGTAGCATTGTGGTGTGTTCTTTTTGGTTTATAAATGTAGTATGTCATGCTCCATGAGCAGGTGTAACAATGTTCTTTATCTGAGTTGAGTATTAGAGGACAAAGAACTAGAAGATGCTGACCATGTCTAAAAGAAATATATGGGTATTTTTAAGCCCTATTTTATTACCTTCTATTGTCTTTGATGGCATCTGTATCTGCATGAAAGTACATGTGTCAGTATTTACACACACACACAAAGGGACATACATACATGAACAAGTATACATACAAGCAACTAATCGCAAGGTTAAAACAATGATGTTGGAAGAGCAGCTAGATACAAAAAGGGAAATTGCACATACAAGGAAGGAGTAGGAGGTGGAGAGGAAATGCAGACTAGAACTAAAAAAAGCAATGCAGATGACAATGGAGGGACATGCTCGGGTGCTAGAGCAATAAATAGATTTTGAGGAGTTGGGGGAGAGAAAGCAACATCAATTTCATGAACAGATTATACTTTGTGCACTATCATTAGATACAATGATTAAGAATAATATGTAATCAAGTTTTGTTATGTTTCTGTTTTAACTATGTAAAATATTGAATTAGAATATTTTATTAACCGATTTTAATTTTTTTTAAGTATACATAATTGTGTATAGTTTATGTTTTTATTAAATTTAATGTAAAAATTTTAAATTATGTAATTAAATTTTAATGTAAATAATTAAAAAAGTGAAAATAAGTTTTGAATGAAAATAGCTAGAGAATTTAACCTAACTAATTTAGCTAGGAAATTTACCCTTGCTAATTAAGCTAGGGAATTTACCCTAGCTAATTTAACTAGGGAATTTTCCCTTGCAAGTTTTGCTAGGGAATATATTTCCTTATTAATTTTTATGAAAAGCACTTGAGATTGGGAATGGTTCCGTCGTTAGTCTGTCGTTATATCCAATTTAGCAACAAAAAAAATGTATTTAGCTAGGGATATTTTTCCAAGCTATTTGGGATTTTTTTTGTAGTGAGACAGACAGATAGATAGTAAGATGGTCAGGTAGTTTGACATAGAGCAACTAGATAAACAAAAAAATAGATAGATAGATCGATAGACTAAATGACTTATAGACCAATTGACAGACTAACTGAAAGACAAATAAATAGATAGGTAAACAGACATACAGAAAGATAGACTAATTGATATAAATAATGATTGACTAATAGATAAATCAATTGTTATACAAATAGTTAGAGAGACAGATTGATAGATAGATTGATAAACAAAAATTTAGTCAAATTAATTGACAGATTGATAGAGAAATTGATAAATATATTAATAGACAAATAGATAGAAAGCTAGATAGAAATATAGATAGATAATTAGATATATAGAAAGATTCATCATATAGATAGATAGGTAAATAGATAGATAGATAGATAGATAGATAGTCAGAAAGATAAATAGATAAATAGATAAATAGGAAGATAGATAGACTGATAGACAAATAGATAGATAGATAGATTGATGTATATATAGATAGATAGTAAGATAAATAGATATATAGATAGATAGATAGATAGACAGTTATATAGTCAGACAGACAGATAGATAGATATATAGATAGATAGATAGACATTTAGATAGATAGATTGATTGATTGACAAATAGATATGTAGATAAAATGATAGATAGATTGAGTGATAGATAAAGAAATTGATAAATATATAGGTAAATAGATAGATAGATAGATAGATAGAAAAATAAATAAACAGAGAGATAGACAAATTGACAATTATATAGATAGACAAATAGATAGATAGATAGATAAATAGATAGATAAATATAGATAGATAAATATAGATAGATAGATAGACAGATAAATGAACATAGATAGAAAAATAGATCAGTAGAAAGGTAGATAGAAAGATGCATAGATTCACAGATTGATAGAGGGAAAGATAGATAGGTATATAGATAAATAGATAAACTGATAGATAGACAGACAGAGAGACAGATAGATAGATAGATAGATAGACAGATAGATAAATAGATAGATAGACATATAGATAAATAGATAGATAGATAGACAAATAGATAAATAGATATATATAGGGATATAGAGGCAAAGAGATAGACAGATACAAAGATGAAGATAGAAAGATTAACAGATTATTTGACAGATAGATAGATAGATAAACAGACAAACAGACATACAGATAGATAGAGATCAATAGATAAAGAGAAATATGGCTAGATAGATAGATAAACAAATTGAAATAGTTTTAGATTAATAAATAGATAGAAAGATAGATAAAGAGACAAATAGACACATATACATATAATCAAATAGATTAACAATCAGATAGTCTGGCAGAGAGACAAAATAAGAGGAATTTAAATAGATAGATAAAAAGACACACATAGAGACATAAAATCTTTCATTCAGGCAGGTAGATAGCCAGGTAGGTAGATAGATGGACAAATAGATAGAAAGATAGATCGACTAACTGACTGATTAACTAAATCAAAAATAGACTAACTAATAGATAGACAGTCATATAGATAGACAGACATATAGATAAATATACAGAATTATTGACTGACACATAGAAACATAGACATATAAATAGATAGATATATAGAAAAATAGATAGATAGACAGATACATAGATAGTTTGAAAGATAGATTGATATATTGATTAATAAATAGATATATAGATAGATAGATTGTTGATTGGTTGATATAAAGATAGATAGACAAATAGATAGATATGAATATATATAAATAGAGAGATATATAGATAGAGAGATAGATAGAGAGATAGATAGACTGACAGATAGATAGATAGATAGATAGATAGGTATAAATATAGATCAACATATAGATAGATAGATAGATAGTCAAAAAGGTAGATAGAAAGATAGACAGATAGAAAAATAGATAGACAAATATAAAGATGGATAGATAGATAGATAAATACAGAGATAGACAGATAGAAAGGTAAATAGATAGATAGATAAATTTATCATTAGATAGATAGATAGATAGACTAACAGATAGATAGATACATAGATAGATAGATAAATAGTTAAACAGATTAAAAATAGTTAGCCAAATAGATAAAAAGATAGATAGCTAGATAGGTAGATAAATAGATAGACATATAGATAGATATAAAGACAAATTGTAAGTTAAATAGTTAAATACTTAAATAGATAAATAGATAGATTCACCGATAGACTAATAGATAATAAAATAGATAGATAGGTAGAGAGATAGATTGATAAATAGATAGATAGACATACAAATAGACAGATAGACAGACAAATAGATAGATAGACAAATTGATAGATAGGTAGATTTGAAGATAGTTCTAAAAATAGATAGATATACAAATAGAAAGATAGATAGACAAATAGATAGATAGATATATAGAAGATAGACAGATAGCTAGATATAAAAAAAGACTGAAAATAAAATATATAGATAAATAGATAGACAGATAGACAAATAAATAAATAAATAGATAGATAGATAGATAGACACATATATAGATAGACAGACTGACAGATACATAGATAGATAAATAGATTAATATACTCAAAAATAGATAGACCAATGAAAAAATAGAAAGAAAGATATATATATATATATATATATATATATATATATATATAAAGATAGAGAGATAAATAGATTGACACATATAGAGATAAATAGATAGACTAATAGAAAGATAGACAAATATTTAGATAGTTTATTTGACATATTTATATATATTGATAGATTGATAGATTTATAGACAAGACGAAGCCATGGGAAGAACTGAGTATTTGAAGATGAGTATTGACGATGTTACTACAGATTTGATAATGTCCGACATCAATGAGATGAAGATGGCCATCACGAAACTCGTAAATGATTCGGCCAAGGTTGTTGGCCTAGGGTTTGACACTTCTTTTTTAAAATGGGTTTCGTCGTTTGCTGCTATGTTCGGTAGGATTAAGTTATTCACATGCATGTAAAAAGTGCAAATGGAAGCCACCAGTGGCCTTCCACTGAATTTTAATTCTGAAGCACTGCCTTTCTAGTGGATTCAAACTGGGTTGGGAATGTATGCATAAAGGCTGAAGTATCCCATATCATGCCTGACCAAGAAGCTTATCCATTGACCAGCTCAAAGTGAAAACATTTATTAGTGTTTATTCTTGTTAGATTTATGCTTTTGAGGTAAAATAATGAGATAATACTGCACGTAAAAACCAACATTTAGAGATTTGCAATGCAGAGAATTCAAAGAATATTTAGTATATTTTTTGTTACTAAAAAAAAGATTGATAGATTTATAAATAAAAGATAGAGATTGACAGAAAGACAAATAAACAGATACACAAATAGAGATATAAATAGATAGACATATAGATAAATAGACACATATATAGAAAGACAGATAGATAGATGCATATATAGATAGATAAATAGCCAGATAGATAGACACATAAAGATATGGACAGATTGATATATTGAGATATAAAAAGATGGACTATTAGAAAATTAATCAGATAGATAGATAGGCAAGTAGAGCTATAGACATATAGACAGATAGGCCTATAGACAGATAGAAAGATAACTAGAAAGATAGATAGACAAATAGAAAGCTATACATATTGTGAGATAGATTGATAGACTAAAAGGCTAAATTACAGAAAGATGGTTATATAATTAGAGATATAGATAGATATATCGGTAGATTAATAAATAAATATATTGATAGTTAGATATTTAGAAAGAAACATAGATAGATACAATGATAGATAGATAGACAAATAGATAGATTGAAAGATAGAAAGAAAGACAGATTCATATATAGATAGATATATATATATAGATAGATAAACTAATAGAGTATTAGATAGATAGTTAGATAGATAGATACATATACAAATATATAGATAGACAAATAGACACATATATAGATAGATAAATAGATAGGCACATAGATAGATATTCAAATATATAGATAGATGAATATACAGATAAAAAATAGGCTAATTGACAAAGAGATAGATAGATAGATAGACAATTTGATAGTTAGACATATAGAATGATAGATAGATATATCAATAGATAGATAGAATATATATAGATAGATAGATAGATAGATAAAAATAAAGATAGATATACACATAATGAGATAGATAGAAAGACATATAGATCATATACACATAAATACATAGACACTTATACAACAAAGAAAATAGACAGATAGATAGATAGATAGTTACCCAGATCATTTAGATAAATAGATAGATAGACAAATAAACAATTAGATGGATAGACTTAATGGTAGTAAGATATATTAAAAGATAGACAATTTAAATAATAGATAGATAGAAAGAAAGATAGTGAGATAGTTTGACCTAATAGATAAATAGAAATATAAATAATTTAATATTTACATAGAAAGATAGATAAACATATAAACATTTAGATAAATAAATAAATAAACAGATAGATATATAGATAGATAGATAAATTGACATATAGATTGAAATTTAAATAGATACATAAATAGAATAATAGATAGGTAGAGAAATATACAAATAGACAAATTGAATAATAAATAGCTTGATAGACAGATGGCTACATAAATAGAAAGATAGATCGATCGATAAAAGAAAGATAGTTAGATAGTTACATAGATAGATAGATAGATAGACAATTAGACATTTAGATAAATTAATAAATAATCATATAGATATATAGTCAGATAGGCAAATAGACATACATTTAGATATATATATATATATATATATAAAGAGAAAGAAAGGTACACATAGTGATATCTAGACAAATAGATAGAAAGACAAATAGATTGACAAACAAATAGAAAGAAAGATATATATATAATTAAATAGATAGACAGATAAGCAAATAGACTGCTAGAGAGATAAACATATAGATAGATTGATAGATTTATAGATTTATAGATAGATAGTTAGACAGACATATAGATAGACATTTAGACACATAGACACATTTGACAAATAGATAAATAGATATATAGATAGATAGACAAATAGATAGATAGACAAATAGACATGTAGACAAGTAGACAGATAGAAAAATAGACATGTAGACAGATAGACAAATAGACATGTAGACAAATAGACAGATAGATAAATAGATAAATAGATAGACAAATCTATAGATAAAAAAATAGGTAGATTCATAGATAAACATGTAGCTAGATTGAAAAATAGTCTAAAAGAGAAATATATAGATAAATAGATATATAGATAGATAGACTGACAAATAGATAGATAGGTAGACAAATAGATAGATATATAGATAGATAGATACATGGATAGATAGACACATATAGAGTGGACATTTAGATAGATAGAGATATAGAAATATAGACTATTAGAGAAATACTTAGATAGATAGATAGATACATAGATAGATAGACACATATTGAGTGGACATTTAAGTAGATAGAGATATAGAAAGATAGACTATTAGAGAAATACTTAGATAGATAGATAGATAGATAAAAAGAAACATAGACGTATAGATAGATAATTATATATCAATATTTATTGAAAAATAGATCATATAAATATAAAGATAAATAGAGATTTGCATAGATAAATATAAAATTAGATATAGTTAGCCAAATACATAAATAGATAGATACAAACTTAGATAGATAGATAGATAAATAGATAGATGACTAGATGAATAGATGGATAAATAGATAGATGGCTAGATAAATAGATAGATATGAAAATAGACAAATTGATTGATAGTTAGATATATGGATATATATATATATTGATAGGCAGATAGACATATAGAAAGATAGATAGAATACAAGATATATAGATAGATAGAAAGCTAAATAGATAGATAGCTAGACAGATAGAAATGTAGACAAAAATATAAATAGACAGATAGAAAGAAATAAAGATAGATAGATAGATAGGTATATAATTAGACATATATATCTATCAATATATCAATCTATTTGTCTATCTATTTGCATATCTATCTATCTATCTATCTGTCTGTCTATCTGTCTATCTGTCTATTGGTATATCTATCTTTCTATTTATCTGTGTGTGTGTGTGTGTGTGTGTGTGTGTGTGTGTGTGTGTGTGTGTGTGTGTGTCTATCTATCTATTGATCTATCTATCTGTCTATCTATTTAAATATCAATTTTTCTATCTATCTATCTGTATATTTATATGTCTACCTATAAGTCTATTTATCTATCATTCAATCTGTCTATCTAACTATCTATCTTATGTCTATCTATCTTTCTATCTTTCTATCTATCCATCTATCTATTTATCTATGTATCTATCTTTCAACTATCTGTCTACCTATCTATCTTTCTATCTATCTTTTTGTTTATCTTTTTGTTTATCTATCTATATATCTATTTGTATATTTATCTATCCATCTATCTATCTTTCTATCGCTCTATTTAGATGTCTATCTAATTGTCTATATATATGTCTATTTATTTGTTTCTCAATCTATCAATAAATCTATCTATCAATCTATCTATAAATCTAACTATCAATATGTATATAAATTTATTCTTCAATGAATCTATCAATAAATCTATCAATCTATATATTAATCTGTCTAACTATATCTATTTATCTTTCTATCTATTAATATATCTATATTTTTTTAAAAAAAAGGAGTTTATTAATATTAGCCCTCTCTTTTGGCTGAGGAATTCCATTTTTACAAACTAAAATCTACCCATTCCCCACTTACAACCTTAATCTTTAACATCAAACTTAGAATTAAAATTAAAATTAAAATAGATAATCATCTATCCTAAAGAATAATTTGCAATGAATGCACTTATTTGAGGTTAGCTTTAAATTTTTTGCGTATAGCTTTATCATTCCTTGATATATTCTTTAGCATCTGATTGAGCTCCTACTTCTACGTGAGGTTTCCATAAGTTTCTGCCCTCTTAGACTCCCTGTTTATGCTTATTTTGTATAGACTTTACTGATTTCCTACAAAAGAAGGCCACATGTATACATACTCTACATTCGTCTAGTTTACCTTATGGCTGCTCTTACATCCTACCTTTGATGTTATCCTTTGCTCTTTGATCCTGATGTACTTTATCTTGTCTCCATTTCTACTTACATCGGTGCCCCTTTAAACTCATAAGCTGATTCTTCCAGCTTTGGACAGCTTCCAGACCAGTCTCCTATTCTAGACACTTACAAGTCCAAATAAACTATAAACTACCATAAATTAACACATGACTTTTTATAACATTCACACATAACCACTTAACTTATACATTAAAACAGACTGTAAACCATTAATAACAAAACATCACATGCTCTAAGATTCCAAAATTCCAGCAGCTGCAAGATTTTCTGGTTATTTATACAAGGAACTTCGCTGCTAAGAAAAAAGAAATTACAGTAAAATATGCTAACAACCAATATCTTACCTTACCCTATTACCTTCGCCTCCATAATGTTCATACCTGTTAACCTGCAGAGATAGAAATTCCCCTGCACAGAAGCTACCACAATACCATAACAGTTAATAGCTTATATTCTTATAATTCTCATATTTTATTTTTTTCTGTTAATACTACCCTTCCTAAATCTTAAATAAGGGAAGACCTTCCTATCTAATCTCGCTATTCCTTTTAGTTTTTCTGGCATCGAGACCTCATCAAATTCATGTTCTCCTCTTATCGAACCTAATCTTGCCAGGCTATCCGCCAAAGTATTGGCTTCTCTATATATATGTAAGATTGATGCATTAAGCACTTTAATGAGGTTCAAAATTATTTCAATTTCTTCTTCATACCTCCAGAGAGTTATTTTTCCACTTACTAAATCTACCAAAAGCATAGAATCTACTTGAATTTGTATATTGCCTAAATCTAACTTTTTACAGACATTTAATCCTATATTCAAAGCTTTGATCTCCGAGTGGAGAGGTGAGGATGCTTCAGTAGCCGATGTAAATGCTTTTATCACATTCCCGTTTGAGTCCCTTATTACCCCCCCTCCACTTGCTATACCAGTGTCCCTATTGAAGCTACCATCCGTGTTTAGTGATATTTTACCTTCCGGAGGCCTATTCCAACTTATACTTTTTACCCATCCTTGTTTAGTATTTGTAATAGCGAGGCCCCAGATCATTCCAGCTGCCTTATTTAAACAAAAACCATCAACTTTTATAGGGTTTATACTAGATATATTCCTGATTTTTTTAATTATATCTTTTATAATTTCATTTGAATTCATTCTTATACCCTCAAATTTACTCTTATTACGAGCTTTCCATAGGAACCATATTACTATATGAGGTAGATTCTGAGTAAGCTAATTTTTTATATGACTACTAGAGTTTTCATTCTCCCATTTCTTAATTCTATCAATTATTCTATCCTCTTTTTTACTTATTTGTATCAGGGCTCCTAATTCCCTCCAGATTGTTGCAGTGATTCTTCCACTTGAGAGTAGATGATCCATTGATTCTTCTTCTGCAAAGCAACATTCACATCTGGAGGCCATTTTAGCACATTTTCTTTTCACATTGGTATCCATAGGCAGTGCATTTACCAGAACTTTCCATGCTAGCGAGCACATTTTCTGTGGAATACCTGCTTTCCAGGCCCATTTAAATAAAGATTACACGAATTTTTTCCTTTTTATCAATTCTTTTGCTGACTTTAACGTAAAATTACCGTGTGGATTAAGGGTCCATTTCCATCCTGATTTTTTCAGTAGTGAGTGAGCATCTATTATTTCCTTTTGTTTTTACAATGCTTTCCAGTTATTTGATTTCTGCTTAACGCGATTGTGTTCTTGTTCTAGATATTTTGCTCGCATATATTTTGCCCAGAGGGAATCATTTTCTTTTATCCTCCACCAACCTTTACAGTCCCAGGCAGTCGCCATGTCCTGTAAATTAATGATGCCTAACCCTGCTTCCGCTTTTGGATAACAGATGTCTTCCAATTTTTCCAGTGAATTTTCTGCTTTTCATTTTTTTTACCCCATAAAAAATTTGTCATTTCTATTTCTAGTTTATTTGTGAATTTCTTAGGTGGGTGTATGACTGATATCATATGTACCAGTGTACTTTGAAGAACGTGGGAGATTAATGTGATCCTCCCACCAAACCCTAATAGATCTACTTTCCAACCTGGTATTTTCCTTCTCATTTTATCATGTAAAGGCATTAAATAATTTTCTCTCAGCCTTCCTTCGTATATCGGACAACCTAAATATACTAAAGCATCTTTTTTATGTTTAAAACCCGTTATGTTTTTAATTTTTTTTACCACTTTTTCGGAAGATTTTTTTGCTAACATAAATTGACTTTTATCTTTATTAAGGGCTTGACTTGTTTCCTTCTCAAATAATTGTAGAAGGTCCAAAAGTTTCTTCATTGAACTTTTATTCGCATTTGTGAAAATAATAATATCATCTGCATAAGCTAAACAACTTATTCTCGGAGTATTTTTTGGCTGTCTAAAGGGGATTATTTTGCCCTCTGACATTCTTTTATTTAAATTAATAATTAACAATTCTAAGTACATATCAAATAATAAGGGCGATAATGGGTCCCCCTGTCTCAAGCTATGTCTTGGTTTGAATTCTTAACTTTTCATTCCATTTACAATGATTCTAACCCAAACGCTTGTTACACATCTATATATTAAATCAATACATGTTTCAGAGAAGCCAAATTTCCTCATAACGAAACAGAGTGTATGCCATTCTACTCTATCAAATGCCTTAGATAAATCTAGCTTAACTACTAAGTTACTTCCCCTCATTTTAAATGCTATTTCTTTCATCATTTTTGATGCTAATCTAATATTTTCAATCATTAATCTATTCTTAACAAACCCTGTTTGCTCCTGTGATATTATAAATGGTAAAATATTACTTAGTCTGTTTTGAATTATTTTAGCAATGATCTTATAAATTGCATTACATAAACTTATAGGCCTAAAATCCTCACATTTTTGTGGTGATTCTTTTTTGGGGATTAGCACTATGAAAGAGTTTGCCGATGCCTTAGGAATGTTCGCCCCTACAAAAAAACTGGCAATTGCAGGAACAAGATCTTTTTTGATAATGGGCCAGTTTAACTGAAAAAAATAATTATTCCAGCCATCTGGCCCTGCTGCACTATCCTTATCCAGATTAAACACTGCATTTTTAATCTCTTCTTCCTCCGGGATCTTCTCCATCATTTGATTTTGTTCTAGTGAGATGACTGTGTTGATCTCATCCATTAATGAGTTTCCTACCTGAGGAGCCTGTCTGCATAGATGGCTTTTAAAAAATTCATCAAAGAGGATTCCTATCTACTTGTCATCTTCAACCCATGTTCCCTCTTTAGTTTTTAGGCCCTTGATTTTATTTTTTTGAGCCTTAATTTTGCACATGTTATGAAAAAATTTAGTGTTTCTATCTCCATCTTTCAACCATTTAATTTTTGAACACTATTTCCAGTATACTTCCTCCTTATGCAACCCAAGCGTCAAGTCCCCTTTAGCCTTATTTAGTTCCTGTCTCATTACCTCTTTGTTATTATTATCGTATTGTAATTCCAGTTTTTCTACTTTTTCCTCTGCTTGCTTTATTATTTGATTTAAATTTACAAAGACTTCTTTATTCCATATTTTTAGACATTTTTTTAATCTATGAAGCTTAACCATTAATACTTGCATCGGTTTCCCCATTGATGGCTCCATCCAGGATTCAGTTACCAATTTTCCAAAGCCAGCATGCTTTTCCCACATATTATGAAATTTAAAGTTACCTGAGACTCGGTTATTCTTATAGATTGTAATGAGCAATGGGAAATGATCCGAACATGTTCTATTTAGATGTCTTAGCCCTGTAACCCCATGCAAAGCTACCCACTTAGCATTACACGGTACTCTATCCAGTCTGGCTCAAATTGTGCTTCTTTTACTCTGGTTATTACACCAAGTGTAACTTGAACCTGTGAAATCTATTTCCATTAATTTCGAGCTTGAAATCACCTTATTAAATTGTGTCATTGCTATTGGATCCGTGGTTTTACCTCCTTCCTTTTCTTGATTGCTCCTGATTATATTGAAATCACCTCCTATAATCCAGGGTGCATTCCTAGTTGTGATATTCTACATTTCCTCCCACAGTGCTAACCTTAATTTTTTATCATTTTTAGCATATACAACTGATATTATTTCATCTGTTTCTTTATCTATTTTAAAATGTACTACATGTTCTGTATCTTTTAAGATTTCAATGGCCAAATAATTATGCCACATTATCCAGAGTTTACTATTTGGATTAGCATATGCATTGTTAAACCCTAGTTTTTGGCTGTAGTTGATTAATTGATCCTTCTGGATCATAGGCTCTGAAATGACTACAAGAGAAATTCTATGGATTTTAATTAATTGTTTTAACCTATTTATCGAGGGATTATTAGCAACCCCTCTGATGTTCCAATAAAGGCATCTATCCATTAATTCCTAGCTTAGTTTGGGATCTAGTTGTACACTTAGTCTCATATTTTATGTTTAAATATTTTTTCTTATTCCTTGGGGTCTTAATTGCATTCGAGATCTATTAATATATCTATAAATCTATTTATAAATCTATCTATCAATCTATCAATCTATCTAATTATCTGTCTATCTATCTATATATCTATTTGTCTGTCTATGTATCTTTTAATCTATTAGTCAATTTATTCTTTATCTATCTATCTATTGATCTATCTGTCTATTTATCTGTCTATCTATCAGTCTATTTATTTATTTATCTATCTATCTAATTATTTGTATATTTATTTGTCTATCTATTTTTAATCTATTTGTCTATATATCTGTCTATCTATCAATCTATCTATCCATCTATCTATATTTTTATCTATCAGTTTATCTATATGTATATCTATTTGTATATCTATCTTGGTATCAATCAATCTTTCTAACTATCTATATATCTATCTTTGTGTCTATATATTTGTCTATCTATCAATCTGTTTGTCTATCTATTTATTTATCTATCTATGTATCTATCTATCTGTCTATCTATCAATCTATCTATCTATCTATTGATCTATCCATCAATTTGTCTATCTACCTATCTATCTAAATGGTTTATATTTATGTCTATCTATTCTATATATCAAATTGTTTATGTATCTGTCAATTAATCAATCACTCATTCATTCTATCAAGATATCTTAAATCTATCTATTTATCTGTCTATTAATATATCTATATATCTATCTATCAATCAGTCTATCAATCTGGTTAACAATCCATGTATCAATATTTCTTTCAATTTATCTATCAATTTGGCTATCTATTTGTATATCTATCTATCTATATGACTATGAATCTATGTATCAATCTGAATATCTATATGTATATCTATATATCTTTATTTCAATTTGACTATATGTCTATTTATGTATCTATTTATAATTAGCTATATATTTATTTATTTATTTGTCTATCTATCTATATATCTATCTATCTATTTATCTATCTATCCTTGTTTCTTTCTATTTATCTATCTTTCTTTCTTTCTATTTGTTTATCTAGCTCTCTATCAATTTGTTTATCTATCTATCAATATTTCTATCTAACTATTTGTCTATATATTTTTCTATCTATCTATCTGTCTATCTCAATGTTTATCACTCTATCTATTTATCTGTCTATCTAACTATCTATCTGATTGTCTATATGTCTATCTTTTTGTCTATCTATCTATCTATCTCTCTATCTATCTAACTATTGATCTATATATCTATCTATCTCTTTCTCTATCTGTATATCGATATTTCTATCTATTTGTCTATCTATCTATCTATCAATATTTCTATCAATCTGTATATCAATCTATCTATCAATATGTCTATCAATCTATCTTTCAATTTATCTATCAATATGTCTATCAATCTCTCAATCAATTTATCTATCGATCAATCTATCTATCTATCTATTTGTCTGTCTGTCTATTTATCTTTCTTTCTGGTTGTCTATCTATCTATCGGTCTATCTATTTTTCTATCTACTTGTCTATCTTTTTTTTCTTTCTATTTTCTCTCTATATCTTTATCTATCTATATATCTATCTATATATCTATATGTCTATCTACCTATCTCTCTGTGTATCTATTTGTCTATCTATTTTTGTGTTTATCTATATATCTATTTATTTGTCTATCTATCATTCTGTCTATATGTCTATCTTACTATCAGTCAATCAATCTTTCTGTCTATCTATCAATCAATCATTCTTTCTGTCTGTCTATCTATCTATTTATATATCTCTCTCTATCTATCTATATATCTTTCTATATATCTATCTATCTATTTGTTTTTATATCTATCTATCTATCTATATATCTAATAATTTGTCTATTTATTTGTCTATCTATCTGTCTATCTATATGTCTATCTGTCTATCTATCTGTCTATCTATTTGTCTATCTATCTATATATCAATTTATGTATCAATCTATCTATTAATCTATCTATCAATATGTTTATCAATCTATCAATCTATCTATTAATTTTTATATTATTCTATCTATCATTCTGTCTATTAATCAATCAATCTATCTGTCTATCTATGAATCTATGTGTCTATCTATGTATCTATCTTTTTGTTTATCTATCTGTTTGTCTATCTATATATTTATTTATCCATTAATCTCTATATCTATTAATATATCTATCAATCTTTATATCTATATATCTCACTACAAACATCTATTTAGCTAAGGAAAATTTTCTAGTTAATTAGCGAGGGATTAACTAGGGAATAGATAAATATTTTTGATTTTACATTGAATTAAAAAATATGTAACAAATTAGTGACGAAAATTTTTTACTGAATTTTCTCTTGCTAATATTCTCGTAGATTTTCATAAAAAAAGAAAAGTGAGAATTTTAGCATTGTATTTAGCTAAGGATTCTCTCTAGCTAATTAGAATGAAACAAAATCAATCGCTAAATAAATATCTGAAATTTTTTTTATGATTTTATATTTAATTGCAAGTAATTATTCTTTTAATGTTAATTTTCACAAAATATATGCATTTAGCTAGGGATTTTCCCTAGCAATTTGAGCTGGCTATAATTTTTGTTACTATTATTTAATGATTTAATTTTTTTAATATATTATTTGTTTTAATATTTTATTTAATTTTGTATATTTAAGGTATGCTATGGTCTATAAATGAGCAATTTTTGAAAGACACATTCTCCTCTTATAATTATAAAAATGGGTTATTTTTAATATATAATTTCAAAAATATATAATTACAAAAAAATTATGTTAATAAAGACTATAATAACTATTTTTATTATTATAAAATTTTAAAAAAATTATACAAAAAACTTTTCTATAATTTTTAAATAATAAATTTAAAATTTTGTTTTAAAGATTAAATAATTAATTCTATAATTATAATAATTTTTTATGATATTTTAAAAAATAAATGAACATACATTAAAATTTATACTAATAAAAGGATAAAATAATTTATTGTATGATTAAATAAAATATATTTATAAAAATATCTGAATTAACGAAAAAACTCATAAATATTAATATTATTTTAAGTAAAAAAATAGTTTTATGAATATAAGAAAATTTTAAAAAATATTTACAAAGAAATTTTAAAATTTTTTAATTATTAAATAATTTCAAATTTTTCATAAAATTTAAAATAAAATAAATTGATATTTAAAAATAAATACAAACATGTTTGCCTCTACTAAAATTTATAAGAATTAAACAATTGACTAAGATTTTACTTTTAACTTTTAATATTTCATCTTTATTAAAATAATAAATATAACTTTTTCTTAATAATCTTCTCACTTTAAGTAATTTTTAGAATTTTATAAATTATAAATTATATCAAAAAATATGAACTTTTTTGCCTTTAAAATTATTTCATATTATCTTCACAAAAAGTAATATGAATTCTTATATATTTATATTTATATTTATATATTTTTTAACAAAAAGTATATTTATACTTCTTAGGAAAGTGGCTTGAAGACCACTAATATTTTCATGTGTGCCTTGCTATATGAAGTTTAAAAATTTTGTAGCTATTTGATTTTTTTTTCTATTTGGAAGGCCAAACATCTATTATTTAAAATTGTTTATATATTTATTGTAAAATTAATTTGATAATTAAAAATTGTAAGGTGTTTGCTTTTCATGTGTGTCTTGCTACATGCACATTAACTTGTAGAAAATAATTTATTAAGTAAAAAAAGAGATTTCTTTATGTTTTATATATATTTATTGTTTATTAAATTTTTCGATAATTAAAATTTTAAAAAGTTATGGAATTTTAAAACTTAATAAACCGTATCGATTTGAGGAGTGTTTCCTTCATAAAAATTAATAGTTAGAGACAACTCAAAGTCTCTAACTTTCGCCATCGGCCTATCTCTCTCGACTCGGATAAATCAAAAAATGTTGTCGTCACATTTTCAAAGAATGGAATGTCTTGTCCCATGATGTTCTTTGAGGTTTTCTTAAAAATCTTATTCAATGTTTTTAAGGCGGGCAGAGAGAATTTTTGGAAATGGTTTAGTTTTCGAAAACACTTAAGGATCCTAAGGTTTTACTATTTTCTTTCTCATTTATTTTCTTTTATGTTCATGTGGTATTTGTTCAGTCTTCAAGCATGGTTGTGTGGAGTTATAGTAGTGTGGTTAGTGTTGGGATCATGTGGTGGTTCATATGGTGGATGTGAGGTGTACATGTGCTTGGAGCTCAAAATACAATGGAAACACAAACTAAAATTCCTAGGTATTTTATTATAATTTATTTGCTTAAATTAGGACTTGTAATTTAGTTGTTTAATGTAATCAAGCTGTATTTTATTATAATGTAATCAAGCTGTTTAATTATGCTGAGTCTATATCCTTCCAAGTTTTGGGTAGAATATAGATTAATTATGTGTATATGTATTTTGCCAAATTTTGGGTAGAATATGTATAGGGTATTCAAATATATATTATGCTAGTTTAAACAAAATATTTGTTTGAATATATATATTTTCAGAGTAAAATATAATTTTTATGTGATGAGCAATATGATTTTTAAATTAAATTTTGATAGTTTAATTTTAATAATTTTGGTTTTAAAAATGACGAATACGTTCTAAAATAATCGGGTTAAATTAAAAGTCATGTTTTAAAATTTAATTTAAAATATAATTTTCATTTAAAAGGGAGACAAATTATATTTGTGAAAATTGAAAATATATTCTACTACATTTAAAAGGGAGACATTATATTCTACTACATTTGGATGGTTCAAAATGTAACTTAAAAGATTTTATCGTAATACAGAATTAATTAACCTATTTGTTGGACTAAGAAATAATCAAAATTATTCTTAATTTTTGGATTCTATCTCGATCAGCCCCAATAAGATAGCTCACCCCTCGTGAAATATATGAGATGATGTTACCTAAACTAAAAGTGTTGTGTTGTTCCATTACCAAGGAATAGTTAGAATAATCACGGCTCTTTTCATAAATATCTTCTATAAATTAGCAACCAAGAAGCTTTATGAATTATTCTTTTTAATATTCAATTTCAATGATGCTTGTAAGAAATGCCATTATTAAGAGCAAGATATGTTGACATCTCAAAAAAGATCATTGTTGACCTTTCAATGTTAAGACTTAAACAAGTGCCGAGAAATGTATTAAATATCATTTCATTATTTTGATACTCTATTGAGGTGTCATCTTATGTAAATAATGGTATTGAATATTTACCGCCTAATTAGCATCACATATTTTGTATTTCCTGTTACATATAATGACTCTAAAATGTTTTTTTTTAAGTATAAAATAAGCACAAGCCTTTCTAAAATTTCATTCAATATTAATATTAATTTCTTACAATGGAAATTAAATATATCTGCTCATAATATCATGATAAAGAACTAATATCTATATAAATAATACTTACTTTCATTAATATTACAAAATATCAATAATAAATATATTGTCTAGCTTGAACACAAAATAAGTTACATATTTAAAAATGATCATCAAAACTAATGTTATAATAAAGAAGAATAAGAAGCCAAAGTATTCATTGTGATCGCAAATCAAATCTTCAAATTGAAACCTTTAATGATAAACAATGAAAAAATGAAAACATAGAAGAGAAAACTTATGTTTAGTCAATAGATGAATAATAAATGTTAACTTTAAATATAGAAGTACTACATAGGCAATATAGTCTCAATACATATATAATAAAATTAGTTCACTTGATACTTTATCAATCATAAAAATCAAGTACTATAGATGTAAATCTATACCTTCAAGCATGGGTAATAATTATTTGCTTTACCAATATTACTCATTCAAATCATACTTTATCAAGCTCAACTTCATTATATGATTTTTCTCCTTCAGTTAATAATTAAGTATAAATACATGATGTTTAATCGAGTTGAGAAACAAATATTATAGTATGTAAACTCATAAAATGTATTATTAAGTGCAAGTATTTGTGGACATGATACTTTGATTTTCAATGATGTCCTTCATGTATCCCATCACATTATAGTCATTCATGCTGCTCCACATTACTTGATTGTCTAGGACACTATAGGCACACAAATGAATTATAAGATTATTAAAAAAAATCAAAAGCAACCTTTTTGATTTAGTAATGATATAACATGTATTTTAGCACTTTTTTTTAGCATAAATAACTAAAAATGATAGCAAATATTTTCTTGAATTTGCACAACAAATGTAGAATTTTACTTTTGACATACCATCATCGCTCATTAGTGAAGATCAAATACTAGCTATTACTAAAAACATTAACAAAAATGTAAAAATAATGAATATTTCCAGCAAGAGTGAACTCATATCTAGTACAACTAAAACTCATTAAAAATTACAATATTAAATGTAACAGTAGATATCCTATATGGAGTCACAGTTAGCGGCCTTGATGTGACAGATAGCATCCAGAGATCCAGCTACGAAACTACGCAAGAGAGGTTAGCACAAATGCACCAGCTAATTATGAGGATGATTTTGTATTAGGATTATTTTTGTAACTATTTTTGACATTTGTTTATATGTAGCTAAACAGGAATAGATTTTTTTTGGTGGCATCATTTTTCTTGATTTTGATTTTGTTCTTTGCTTGGTTGACTAACCTAACAATGATTCTTTGTAGGACATTTGATGTTGAAACATAGTGTCGATTTTGGAATATATATAACTATATATTTATAACTATATATAACTATTTTGTTAACTATATAATAATTTATAACTATATGTAATATTTATGTGCTAACCTATAGGGGACTGTTGGGCAATTGTGCTTCCACGGTAGTGAGATTAAGAAACAGAAACAACAGAAACATAGAAAACAAGCAATATATATCCCAATCCAGCAATCATCCATGACAGAATAAAAAAAATGAGAAATCAACACCGAAAATAACGTGGTTCGCTAGTCGCTCAATACGACTAGCTACATCCACCATAAAATGCTTATGCGTTACAGATTAAAACCAAAATGGAAATGTCTTACAATATGCAGCACACAAAGCAGTCGCAAAAAAATCACGCAGAGAGGAGAGAGACGATGAACAGTTCCACGGGTCAAAAATAGCCACCCTAAAATAAAATTACAAATCATTTTATATTAAAAAATATCTCGGTTCATTTAACAGTAGCTGGTTGGATCATGGAATGGGTCAGGCTCTGCTCCAAAAATTTCGGCTCGATGACCGGTCAGCGGGACCTCCATTATTGTGCTACTGCTGCATCCCCAGCCTTTTAATATTTCATTTCCTGCACTTACATGAAAATATAAAATGGAAAAAATATTTTGTTATACAAACAGATTATTAAATAAAAAACAAATTACATATACAGCAATCTCCACCTTAATTTGTTTTGCATAAAGATAGAGAGACACTCTCTATAAATAGTTAGTCCAAAAAGACTACATCTGATTTGATATGTTTAGTAAGTCAAGACAGTGTCTTAACTTATTCAGAGTAACATGTTTGGTAAACATGTCAGCTAGATTATCAGAAGTTGCAATCTTCTTTACTTGTACCCTCTTCTCAGATCGAAGGAAATGATATCGCATATCGATGTGTTTTGTCCTCTCATGGTGCAATTGGTCTTTTGCTAAATAGATAGCACTGAGGTTGTCACAAAAAACTATTGCAACCTCTTCATAAAGACCAATGTCCTTGAGAAAACCATTCATCCATATCCCTTCCTTTGTAGCTTTAGTCAGAGCCATATACTCTACTTCCGTAGAAGATAAAGTAACAGAAGATTGCAGTGTGGCTTTCCAGCTAACTACAGAACCACATACAGTGAAGACATAACCAGTCATAGACCGTCTACTGTCAACATCTCCTGCATAGTCAGAATCAGAATATCCTGCCAGCAAGGGTTCAGATTCATTACCAAATATTAGACCAACATCAGAAGTCCCCTTGAGATACCTAAGTATCCTTTTAACAGCTTTCCAGTGCTCTTGACCATAGTTTATCATAAACCTACTCACTGCACTTACTACATGAGCAATATTAGGTCGGGTGCACACCATAAGATACATGAGGCTCCCGACAGCACTAGAATAAGAAACCTTAGACATTTGTTCCTTGTCAGATTCAGATTGAGGACAACATTCTAATGTCAGATGGAGGTTAGAAGCAAATGGTGTGGACAGAGGCTTACAAGAAACCATTCCAAATCTAGATAGAAGTTTTTGAATATATTGTTTCTGTGAAAGAAACACTTTTCTTTTAATTTTATCTCTGAATATTTCCGTACCTAAAATTTGTTTTGCTCCTCCAAAATCTTTCATATCAAATTCAGAATTGAGGAGATCTTTCAGTTCCTGAATATCAGATTTATTTCTAGCATCAATAAGCATATCATCTACATATAATAGCAAGTAGATATATGACTCATCCTTGTGCCTTTTGAAATAAACACAGCATTCATAGTCACACCTACTATATTCATGACTAGTCATGAAACAATCAAATCTCTTGTACCACTGACAGAAAGACTGCTTAAGTCCATAAAGGGACTTCAGAAGCTTGCACACATGGGTTTCCTTATCTGATACCTCAAAACCCTCATGCTGGCTCATGTAAATTTCTTCATCCAGTTCTCCATGAAGAAATGCAGTTTTAACATCTAGTTGCTCAAGTTCAAGGTTCTGATGTGCTACTAATGCTAGAAGCACCCTGATTGAGGTATCTCTAACTACAAGAGAAAATATCTCATTATAATCGACACCATCTTTCTGACTGAACTCTCTTGCAACTAAATGTGCCTTAAATTTTATACCACCAGCAATATAGGCATCATTTTTCTTCTTGATAATCCATTTGCAAGAAACTATCTTTCTCCCTTTTGGTTTAGGTGCAATAATCCAAGTATCATTCTTATGAAGAGATTCAATCTCTTCATTCAAGGCAACTAACCATGACTCAAATTCAAGACATCTAACAACATTCCTGAAGGAGGATGGTACAGGAATATCAATCTCTTCGACAACTTGTAGGGCAAACCCTACAAATTCATCAAAGCCGAATCTCAGAGGAGGACGTACATTCACCCTCCTTTGTCTATCCCTTGCAATACAATAGGGAATAGACTATTCAGGTGCAGGTTCAGGATCAGGTTCAGTAATAGATTTAACATCATTTTCATGATTAGCTATTGTTTGTCTAGAGACAACAGGCATCATTCCTGGAGCTACAGATTCAGATTTTAGCTCCACCTTAAGTTCAGCTTGAGGAACATCAGGTAACTGGATAGGACAAGGTACTTGTCTTAAAGATGACACTTTCATCAAAGGTGACACTCCAAGAGAGAATCACTCTCTTTTCATATGGTGACCATATATGGAATCCCTTGACTCTATCACCATATCCTACAAATACTTCTTTTTTTGCTCGTGGTTCAAGCTTACCATCATTTACATGATAGTAGGCAACACACCCGAACACTTTAAGATTAGAATAATCTGCATGTTTGCCAGTCCATACCTCAAATGGAATTTTAAAATTAATTCCACGCGATCTGTTTATCAGATTGCATGCTGTATTAACAGCTTCAGCCTAAAACTCTTTGCCTAAGCCTGATTGAGAGACCATACATCTAGTTCTTTCCAGAAGAGCTTGGTTTATTCTTTCAGCAATGTCATTCTGCTGAGGAGTGTCCCTAATAGTTTTGTGTCTCGCTATACCTTTGTCCTTATAGAATTCCTCAAATTCAGACGAACAGAATTCTAGACCATTATCTGTTCGTAACAGTTTAACCTTCTTTTGTGTTTGATTTTCCACTAAGCTAACCCACTATTTAAACTTTATAAAAGTCTTGGATTTATGTTTCATCATGAATACCCATGATATCTTGGAGTAATCATCAACTAAACATAAATAAAATCGAGCACTCCCAAGAGATGTGACTCTAGAAGGGCCCCATTAGTCAGCAGGATATAATCCAAAATACTGTTTGTACAGTGTATGACCTTATCGAACTTAGTTCTATGTTTCTTACCAAAAACACAATGATCACAGAAATTTAACTTACTGACTCTATGACCAACAAGAAGATTAAGATCAGAAAGAATTTTCATACCTCTCCCCCATATGTGCGAGCCGCATATGCCACAGTCTGGTAAGTTCAGCTTTGTCTTTAGATGCTGGCTCTTTGGATGTGACAGCAATAGCCCCTGTCATTGTGGAACCTATCAGTGTGTATAGCATTCTAGTCTTCTGCCCCTTCAGTACAATATCATCTCCTCGGTGAACATTCAGTGTTCCCTCTCTATCACTGAATGAATATCCCTGATCGTCCAGAACACCAAGAGAAATGAGATTCATTGTCATCTCAGGGACATATCTCACATTTGAAAGTGAGACAATTCGGCCATCCCAAGTTCTCAGTCTGACTGTGCCGATTCCAACCACCTTACATGGTTGGTTGTTCCCCACCACAGCATGGTCAGCTTCCTTCTTGTCATATTTACTGAACCACTCCAAGTGAGTGCTTATATGGAAGGAAGTACCAGTATCCATGATCCAAGAATCTGATCTTGCGATCGTTGTGGAGATTACCAACACGAGGTCTTCTCCATCATCCATATCATCAAAAGTCACAGCAGCAGCAGTTGGGGGGTTAGGTTGACCTTGTTGTTCCAACCTTGCTCTCTTCTTCAGGGACTCAGTTTTCCAATGCCCTTTCTGTTTACAGTAGTGATAAATGTCACTCTCCTTTGACCTCTTCTGAATCTTATTTCCCTTCTTGAATGGAACAGGTCGTGGCCTCCTGTTTATCACCACCAATCTAGCAGGATGTTGTTCAAGTCTTTCAACCACAGCCTTCTGTCTCATCTCTCTGGAGTGTAGGGCAGCCCTAACATCATCTAGTGTAATCTCCTCCTTTCCCACAATGAGAGATTCAACAAAATTTTCATAGGAAGGAGGAAGAGAAACTAAGAATAGAAGTGCAGCATCTTCATCATCCACCTTAGCATCCACACGTTTAAGGTCCATGAGGATGTTATTTAAGTCATCTAGATGCTTCTTTAAAGAGGTTCCCTCTTACATCCTCAGTGTGAATAGCCTTCTCTTCAACAGAAGCTTGTTCGTCAATGATTTAGTCATGTACAGTGACTCAAGCTTGAACCACAATCTTGCAGCAGATTCCTCATCTGCTACCTCGATAATGACTTCATCTGACAAGCTCAACAGAATAGTGGAGTGTGCTTTCTCTTCATGTCTCCAAGCCTCAATCTCAGTATTTCCAAGAGCAGCAGCAGTGTGTGGACCGAAGCGTTGAACCGTAGGACTCCAAATATCGAAGTTTTTCAAATGTGCTCACATTTTAATCTGCCACATACTAAACTCGTTTCTGCCATTGAATTTCTCAATTCTGGTGTTTAGGGTTCCAGTCATTTCAACAGAATATCATTTGTACAGAAAAAAAAATCACAAACCCTAATTGCACAATTTCTCGAAAAATTTCTCAAACCTTGCCCTGATACCAATTGTTGGGCAATTGTGCTTCCACGGTAGTGATATTAAGAAATAGAAACAACAAAAACATAGAAAACAAGCAATATATATCCCAATCTAGCAAGCATCCACGACAGAATCAAAAAAAAATGAGAAATCAACACCGAAAATAACGTGGTTCGCTAGTCGCTCAATACGACTAGTTACATCCACCAGAAAATACTTATGCGTTACAGATTAAACCCAAAATGGAAATGTCTTACAGTATGCAGCACACAGAGCAGTCGCGAAAAAAATCATGCAGAGAGAAGAGAGAGACGATGAACAGTTCCACGGGTCAAAAACGGCCACCCGAAAATAAATTACAAATCATTTTATATTAAAAAACATCTCGATTCATTTAACCGCAATGGGTCAGATCATGAAACAGGTCAGACTCTGCTCCAAAATTTTCGGTCAACAGGACCTCCATTATTGTGCTACTGCTGCATCCCCGGCCTTTTAATATTTCATTTCCTGCACTTACATGAAAATATTAAAATAGAAAAAATATTTTGTTATATAAATAGATTATTAAATAAAAAACAAATTACATATATAGTAGGGACTATTGTGAGTTAGTATTCATCCTTTTTTTCATTTTCATGTATTAATTTTCATATTTTTTTAGTGTGTGTGTGTGTGGACATGGAGATATATGTAAGAAATTTATGATGCTTTAGCATGTCTCTTTGCTACAAAAGCAATACAAAATGGTCATTCAAAGTAACTTCCTGCTCCTATGGAATATTATAGAAATATAGTATTTCTTCTCTCTGTCTCTCTCTCTCTCTAAGCATCATTGCTTGCCATCTTTTAGATATTTGTTGAAGTTATATAACTATCAACTTAGATTCATTATTGTTCATGTCTATAATTCATGTTTTTATATGTTTGTGCGTGTGAGTGCGTGTGTGTGTGTGTGTGTGCGTGAATGTTTGTGTGTACTGAAATATTTTGGGTAGAGTTTTAGCCTATTATAGGTATATAATAGGATTGGCTAGTCCTCCTGGTGCTGGGAAGAGCATGTTAGCTTCTGAAGTTGTGAGATGCACGGATAAAATATGGTCCCACACAGACGCAGCCTCGTTTTCTGATTCGAATCCATCTGACATTGCCACAGTCCTTCCTATGGATGGGTTCCATCTTTACCTATCGCTCCTGGATCAAATGGAGGCTGAGCTTCTATTATCTTCCTGCATTCTAAAACATTTTATTTTTGGCTTCTCTCTTTGTCTCTCTCTAAAGTAATTTCTAATTTATCTTGCCCTAGAATCCAGAATAAGCCCATGCAAAGTGAGGAAGTAAAGAACATGTTCTCTCTCATCTATCAAATAGGCTGATTACTTTTTTTAAAAAAGCTTCTTTTTGCAAAATAAGAAAAGAAAATATACTTGTAGAAATCATATTGTTGTTTTTTTTATCATCATGAGAATCATTGAGCTCATTATTGGAGGTCATGTCTTGGAGTGATAGCAATTGTTTTCATTTAAAGATGGTGAAAGTCTCGAGTTTTAGACACATTAAATGCAATCTCTTTGATTTTCATAGGTGAGACTGTATAGTTATTAACCTCTCCCAGACATTGTGTCAAGCTAGAGCCTTGTGGACTGGGTATGACCTCCATGGGCATCAATGGGCTAGGGATTTTTTATGTTTTCATAGGTGAGACTTTCTATCTGTCTATCTATCTGTATATCTATGTATATGTATATCTATTTATCTGTCTATTTGTTTATTTGTCTATCTGTCTATCTGTCTGTCTATCTGTCTTTCTATCTAGCTATCAATTTGTCTATCTTCTCTCTATATGTCTACATGTCTATCTATTTCTCTATTTGTGTATTTGTCTATTTATATATCTATCTAAATGTCTAACTATATTTATATCTATATATCTATTTGTCTATCAATCTATATATATATATATCAATCTATCTTTTAATCTATTTTTTATCTATCTATCTATATGTATGTCTATCTATCTGTGTATCTATTTGTATATCTATCTATGTATTTATCTATCTTTCTATCTCTCTATCTCTCTATCTCATTTATCTTTATAACTATTTATTAATCTATCTATCACTCTATGTATTTGTCACTCTATCTATATATCTGTCTATATATCTATCTGTTTCTCTATCTATATATATGTCTATATATCTATATATATCTCTGTATATCTATCTATTAATCAATCAATCTATTTGTCTATCTGTGAATCTATCTATCTGTCTACTCGTCTATCTATCTCTTTAACTATCTATCTAATTATCTATCTATCTATCTTTCTGTCTGTCTGTCTATCTCAATATCTATCTATCTATCTATATGTCTATCAAAATGTAAAAATTATTATCTATCTCTCTATTTGTTTATCTGTCTATCTATCACTCTATCTGTCTATTTTTTTTTTTATATCTATTTGTCTGTCTAATTTTTTATTTGTGTATCTTTCTCTTTATCTATATATCTATCAATTTGTCTATATGTCTTTTAATATTATATCTATCTACCTATATATCTGTGTATCTTTCAATCATTCAATCTGTCATTTTATCAATCTACAATCTATGAATCTGCTAATTTATAAATCTATCAATTTGTTGATCTTTCAATATGTTAATCTATTTAACTATATATTTGTCTATTAATCTATCTATCTAAATGTCTATCTACCTATCTACATATCTATCTATTTGTCTATTTGACTATGTATCTATCTATGTATTGTCTTTCTATCTATTAGTCTATCTATCTCTCTATCTATCTGCCTCATTGTCTATCTGTTGATCTATCTATCTATAAATTTATAAATCTATCAATCTATCTATTTGTCTATCTATATATTTATTTATCTTTCTGTCTATCTATTTATATATATATATATATATATATATATATATATATATTTGTCTGTCTATCTTTTTGTCTATCTATCTATTTGTCTATTTGACTATCTATCTATTTAGCTATCTATCTATCTATATATCTATTTATCTATATATTTATCTATCTATCAATCTTTGTATCTTTCTATATCTCTATATGTCTATCTATTTATCTATCTAACTATCTGTCTATCTATGTATTTGTCACTATGTTTATCTATCTATTTGTTTATTTGTCTAACTATATATTTATAAACCTATATATATTTCTATTTATCTATTTATCTATATATCTATCTTTCTATATGTCTATCTAGTTGTTTATTTGTCTAACTATAAATCTGTCTACATGTCTACCTTTATATATGTCTATCTACCTATCTATCTATCCATCTATTGATCGTTCTATTTGTATATTTGTCTATCTGTCTGTCAATTAATTTATCTATCTATCTGTCAATTAATTTATCTATCTATCTGTCAATTAATTTATCTATCTATCTGTCAATCTAACTATCTATCTATTTGTGTGTATGTGTGTGTGTGTGTGTGTGTGTGTGTGTGTATTATCTGTTAAACTATCAAAATGTCTATTTATCTATTTGTCTGTCTATATGTCTATCTAGCTATCATTCTATCTTTCTATCTTTCTATCTATTTTTTTATATCTATCTATTTGTCTGAGTCTCTATCTATATATTTGTCTATCTGTCTATCTATCTATCTCTTTATCTATCTATTTATCTGTCTATATGTATATCTATCTATGTGTCTATTTGTATATCTATTAATCAGTCAATCTATCTATTTCTCTATCTATCTATCTATATATCTAACTATATATCTATCTCTCTATTTGTCTATCTTTCTATCTTTCTATTTGTCCATCTATTTATCTGTCTATTGATATATCTGTCTATCTTTTTGTTTAACTATCTATCTATCTATTTATTTATCTATCTATCTACCTACCTACCTACCTATCTATTTATCTATCTTTCTATCTGACTAGTTGTCTATATATCTATATGTATATATATATATCTATTTGTTTATCTTTCTATCTATCTATCATTCTGTCAATTTGTCTAAATGTCTATCTATATATTTGTCTATTTGTTTATCTATCTATCTCTCTATATATTTGTCTATATATGTAACTATCTATTTGTCTATCCATCTATATGTCTTTCTATCTATCTAGCTGTCTATCCATGTATATATCTGCCTATCTATCTTTGTTTATCTATCTATTTATCTATCTACTATCTATCTATTTGTATATCTATATATCTATCTATCTAGCTATCTATATGCCTATTTGTTTAAAAAACTATCTATCTATCTTGCTATGTGTCTATCTATCTATTTTTCTATCTATCTATTATTATATCTCATTATCTCTCTTTCTTCAATCTATGTATCTATCTTTCTGCCATATCTATCTATCTGTCTATCTCTCTATCTATAAATCTTTTTATCTATATATATGATTATCTGTCTATCTGTCTTTGTTTACTTGTCTATCTATATATCTGTCTATATATGTATCTATCTATATATATCTCTTTCTCTCTATCTATATATTTTTTATCTATCTATCTATTTTTTATCAATCTAACTCTTAATCTATCTCTCTATCTGACTACATTTATATTAGTCTCTCTATCTTTTTTCTATCTTTTTATATATCTATGATTCTATCAATATATCTATCTTTTTATATGTTTAACTATCTCTATATCTTTATATCATTTTATCTAATACCTATCATTCAATATAGCTATCTGTATATTTATCTATATGCCTATTTGTCAATCTGTAAATTTGTCAATCTGTTAATCTTTCAATCTTTTAATTTGTCAATCTATCAATATATCAATCTACTAATATGTCAATCTATTAATCTATCAATCTGTCAATCTGTATATCTATCTACCTATTTATATGTCTATTTGTGTATCTATCTATCTATTTAAATATCTTTCGAAATGTCAACCTATCTACTTGTCTACCATCCTATCTGTCTATCTATCTTTCTTTCTTTCTATCTCTCTATCAGTCTATTTATCTATCTATCTAACTATCAATGTATCTATCTATCTATTTGTCTATCTATCTATATATCTATCTATCAAACTATCTGTTAATCTATCACTATGTCTATTTCTATATATCTCTAAGTGTCAAAATGGCTATCAATCTATCTTTAAATCTATCTATTAATCTATCTATATATCTATCTCTCTATTTGTCTATATGATTATCTATCTGTATATTTGTCTATCTATATATCTGTATATCTATCTATCAATTTATCAATATATCTGTCTATCTATCTATCAATTTATTAATCTATCTATCTGTATGTATGTCTGTCAAACTATATATCTGTATATATGTCTATATGTCTATCTATCTATTTGTATATTTATCTATATATCTATCTATCTATTTGTCTATATATCTATCAATCTATCTATCTATCTATTTTTCTTTCTATTTAACTATCTTTATATCTATGTGTCTATCTATTTGTCTATCTATTTATCTAGCTATTTATGTATCTATCTATCTTTCTATTTATCTATCTATTTATCTATCTTTATATATCTATCTATCTATCTATTGGTCTATCTTTCTATCTATCTAACTAATTGTATATATATATATATGTGTGTGTGTGTGTGTGTGTTTATATATTTATCTGTATTTCTATCTATCCATCTTATTGTTTATCTATCTAACTATCAATCTGTCAAAATGTCTATCTATCTATTTGTTTATTTGGTTGTGCCTATATGTCAATCAATCAATTTGTTTATCTATGTATCTGTCGATATGTCTATCTATTTATCTATCCATCTGTCTATCTTTCTATCTATCTATCTAGTTTTGTATCTATCAATCTATCTATCTATATATCCATCTATTTATTTGTATATCTATCTATCTATCTGTATATATATCTGTCTGTCTATATAATTATCTAACTATTTATCTATATGTCTATCTATCTATATGTTTACTGATCTATTTGTATATTTATCTATCTATCTAGCTATCTATCTATCTATCTATTTGACTATATATCTCTCTAACTCTCTATTTGTAAATCTCTCTAAATATCTATTAGTATATATGTCTAACTGTCTATTTGTCTATCTATCTATCTTTATATTTGTCAATTTTTCTATATCTTGATCTATTTCTCTATCTATTTATAAGTCGATCTATCTATCTATATGTCTATCTATATGTCTATCTATATGTCTATCTTTCAATATATCTATCATTTTATTTTTCTATCTCTCGATCTCTCTATCTATCGATCTATCGATCTATCTATCTATCTTTTTTTATCTATCTAACTATTTATCATATATCTATCTTTCTTTCTTTCTATTTGTCTATCTAACTATCTCTCTCTATGTCTGTATATTTGTCTATCTACCGCTATATCTATATATCTATCTATTTCTCTATTTGTCTATCTATCTCTCTATTTGTTTATTTGTCTATCTATATATCCATCTATCTGTCTATCTGTCTGTCTATCTATCTATCTATCTAACTATTTATTTATCTATATGTCTATCTATCTATCTAAATGTCAATCTATATATTTATCTATCTCTCTTTATATCTATCTAACTATCTATATATCTTTTTATTAATTTGTCTATCTATCTATCAAAATGTTAATCAATTTGCTATCAATCGATATATCAATTAATATATAAATCTATCTATCTATATGTCTATCAATCTATATATTTATCTATCTTTCTGACTGTCTATATATATATATATATATATCTATCTATCTATCTATCAGTCTGTCAATCTATTTATCTATCTATATAATTATCTATCTATTTATCTATCTTTCTATATTTCTATATATATATATATATATGTCTATCCATTTATTTGTCTATATATCACTCTATCTATCTATTTGTTTGTCTATCTATCTATTTGCATGTTTATCTATCAATCTTTCTTTCTATCTATTTATTTGTCTAGCTTTCTATTTGTCTACCTGTTTGTCTATCTGCTTATTAATCTATAAGTTTATCTATTTGCTATCTAGTTATCAATTAGTCTACCAATCTATCTATCTATATATATATTTATCTATCTATATATCTATCTATCTATTTGTCAATCTATTTATCTACTATCTTTTATCTTTCTATCTATCTATCTATCTATCTATCCGTCTGTCTATCTATCTATATATTTTTCTATCTTTAAGTCTATCAATCTGCCAATCTATCTGTCAATATTTCTATCTATATATATGTCTATCTATTTTTCTATCTATCTAGCTTTCTATCTATATATCTATCTATTTGTCTATCTATCTGTCTATTTTTCTATCTGTCTATATATCTATTACCTATCAGTCAATCTTTCTGTCTTTCTATCTGTGTATATCTCTTTGTATATGTCTATCTATCTATCTATTTTGTATCATTTTTCTAACTTTAATTCTATCAATATCTCTCTCAATCTTTCATTCAATCTATCTATAAATCTATCTATTAATCTATCTATTAATCTATCTATATATCTTTCTATTTATCTGTCTATATAACTGTCTATCAATCAGTGTATCAATTAATCTATCTGTCTATCTATCTATTAGTCTATCTACCTTTCTATCATTTTGCTTGTGTATATGTTTTCTGTCTCTCTATCTATCTGTCCGTCTGTTTATCAGTATTTTTATCTATCTATATGTCTATGTCGATCTATCAATCAATCTATCTATTTGTCTATATATATATATATCTTTCTATCTGTCTATGTATCTATCTATTTGTCTATCTATCTATCATTCTTTCTATCTATCTATTTGTCTATTTATCTTCAAACTATCTTTCAATCTATAATGTCTATAAATCTATCTATCAATTAGTTTATCAATCTTTTTATCAATCTCTTTATAAATTTATCTTTTTATCTATCTATCTATTTATCTAGCTTTGTATCTACATGTCTATTTATCTGTATATCTATCTATCTATCTATATATCTATCTATATGTCTTTCTCTCTATTTTAACTGTCTATCTATTTGTCTATTTATCTGTCTATCTATCTTTCAATCTATCTATCTATCAATTTATCTATATGTCAATCTATCTGTCTAACTATTTGTCTATCATTATGTCTATCTATATATAAATGTGTCTATCTATCTATCTATCATATCTATCTTTCTGTGTTTCTATATCTCAATCTATCTATACCACAAAATGTCTTATCTATCTATCAACCTTTATATCTATCTATCTATCTATTTATATGCCTATCTATCTATATATTTATATGCCTATCTATCTATATATTTATCTATCTATCCTTTGGTCTATCCATCAGTTTATCTATTAGTCTAATAATCTATCGATTTATCTGTCTAACTATCTATCTATTTATTTGTGTATCTATCTATCTCTATATATATCTTTCTAATAATCTATTTATCTATTTGATTATCTATATGTCTATCTATATGTCTATATATCTATATATCTATCTTTATATCTAACTAATTTTCTGTCTATTTATTTATCTATCAATATATATATATCATTCTGTCTATCTATCTATCATTCTTTATATCAATCTGTCTATGTCTTTTTTTATCTATCTATCTATCTATCTATTTTCATATCTATCTGACTATCTATCTATCATTCTTTGTATCTATATATCTGGCTATCTATTTGTCAATCTATCTTTCTATATATTTGTCTACCTATCTTTCTATATATTTATCTATTTATCTGTCTTTCTATCTATCTGTCAATTTGTTTATCAAAATATCTCTCTATCTGTCTATCTATTTGTCTATTTTCTATCAATCTGTTTGTCTGTCTATTTGTCTGTCTCTTTGTTTGTTTGATGTTAATTTGTATGTCTATCTAAATATTTGTTTGTTTGTCCCTCTGTCTCATCCCTACCTGCCAACCTACCTGCATGGTTGTCTACATGCCTGATTGCCTACATAACTGCCTGCCTATCTATTTGTCTATCTATCTATTTATCTATCTATCTATTTGTTTTTCTATTTTTCTTTATATCTGTGTATCTATATATTTGTCTATCTTTCTATCTATATATATGTCTATATAATATTTATCTATCTACCTACCTATCTATTTGTCTGTCTATTTTCTATATATCTATTTGTGAATCTATTTGTGTATCTATCTTTCTAACTATCTGACTATCTATCTGTCTATCTATATGTCAATCTATCTGTGTATTTATCTGTCTATCTATCTATCTATCTATCTATCTTTTAATCAAACTATCTATTTGTTTGTCTGTCTATATATCTTTCTTTTTATTTATATATCTGTCTATATTTTTATCTATCTATCTATTTAACTATTTTTCAATCAATCTATCTATCTATTTAATAATATGTCGATCTATCTATACATCTATCAATTTGTCTATCAAATTATATATCAATCTGTCTATCAATATGTCTATCAATCTTTCTATCAATATGTCTATTTATCTATTTATCTATCTGTTTATCTATCTATATGTCTGTCTGTGTATCAATCTGTCTATATGTCTAACTATATGTTTGTCTGTCAGCCTTTCTATATATCAATTTGTTTGTCTGTTAGTCTGTCTATTAAAATATAAATTTATGTCTATCTATCTATAAATCTATCTATTATTCTATCTATTAATCTGTTTATCTATCCGTATATCTTTCTATATATATCTATCTATCTATCTATTTATCTATCTTTCTGTCTATATATATGTCTTTCTATCAGTAATCTATTTGTCTATCTATATGTCAATCTATATGTATATCTTTCTGTATATCTTTATGTATATCTATCTGTCTTTATATCTATCTATATGTCTAACTATTTATCTATATTTCTGTCTTTCTATCTATAAATCTATATATCTATCTATCTATCCATCTGTCTATCTATATATCTATCTTTATGTCTAACTATATGTCTTTATCTATTTATTTATCTATTTGTCTATCTATCGATCTATATATCTATCTATCTGTCTGTGTGCATACCTTTTTGTCTATCTATCTATCAATCAATATATCTATCTAGATATCTATATATCTACCTATCTATATATCTAGTTGCTTTTTTTATTTGTATGTCTATTTGTTTGTTTATCTTTTTATCGGTATGTCTATCTGTCTTTATGTTTGTTAATTTGTCTCTCTATATTTTCATTCCTACCTGATTGTGTGCTTGCATGACTGTCTACATGACAACCTTCCTGATTGTCTGTCTATTGTCTATCTGTATATCTATCTTTCTATCTATCAATCTATCTATTTCTCTGACTATTTGTCTGTGTCTGTCTATCTATCAATTCATCTATATGTCTGTCTGTTAGTTTATATCTTTATCTATCTATCGATATATGTTTCTATTTGTCTATATATCTATCTATCTGCCATTTAATCTGCCTATAAATTAGTAGATCAATATATCTATAAATCTATCTACCTATCTTGTCTATTTGTCGTGTGTCTGTGTGTTTGTCTATCTATATATTTATCTGTTTATTTACCTGCCTGCCTAACTATCTACTTGCCTGAATGCCTATTATATGTCTATCTATCTATCTATATATCTGACTATATATTTATCTATCTATTTGATTATCTATCTTTCTATATAACTATCTATCTATATGTATGTCTATCTATCTATCTATATTTATATTTTTCAATCAACAATCTATCTGTCTAACAATCTGTCTATGTATAAATCAATCTATCTATCTATCTATTTATATATATATATATATATATATATATATATATATCTATATCTATCTATCTATCTATCTATCTATCTTTCTATCTATATATCTATCAATTAATCTATCAATCTATCCATTTATATGTCTATCAAATAGTCTATCAATCTATCCATGTATATGTCTTTCAATTTGTCTATAAATCTATCTATCACGCAATCTATTAATTTGTCTATCAATATATCTATCAATTTATCTATCAATCTGTCTATCATTTAATCTATTAATTTGTCTATTTTTTTGTTTATATATATCTATATATCTATATATCTATATATCTATCTATCAGTCTGTCTATCAATTTGTCTATCTATTTTTATATCTATCAATATATCTATATTTTATCTATTTTTATATCTATCTATTTAACTATCTGTCTGTCTATCAATTTGTCTAATCAAAATATCTATCAATCTATATATCAAAATGGATATCAATTAGTCTATAAAACTATCTATATGTATGTTTATCTTTCTTTTTGTCTGTCTATCTATTTGTCTGTATGGCTGTTTGTTTATCTTTGTATATCTGTCGATCTTTTTATCTATATGTCTATCTTTTTATCTATCTGCCAAGCTACCTGATTATCTGCCTATGTGACTGTTTATCTGTCTATCTTTCTATTTTTTTATGTCTACCAATTTATCTATCTATCTGTCTGTCTGTCTATTATTCTATCTATCTATCTTTATATCTATATGTATATTTATCTATCTATATATTTATATATCTATATATTTATATATCTATCTATATTTATATCTCTCTTTCTGTCTAATTATCGATCAATCTATCAATCTATGTTCCTATCTATATATCTTTCTTAACTAAATATCTATTTGTGTATATATCTGTCAAACTATCTGTCTATCTATCTATCTATCTCATTTTCAATTTCTCTGTCTATCTATATGACTGTCTATATATCTATCTATCTATCTTACTATATGTCTATTTATCTATCTGTTTGTCTGTCTATCTCTCTATCAATATATCTATCTATTGATTTGTCTATAAATATATTTAACTATATATCTATCTATCAATATATATATATCTCTCTCTCTCTCTCTCTTTTTCTTTTATCTATCTGTCTATTATTTTATCAATCTATCAATCTGTCTATCTATCTATCTATTTGTCTATCTATCTTTCTATTTATCTATCTTTCTATCTATCTATCTTTCTATCTAACTATCCATCTATCTATTTATATATCTATCTATTGATCTTTCTATCAGTCTATCTATTTATCTATTTGTCTAATTATTTGTCTATCTAACTATCTATATATCTATCTATTTGTTTATCTATCTTTCTTTATTTATTTCTATATGCAAATCTATTTGTCTATATATTTATCTGTTTATCTATTTATCTGTATTTCTATTTATTTATCTATCTATTTATTTATCTATCTATTTATATATCTATCTAATTATCTATCTGTCTATCTTGTTGTCTATCAATCTGTCTATCTTTCTATCAATCTTTCTATATATTTATCTTTATATCTATCTATCTGTCTATCTATCTTTCGATCTATATATCTCTCTATATGTCTATCTATCTATATGTCTATCTATCTATCAATTAATTTGTCTATTAATATATCATTTAATCTATCTATCAATCTTTCATTATATATGTCTATCTATTTATCTATTGTCTATCTTTTGTCTATTTATCTATCTATCAGTATCTATCTATTTATCTATATATCTATCTGTCTGTCTATCTATCTTTATATATATATATATATATATATATATATATCTATCTATCTATCTTTTTTTCTATCTATATGTCTTTTTATCTATATATTTATTTGTCTATCTTTTTTATATCTATCTATCTGTATATCTATTCATCTATCTTGTTGTCTTTCTATATTTCTATCTAACTATTTATATATCAGTCAATCTATCTATCTATGTATCTATCTCTCTATCTATCTATCTATTTCTCTTTCTCTGTGTATCTATCGATCTATATATCTATTTATCTATCTATCTGTTTATCTATCTATCTATATTTTTTTCTATATGTGTATATATCTGCTATCTGTCTATCTATCATTATGTCTATCTATCTATCTAACTTTCTGTATATCTATCAATCAATCTATCTGTCAATCTATTTATCTATCTTTCTATCTATAAAGTTATCTATCTATCTATATATCTATCTTTCTGTGTCAATCTTTCATACTGTCTATCTATCTTTATTTCTATTTATCTATCTGTCTATCTATCTATCTATCTATAGATTTGTCTGTTTCTCTATCAATCTTTCTATCTATCAATCTATAGATTTGTCTGTCTATCTATTTATCTTTCTTTCTTTCTTTCTATCTAACTTGATATCTATCTATTAATCTATCTATCTTCTGTATATCTATTTATCTGTCTATAACTTTATTTATGTAACTATCTATCTTTCTGTCAATTTATATGCCTGTCTTTTTTCTATCTATGTATCTATCTTTCTATCAATCTATCTATCTATCTATTTATCAATGTATATATCTATCTAACAATCTTTATATCTATCTATCTGCCTATATATCTATCTATATATCAATCTGTCTATCTATCTATCTATAAATCTATCTATCAATTTATCTAATAATATATCTATTAATCTATCTAAAAATCTTTCTATAAATTAGTTTTTTATCTATCTACCTATCTTTCTATTTATCATTCTGTCTATCTTTCTGCCTATCTATCTATATATTTGTATACTTGTCTAAATATCTATCTATCTATTAAACTTTCTATCTTTTATCAGGATAATAATCTATTTATCTATCTATATATATTCCTATCTATATATCTTTCTATTTATCTATTTGTTTTTCTATATGTCTATTTGTTTGTCTATCTATCTGTTTATCGACCTATTTATTTATCTTTCTATCAATCTATTCGATTAATCTATATACCAATCATTCTATCAATCTATCTATCAATTTTTCTATCAATCTATCTATCAAAATGTCTATAAATCTATCTATATATCTATATCTATCTGTCTATCTAACTATGTTGATGTCTATATATATGTCTATCTATTTGTCTATCTATCTATATATCTTTTTGTCTGTCTATCTATCTATATATCTTTCTATCTGTCTATCTATCTATATATCTTTCTATTTGTCTATCTTTCTCTCTTTATCGATCTGTCTATGTATATGTTTAACTATCTGTCTATCTATATATCAATCTATCAATCTAACTATATATCTATCTCTCTATCTATTTATTTATATATCTGTCTATCTATCTATCTCTCTATCTTTCTATTTATCAGTCTTTTTTTATGTCTATCATTCTATCTTTCAATAAATCATTTTGTCTATCTGTTTGTCTATTTTTATATCTATCTATCTATCTATTTGTATATCTAACTATATATTTTATGACCATCTATTTATCTATCATTCTGTCCATCTATCTATCTATCTATTTGTCTATCTACAAGTCTATGTTTATGTGTATCTATATGACTAGCTATCAATCTATCTATTTATTGATCAATCTAAAAATCTATCGATATATCTGTATATCTATTTGTCTATCTATTTATCTATCAATCTATCTATCTATATATTTATCTATCAATCTATCTATCAGTCTATATATCTATTTATTAATTTGTCTATCTATCTATCAACCATATCAATGAATCTATCAATCAATCTATCTATTTGTCTAACAATAAATCATTCTATTTATCTATCTATCTGACTATCAATCTATCTATTAATTTATCTATCTGTCTATTTGTTTAATTATTTGTCTATATATTTATCTATCAATTTGTCTATCAATTTGTCTATCAATCTATCTATTAATCGCTCTATCAATCTATTTAACAATATATCTATCTATCTATATGTCTATCTATCTATGTATCTATCAATATATCTATCTTCCAATCTATCTTCCAATCTATCTTCCAATCTATCTTTCTATCTATCTGTCTATCTATTAGTCTATCTTTATTTCTATCTATCTGTTGATCTATATATCATTCTATAATCTATATGTCTATCTATTTATCTAACTATCTATCTATTTATTTGTCTATTTATCTATCTATCTATTGATATATATTTCTATCTATCTATTTGTCTATTTATCTATCTATCTATTAATATATATTTCTATCTATCTATTTGTCTATCTATCTATCTATTTGTCTATTTATATGTCTATCTATATATCTATATAATTATCAAATAAATAAATATCTATCTGACCTTCTATCTGTCTATCTATTTGTTTATAAATGTGTCTATCTATATGTTTATCTAACTATCTATCTGTCTGTCTGTATATCTATCTATCTTTCTGTCGATATATCTATCTATCTATTTAATAATATGTCGATCGATCTCTTTATCTATTTGTCTATATATTTGTCAATCCGATCAATATATCAATGTATTTAACAATCTATATATTTGATCTATATATCAATCTATCTATCTCTTTATCAATCAATCTATTAATCTATCTATCAATCTATCTATACATCTATCAATATATTTTTCTATAAATCTATCTCTCATTCTATATATATATATATATATATATCTGTCTATCTATATGTCGATTGATCATTCTATTTATCTATCTATTGATCAATCTATTTATCTGTTTATCTATCTATCAATCTATCTGTCTATCTATTAGTATATCTATTTGACTTTCTATTAGTCAAACTATTTATATATCTATTATTCAATCTATCAGTCTATCTATCTATCTGTCTATCTGTCTATTTTTCTATATATCTATATATTTATCTTTCTTTCTATCTAATCTATATATCTATATATCTATCTATCTATTTATCTTTCTATCTATCTATATATATATCTATCTGTATATCTCTCTATTTGTCTATCTATCTGTCTATCTATCTATATATCTATCTTTTAGTCTTACTATCTATCTATCTAAAAATTTGTTTAAGAATCTATCTATTAATATGTCTATAAATTTGTCAATCAATCTCTCTCCAAATCTCTCTATCAATCTGTTTATCATTCAGTCTATCTATCCTTCTATCTATATGTCAATAAAATTGTCTATCTATTTGTCTATCTATCTATCTATGTATTTGTCTATTATCTTTGTATCTATCTGTCTATCTATCTATCTAACAAAATATTTCTTTATCTTTCTATTTATCTGTTTTTCTATCTGTCTTTCTATGTATAGGTCTATGTTTCTATTTGTCTTTCTATATGCATGTCTATATAAATGTCTATCTATTTGTCTATCTATCAATATTTCTATCTATCTATCTTTATTTCAATCTGTCTATCAAACTATCTATCTAACTATCTATCTATTTGTCTATCGATTTGAGTATATATCTATCTATCTTTTTATATATCTATATATCTATCTATGTATCTATCTATCTATCTTTAAGTCTATCAATCTAATTATTTATCTATCTATCTATCTATATGTCTATCTATCTGTCTATCTAATAATCTATATATATGATTATCTATTTAGCTATCAATCTATCTATTTATATGTCTTTCGATATTTCTATCAAACTCTTTTTTGTATATATTCATATTTCTATCGATCTATCTGTGTATCTATCTGTTTATTTACCAATTTGTATATCTGTAAGTCTATCTATTTGTCTTTCTATTAGTCTCTTTGTATATTAGTCTATCTCTCTTTTTTTTATTTGTCTATTTGTCTACCTACCTGCTTGATTATTTGCTTGCCTTACTACCAGACTACATTCTGTCTACCTATCAATTTGTTTATTTTCATTAGTCTATCTATATGTCTATCTATGTGACTGTCTATCTATTTATCATTCTATTTGTCTATTTGTATTTCTATCTTTTTATCTATCTATCTATATATCTATATAACTTTCGATCTATAGATCTATATATCTATCTATCTTTGTATCCATCTATCTTTATGTATATCTACTTGTCTATCTATATATCTATCTATCTTTCTATCTTTTATCTATCTATCTATCTATCATTCTATCTATTTGTGTATCTATCTATCTATTCATCTATCTATATATCTAATAATTTGTTGAACTATCTTTCTATCTATTTGTCTATCAATTTATTTATCAAAGTATTTGTCTATCAATCAATCTCACTATCTATTTATAAATCTAGCTATCAATCTATTTATCAATCTTTCTATAAATCCTTCTATCAATCTATGTGTCTGTCAATATGGCTATCAATCTTGTTATTATTCAATCTATATATATATATATATATATATATATATATATATATATATATATATATATATGTTTTTGTATTACTATCAGTATACCCATTTGTCTATCTATCTATCTAAAGTCAATCTATATATTTATTTAATTCTCAATCTATCTATCTAACTATTTTTCTATCTATCTGACTATATATATATATATCTATCTATCTATCTATCTATCTAATTGTTTTTCTAAATGTCTATATTTTTGACTATCTATCTGTCTATCTATCTATCTATCTATATCTCTATTTGTCTATCTATCTATTTATCTATCTGTCTATTTATATGACTATCTACCTATCTCTCTATCTATATTTCTATGTTTCTATTTGTATTTTTATTTATCAATCTATTTGTCTATCTATAATTCTATCTATCTATATATTTATATTTCTATAAGTTTATCTATCTATCTAATAGGCTATATATCTATCTATCTATGTTTCTTCCAATCTATTATATATATTTATGTCTATCTATCTGTCTATTTATTTGTCTATCTATCTATCTATTTATATATTTATCAGTCTGTCTACCTATTTGTCTATGAATCTATCTATTTGTCTATTTATCTATATATCTATCTGTCTATCTACCTGACTATCAATCTGTCTATCTATCCGTCTAACAATCATTTTATCAATCTCTTCTATCTGTCTATTTGTCTATTTATCTTTCTATCTATCTTTATTTCTATCTATATATCTATCTATCTATCTATTTTTCTCTCTTTATATCTATTTATCATTATATTTGGCAAACTTTTTATCTATCTAACTAACTATCTATCAAATTGTCTATCTATCTATCTATTTATCTATCTATCTATATATTTATCTATCTATCTATCAATGTGTATATATATATATCTGTCTATCTACTTTTCTATCTATATATCTAGCTATCTATCTAAATATCAGTCTATCTTGTTGTCATTCTATCTTATTATCTGTCTATCTATTTTTCATTCAATATGTTTATATATATATATATATGTCTATCTTTCTATATAGCTATATATCTATCTATGCATCTATATGTCTATATATCTATCTATCTATCTATTTGAATGTCTATCTGTCTATCTATCTATCTATCTATATATCTATCGATATATCTTTTTGTCTTTCTCTCTCTATATCTATCTTTCTATCTATCTATCTATTGAACTATTTTCTATCTATCTATATATATTTCTATCTTTCTATCAAGCTATCTGTCGATATTTTATATCATTCTATCTATCTATTTATATATTTATTTGTTTATCTATATTTTTCTATCTTTATTTCTATCTATTTAACTATATATCTATCTATATGTCTATCAATCTATCTGTATATTTATCTATCTATATATCTATTAGTTATCTATTTTTCTAACTATCAATCTAATAATCTATCGATCTATTAATCTATCTATCAATCTATCTATCAATCTAATAATCTATCGATCTATTAATCTATCTATCAATCTATCTATCAATCTAATAATCTATCGATCTATTAATCTATCTATCAATCTATCTATCAATCTATCTATCAGTCTATCTGTCTATCTATCAATCTATCCATCTTTCTATAAATCTGTCGATAAATATGTTATCAATTTTTCTATCAATCCCTCTAGGTATCTGACTATCTATCTATCAATCAATATATCACCGATCTATTTATATGACTATCTATCTTTCTATCTGTCTATCAATTTGCCTATCTATTTATCTATCTATATGTCTATCTATCTATCTATTTATATGTTTATCTATCTGTCCTTCTTTTTGTTAATCTATCCATCTAATAATTTTTATATCAATCTGTCTAATAATCTGAAAATTTATCTATCAATTAATTTATATATCAATTTTTCTATCAATCTATCAATCAATGTATCTATAAATCTAACTATCTATCTATCTGTCTATAAATCTATCTATCATTCAATATATCAATCTATATATCTATCTATCTATCAATTTATCTATCTATATGTGCATCTATTTGTATATCAATCTATTTATCTATATGTCTATTTATCAATCCATCTTTTTGTCAATATATCTGTCTAATAATCATTCTATCTATTTGTATAATAATCTGACTATATATCTATCTATCTAATAGTTTATCTAAATATCTATCTATCTATTTGTCTCTTTAGCTTTCTATTAATCTATCTTTCTATCAATTTGTCTATAGATTTGTCTATCAATCTGTCTATTAGTGTTTCTATCAATCTCTCTATCAATCTATCTATCATTGTGTCTATCAATATATATATATATATATATATATATATATATATATATATATATATATATATATATATATCAATCTGTATATTATCAATATATCAATATGTATATCTATCTGTTTATCTATTTGTTTATTTATCTTTCTATCTATATGTCTATCTATCTATCATCAATCAATAAATTTCTCTATCTATCTATATATCTAGCTATCTATCTATCTATATATCTATCTGTGTATCTATCTATCTATCTGTGTATCTAACTATCTATCTATTTGTGTATCTAACTATATATCTATCTATATATCTATCTATTAGTCTATGTATATTCTTTCTATTTGTCTATATATCTATCTATCTATATATCTACCTACTATATGTCTATCTATATATCTAGCTATATATCTTTCTATCTATCTGTCTATCTATCTATCTATTTATATGTTTATCAATCTATATAACTATTTTCCTATCTATTAATCTAATTAAAAATCTTTCTACTAGTCTATCTAATTGTCGATCTATCTATATATCTTTTTATCTGTATATCTATCTATCTCTCAATCTGTATGTTTATTTGTCAACTTATCTATCTGTGTATATATTTTCTATCTATCTATTTATCTATCTGTCTGCCTATATAATTGTCAATATATCTAACTATTTATCTATCTATTTGTCTATATATTATATAAGTGTCTATCAATCTGACTATCTATTTGTCTATCTTTCTATCTATATGTCTATATATATATATATATATCTATCTATATATTTATCTGTCTAGTTATCTCTCTATCTATTTGTATGTGTGTGTGTGTGTGTGTGTGTGTGTGTGTGTCTATTTATTTGTCTATTTATCTAGTGATCTATCTCTTTATCTATATGTCTGTATATCTATCAGATAGATAAACAAATAGATAGATAAATAGATAGATAGTTATTTAGTTAGTTAGTTAGTTAGTTATATAGATAGATATATAGACATATATAAAGATAGATTGATTGATAAATAGATATATAGTTAGTTAGTTAGATAGATAAATAGTTAGTTAGTTAGTTAGATAGATAGATAGATAATCACATAGATAGATAGATAGATATACATACAAATAGAGAGACTGATACATTGATATGATGAAAGAAAGAAAGAAAGATAGATAGATATATATATATATAGAAATAGATTGACAAATAGATAGATAGTTAGATAGATAGCTAAATAAATAGACAAATAGATAGATAGACAGACTGATTGATTGATTGATAAATAGATAGACAGACAGATTGATTGATTGATAAATAGATAGACAGACAGACAGATAGATAGATAGATAGATAGAGATATATATATATATATTCACAAATAGATAAATAGATAAATAGATATTTAGATTAATAGATACTCAAATAGATAGATAGATAGATAAATAAATAGACAGATTGATTGATTGATTGATAGGCAGATTGATTAATAGATATATAGACTAATAGATAGACCAAAAGATAGATATATACACACATAGGTATATAGATGGATATATAAATAGATAGACATATGATAGATTAATAGATTTAGAGGTGTCAAACGGGACGTGCTGGGCCGGCCAGACCCATTTTTTTCAGGCCTGATCGTGCTATCGTGCATGGCCAAGCACGGCATGGTTACCGTACCATGTCGTGCCTGGCCCGGCACAGTTTTGTTGGGTTCAGCCCGGCACGGGCCCGCAGCATGATCTACTAGGTTCGGCCCTATCGGACCAAATCCTAAATTAAAAAAATTAGGGTTTCAGCATGTGTCGTTGCGCCGAACCCCTAATATTAAAAAATTAGAGTTTCGTCACGACCGAAACCCTAATTAAAAAAATTAGGATTAAGGCACGCCTGAAACCCTAATTTTAAAAATAATTAGGGTTTCGGCGCCCCCGTAACCCTAATTTTAAAAAAAATGATTTCGGCATGGTACCGTGTCGGGCCAGGCACGGCACGAGGCCCGGTTGGCCTCGGCATGACACGGCACGGCACGAGTCCAGGCACGAGAAATTGCCGTGTCGGGCAAGCCCAGGCACGACCAAATAGTGCCTTGCCTCGTGCCGGGCCAGCCCAGGCATGGCCAAATAGTGTCTTGCCTCGTACCGGGTCGTGCCGGCCCGGCCCAGTTGACACCTCTAGATAGATAGATTGATAGATAGACATATAGATAGATATAAAGATTGAAAATTAGATAAACAAATAGATAGACAGATTGATAAACAGATAGATATACAAATAGATAGATTCATAAGTACATGGATAAATAGATAGATAGATAAATAGATACATATACAAATAGATAGACACATATATAGTTTGATAGATCAATAGATAAATAGATATATAGATAGATAGATTTATAGTTATACAGATAAATAGATAGAAACTTAGGCAAGTAGATAGACAAATATGTATATTAAAAATTATAAATAGATAGACAGATATATAGATAGATAGATAGATAAAAAAAAAGATAGATAAATAGATAAATAGATATACATATAAAAAGACAGATACATAGATATATAGAAAGATAAATTGATAGATATTTAGATAGAGAGATAGAAAGATAAAAAGACAAATAGATAGAAAGACATTACAAGAAAAATCCAAATAGCTGGGGAAAATTCCTCAGCTAAATGACAATTTTCCATTGCTAAATGGAATATAACAATGGATTAATGATGGAAGTCTCAATCTAAAGTGCTCGTTGCTAAAATTAACGTGGTAAAGACACCGTAGCTGAAAAATTTTAGTGACGGAAAGTTCGCTAGCTAAAATAATGATTTCCTTAGCTAAATTAGCAAGGGAAATTTCCCTAGCTAAATTAGCAAGAAAAAAATTCCTAGCTATTTTCATTCTAAATATATTTTCAGAATATTATTTTTTTTTCAAAAAATATATTTAAATAATGTAATATTTTTACATTAAATTGAATAAAAACAGAAATTATAAATGATAATTTATAATTAACAAAAAATAAAATCATTTAATATATTATTCTAATATAATATTTTACATAATTTAAACAAAAATATTATAAAATTTTATTACATCTTATTAATCAATATATCTACCGACAGTGCATAAAATATAATATATCTGTGTATTGACGCTGCTTTCTCTCCCTCAGCTCCTCTGATCACCATCTTTCTACTGCGACAAAACTATATGTGTCCTGGTGCGTCATGTCTTGTAAAAATTCCTTTCACTTATACAAGCTTCATATTGGGAACAATTCGATACCATATATGTACGAAATTTAAACTATTCAATAAAATCAAAATAAATAAATAAATAAAATTATGTTTTGATAAATATATAATACTGCAATATATATGTACATATATACTACAATGTATATGTACATATATACTAGCATTTCACAAGTTACATATATACTAGCATTTCACTATTTACATACATTATTGCAGTATATGTACATATAAACTGTAGTATTATATGTACATATGTTGAGTATATATGAACATATATACTAAGTATATCTATACATATATACCGAGTATATACGTACGTATTTACCCCAATTGCTACTGCTACTGCCGCTGATAATAAATATGGGGTGGACGATGATGCTCGACTGGTGAACTTCCCTGTCAACCACTCGTTTTGAGATTGAACGAATTTTTAACGAGGAGGCGAACTGCATCTCCCAAAATAGGACCTAATATTCCTCCTGGCACTCGCGGCTGTAAAAATCGTGTAATGTTATATTTTTCCTTCCGATTGAATACAATTTTATAAAATCTAATAAAATTACATGACTCTACACGAGCATCATCATTATCATCATCATCATCCTAAGACCTAGTACAATTAGAACCAATCATTACAAAACATATTAACCCGTCAATTTGGGATCCACTTCGGGATTTTCCTTGGGAGGTATCAGGAAGGAACTGGAATGTAATAATATCGATTTACTTAACTTTCAATAGCGCTTGCGTGAGCTATCGCTTACTCAACTTGCACAAAGCTACTTCAGTAGCTTTGCCAAGAAAACTTATTTCCTAAAAACATACGCTTTGTACCATGTGATAATTACATATCTACACAATTACTAAAAGATTTAGACCAACCTCTGCCTGCCAAGCTAGCCTGGCCTAGACCAAAAATATCTTCATGCCACAGCTTTGGGGAATGTCTAATATCCAATGACTTTTATGACATGCATCGGTAATCAATGCACGATGATGACCAGACCAGCGAAAGCAATTATATATTCAAATGTGTGTGTGTGTGTGTGTGTGTGTGTGTGTGTGTGTGTGAATTGGTGTGTGTGTGTGTGTGTGTGTGTGTGTGTGTGTGTGTGTGTGTGAATTGGTGTGTATATATGACAATAAATACATGTCTACAAATAAATATATGCACCCACTTATGTATATACTCGGTATATACGTACATATATATTCAGTATATATGTACATATATACTGCAGTATGTATGTACATATATACTGCAGTATGTATGTACTTATATACTGCAGTATGTATGTACTTATATACTACAAGAAGAAATAGAAGACAGATAAAGAGTAGAAGATTAACAAAAAATATGATTCATTAAAGGTGAATCTAAGAAAGTCTAATAAACAGTTTCCCATTAGATGTATCTCTAGCATAGGAATCACAAATCATAGGACATCAAATTCTGTAGAACATGAATAACGATCCCACTATTTTTAGGGAGTATGGTAGTAAAATAAATTTTCTAAAATTGTGAATCCATATCCCTTGAGTGTATGAATAAACTCTACTTTGACCCTGTGAAAAAAAGAGAGTTCTTGAGATCAATTTTCAGGCCAGGCAGGCCCCACCAATGGTGGGTCCTATTTTCAGGGACTTGAGCTAGGACAGGTCTCCCTGCCCAAATCGCCATGATTAAAACATCAACCTTTTCAAACAAATAGTTAATCTTGTTTCTAGAACAAAGAAATATCATATTGTACCTAATGCATAAGTCTCTTGATTAGCATGGAATAAGGAAAAAGTTAATATTTTAACCATTTTACCTCAGAATATAGTAACTGATATACCTCAAATCCGAGACATATAACCCTTGGACAAAAATATTTATTATCGCACCAAGCATGACCTACAATGCGTGCATGAAACAGCATTTCCCAACTGATAAATTATTATAATAATATTCTTACTCAATCATAACTTCGAAATTTTTATAAGATTCAATATATTGATTTTTAATTTTACCTAATCACACTAACATTCAATTAATAGTTGACATAAAAAAAGGATATAAACATGCATGTCTGACAAATAAAATCATCCATGCTTGACAAAAAAAAAAAGAGCGCCACTCTGTAAATCATTAAACATAAAAGGAAATGAAACATATATTATTTATTTGTCCATCAAGGGCTTCAGATATACATAATGAAAAGCAAGTGCTATGTTACTACCCACAAGCTCAATAGAGCCTCCCAGTACACTCCGAAGAACCACAATAGCAACTTTTCATCTTGACATTGCCTTTGGAATCAGAAACATGATTGACCATGTAATTGTAATGATAAGTCAACTCCTGCAAGGGAGGGATGTTTTCAGCAGCAAAAAGCATGACATGAGGAATTCTCTTGTCATGGTGGTCGAACAGCAGATTCTGAGCATAAAGATTGGGAGAACAGCTATGGTTGATGAATCTCCCAACATTTCCAAACCGTGCAGCATCAACAGTGAGGTGGCCATCCACAGCACCTTCCATGCTTGATTGAGTTCCAGGCATTATCAAGGCAGACAGCCCATCCCAAAGCGAACCATCACGGTAGCAATTTCCTATATCAAATAAATATTCATCATTGCCAACTCTCTGCTCTGCCTCTTTCTCATCAATAATCTCCCCGACGTATTCACAGATGAAGCTTCCTGAAGGTATCGAATTCAAAGATCTCACCCCCCATCCTCTTGATTCAGTTTTGAAGATTTCAAGCTGAAATTTGATGCCAAGCTGGCTCACTCGATTGTGACAGGAAGGAGGACACTTGCAGGAAGGGCCACACTCATAAACCAAGAACTTGGTTTCCACAATGGCACCATTATTGTTATAAGGGATCATCCCGTCATTCCTTTCTACGCACAAACAATTCCCAGCATCAGTGCATCCATTAAAACAGCCACAGCCGATTGCAGGGGCAGGGGCACACCAGCTGGGATATATCATTCTGGTGGTGTAAGTGAATGGAATGGGTTTCTCTTCGTCCACCATGTTGATGACACAAATTGGAATTATCTCTTTCCCTTGCGATACATCTTCAATGCAGACTCCTCGTCCTTTAAATTTCTTCAACCTCACAACTCTCCAAGCAAGCTCTGGCTGACCTGGAATTCGAACCAACTTGAACTTAAAGACCAACTTTCCATGCTGCCCCACTTCCTGCCAGCACTTCTCCACCATATACAATCCATCGTACACATAGGTCTTGCCTCTCGAATCACATGAATCAGAACACTTCACATCCCCACGTATCACTCTTATGGGAAACTTGGCATCCATAGAATTCTTCAGAGCGAGATTGCCCCGCTCAAGCTTCTGGTCCTCTGGTTTCTTATCTCCTCCCATCACATTCCCTCCCGAACCCGTATACACCAGCACATCAGAGTTGTCCATATTGTCGTCATAACCCCCAGAAGCCACGATGCTGGTTGCAAAAACATGTTTCCCTTCTTTGGCATAATCAATACCACCCTGGATTAAGCGATGGAGACCAACCATGGTGAGCTCCACTCTGTACTGAAACTCATCCCCAATCTCAATCCCTGGGACTGGCCCCAATATCTTCTTCTCTGTGTTAACAACCAATCCCTTCTCCTTCAGAATCTTGCTTGCTAGTAAATCAATCCGTCTCACACCATTCCCTTGATCTTTCAACTTCGCTTCTTCTTCCTGCAACAGCTTTCTGCATATAGCATGAAACAAACGCAACGTCTCCCTTACTTTGTTTCTGGCTCCCAACACACCATTCTCGTCGACCTTACCCTTTGGCATGGAAAGAGGAGGAGGGCAAACAGCAAGAGTTGATCGTCTAGCTGAGCTAACACTAATGGGTTCTTCATTGTTCTCCGAATCATCTCCTTTACCCCCACATCCAGCAGCAATTCCAAGAAATGAATTCTTTACCTTCTTCCTTGAATTTTGTTTTAGACCCATGAGGTAGCTGTCAGCCCCTTCGAGGCCCACCTTCCATTTTTTAGAAGTTCGATCTTTCAAGTCTCCTCGAGCCAATCTCACCTCCTTCAAAGCTCCATTTTGATCAGGATTCAATGATTTCTCAGAACCACGGACCTGATACTTGATTCTAGCTTTGTCGCCAGACAACCTAGAAATGGTCTTTTCCAAATAAGCATCTAACCTCCAACTATCATCTTGCGATTGTGTGATGTTAACCATCATATTCTCCTGCTTTGGCTTGGTGTTGTCAGTGCTAGATGATTCTTGTGAGACAGCTTTGTTCCAAGCAGGGGCATGCCCTCCAGTATCCACCTGCCTATAAACATTCTCCTCCCCTGGTTTCCTGTCTCTACCAGAAGATTCTCTGCCAACAACACTACTCACCACGGATGTGGGCACCTCGGATTCAGCCTTCTTGTTACAAGCTGGGGCATTTCTTCCACAAAAAGGAGGAAAGTCTCTCACAGCTGAAACTTTTCTCCATGGAGAATACTCTGGGGAAATCAATTCCTTCAATAAAGCATGGGAATCCTCCATGTCCAAGCCCTCGTCATTGTGACGTGTTTCTCCACCGGGTTCTACCTTTGTGTGCTCAGGCCCAATGGGGCGATGACCAGGGGTGAGGTATTGCTCATCCACTTCAAACCCATCCACACGGTGGTTAGCCGAGATTTTGCACCCTTTGACAGGCATGCCAATGTTGTTTTGAAAGATGGCTGGAGAGTGCACGTCAATTCCATTTACAGAAGGGATTGCACAAGGAGTTTCTTTCTGGCTTGCTGGGTCATCCAGACAAACAGATGCAACCTCAATTTTTTCAGGAAAGGTCTTTGTTGCAAATCTGCCACACCCTGGGGGGAAATCACGAACAGCAGAAACCCTCCGTTTATACATTTTCGGCTAGCAAATAAAGCACAGAAAGGTGCCAACTTTCCCAATGACCTGACCCTGTATTTGCAATGCGTTATCCACAAAACCAATTATGTGACAAACACAATCATTTGTTAAGTTAATTCATGAAGCAAGCTCATATTACCACCACATAAACACACACACACATTGAAAATCATTTGTTAAGTTAATTTTTGTATTTTCTTTGAAAATTTTGTTTCACAATTTTTTAGTTCATTTTTTTATTAATTTCTAAAACATGTCTATTATGTGACAAACACAATCTTCATATTTTTAAAATGAGAAAAAAATACATATTTGCTGATGTTATACATGTTTCCATATTTATCTTTAACGCTACCAAGAAATAGATAAGTGTTTCAGATTACAAACTTATTTATGATATAAATATAAAAATCAGCAGAGATTATTAACCAATATCTAACAATTTATCAACCAAGTTCTCAATTCATAATTGCCTGCCATCCAATATTAAGGGATGAATTCAAGGGTAAGGATGAATAAAATAAGCAAGGTGGTGATTAATTTACCCAAAAAAAAAAGCAGAAGTTTCATTGCTCAAATCCTATGTTAGTTCTAGAAAAAAAAATTGATGGAACGTAGTAAAGCTATCAAATGATTAGCATTCAATTGAAAATGAGGGAAAACTAGCTTTAAAAACTTTAATGGGTTTTAAAGCAAATACATGCAATCACCCTTCCATTGCAATCAGATGTATATTTCTTATTAGATGTTGAGGACAACTGGCCCTGCCCGTCGTTCTACAAAAGGGCAATGGACAGCTGAAAAGGATACATTATTTTTGAGGCCGTTCAACATTTTATAGGTTTTTCTTTTATCTCTCTCAACATGGTATCAGAGGAAGGGAGAAACCCCTAATTCTTTCTGATTAGTCGTCATCAGAAAACCCTACCAGGACTTTTTTTTCGACAAACTTTTCTCACGACATCATTTTCCTGCGACGCGCTTTCACCCCAAGCCTCTCTTGATGCCGACTAGCTACCCTACATCCCCGCTTCTGACATCCGAGCCTTGCACATTCCTCTTTTGGGCCTTTTTTTTACCTCCTACGGTCCTCCAACCAGTTTTTCCGGCGACTTAAGGCTATTTTCTCTTCACCCCAATCCCTGCACATGCCTTCGGAAGCATTCTTCTACTTTCTGGTTGTGCCACAGAAGCAATTCCTCAGATTTTCTCTGTTCAGCCGCATCCAATGCTGTCTTAGTGCTTTCTTCAATCCTCTAGCTCAATCTCAGTTGCAGTCCCCACTTTGATAAATGCGACTTCGCCAGAAAGTTTTGCTATTCTCTTGGATAGATTTTCTGAATCATAGACAGAATCAATCTCGGACAGCTCTTTCTTCCGCCTTGAAATTCTAGCTCAGATATGCTCCTTAGCAGAGGAATCTGCAACAATTGTGGTTGAGCCTTTATTAACTATTACTTTTCTTCGATCTCAATATACTTCAGTCTTCAGATAAGTAGATATGGCTACTAAAACTTCCATTTTTTTATCTATTATATCTGAATCTCCTATAATTACTTCGGAGAAATTGATTGTTAATAAAAATTATTTTTCCTAGTCTGCCTCTGTTAAACTTTAGTTTATGGGAAAGGAAATAAGGATCACCTGATAACATAGATAGAAGATATCCCTAAGATTAACCAGGTATAGTGAAGGAAGATTGATATCCAATTATGTAGTGTATTATGACAATCAATTAATCCCAAGATTCTTCTTCATCTTCAAGCCTACAAAATTTGTGTTAAATTTTGGAGTCAGACCAAAGAATTATATACAAAAGATATTCAGCATCTTTATAAAGTAACTTCTGATATTATCCATATCAGCCAATAAGACTTTAATATACCTACTTATATTGGTCAAATAATTTCTCTTAAAGAGTTCTTGACTGTGATGCCACTTACTCTTGATATTGTGACTTAACAAACATAGCTTGACAGGTTCTTCATTGTCCTTACTCTTATTGGCCTTTGTTTGGATCTTAAGCCTCTTCGCGATCAGATTCTTGATAGTTCATCAGTTCCATCCTTGGATGATGTATTTGCTAGTCTCATTTGTATCTAGTCCATAGACTTTATCACCAGATAGCATTTCAAATTCTTCTATGTTAATTTTTCACACTACCTCTCAAGAGAGATGCAATGGTAATCGAGGTAGAGGATGACGTCACCAATACACCTATTGCAATAGGCTTGGCAATACTCATGATCATTGTTATCAGTTACATGGCCGGCCACCCCGCACTGCCCACATGGCCTAGTCATCTGATTCTGAGCCGATCCAACCTTCAAACTCCTCCACATCTCAGAATATCCTCACCCCTAATAATGCGTATGATGACTCTCTTCGCTATCAAGCAACTAAGTCCACTTATGTTGCTTTTGTTGCCCAAACCAATAATACATTTGCTTTCCTTACTCATACATCTTCTCTTGGACCGTGGATTCTAGACACTGATTCTGCTGATCATATATATGGTAATAAGAATTTTTTCTCTTCTATACTATTACCTCTGTTTCACCCACTATTACATTGGCTAATAGTTCTCATACTATGGCTAAAAGTATTGATTTGGCACATTTTATCATCTCTCTACCTCTCATGTTTGTTCTTTATACTCCAAGTGTCTCTTTAATCTTATTTCCATCAACAAAATCACTCACTCTTAACTGCTCTTATTTTTTCTGATAAATTTGTGACCCTACAGAACCAGCATACATGGAAGATGATTGACATAAGATGTGAGTTTCAAAGCCTCTATCACCTCTCCTCGCATTCATCGCCTAGAATTTGTGTCTCTGCTGATGTTCTTCTCCTCATCCATAGTCATCTCGACCACCCTAGTCTATCTAAGTTTTGGAAAATGGTTCCTCATTTTTCTACTTTATCATCACTTATAAGTAAATCCTATCAGCTTCAGAAATATTCTCATGTCTTGTTCCCAAAGAATTTAAATAATCAGACAGTCTCTTTTTGTACTTGTCCATACTGATGTTTGGGGTCACTGTTAAATTGAGTCTACTTTTAAATTTCAATATTTTATTACTTTTATTGATAACTATTATCAATGTACTTGATTATTATTAATAAAAAGTCGAGCTAAATTATATTTTATTTTTCAAAAATTTTATACTGAAATTCAGACTCAATTCAATATTTTTATTCATGGGTTACGTAGTGACAATGCCAGAGAATATTTTTCTGCACCATTTATTTTATTTATGTCCCAGCATGGAATCCTTCATTAGTCTTCTTGTGTTAATACTCCTTAATAAAATGAGATAGCTAAACATAAGAATTATTATCTCATTGAGATGTCTCATACACTCCTCCATTGTCATGTTCCTTTTTGTTTTTGGGGGGCATTTTTATTGCTTGTTATTTAATTAATTATATGCCTTCTTTTGTATTATGTAATCAAATTATTCATTCACTTCTTTTCCCTGATCAGCTATTTTATTTCTTTTATCCTCATGTCTTTGGTTGTACTTATTTTGTACATATTCTCACTCCAAAACAAAACAAGCTTTCTGATACAAGACTTCAGAAGGTTTATTGTTGCTATTCTCTTGAGATTTGTTGATACTCTCTCTACTAATGTCATCTTCTTTGAAGACTCACCATTCTTCTCCTCATTTGAGTCTCTTCATGTTTCTAATGTCTTATCTCTTCTTATTCTCTCTGTCTATATTTGATGTGCTTTCTCGACCACTTCAAGTTTATCATCGTCACCATGCTATTGTTCCTCCCCCTTCTGTTGAGGTCTATGCTGACTCACTTCCTATCCAAGTCACTTCTCCTACATTGGATCTGCCTCTTACTCATAACTAGCTCATTACTCTTTGGAAAGGTAATTGATCGACTCATAACCCTCATCCTATTTATAATTTTTTGAGTTAATATCGTTTATCTTCACCCTACTCTGTATTTGTCTCTGTTATGCTTTTGCTCTTCCCACAAATGCCAATGAGACTCTTTTTCATCCGGACTAGTAACAAAAATGATTGATGAAATGACTACTCTACACTCCACTAGTACTTGGGATCTTGTTGTTTTGCCCTCGAGTAAATCTCCAGTTGATTATTGTTAGGTTTACACATTTAAAATTGATTATGATAATCAAGTTGATTGCCTTAAGACCCGCTTAGTTGTTAAAGGATATACTCAGGTTTATGAATCTGCTTATGGTGACACATCATCCCATGTAGCCAAGATTGCTTATGTTCGTCTACTTCTCTCCATGGTTACTATGTGTTCTTGGACTCTTTATCAGTTGAATATTACAAATATATTCCTTCATGATGATCTTGCTGAGCTAGTTTATATGGAGCAACCTCCCGATTTTGTTGCGTAGGGGAGAGTTTGTTAGTATGCAAGTTACGCCGATCTTGCTGAAGATTGCTTCTGTTCGTCTACTACTTTCTCGCACATGGTTTGGCCTTTTTAATTCTATTGTTCAAGAATTACGCATGATTCATAGTATAGCAAACCATTCCATATTTTATTATCATAACTCTTAGGGACAATGTATTTATCTAGTTATTTATGTGGATGATATCATCATTGCAAGCGGTAATCAAGATAGCATTCAAAAATTAAAACAACATATTTTCATGTACTTTCAGACTAAAGGCTTGGGGAAGCTCTAGTACTTTCTTGAAATTGAGATAGCTCAATCAAGTTTTGGTATAGTTCTTTCCCAAAGAAAATATGCTTTAGACATCTTGAAAGAGAATAATATGTTAGACAAGGAATCCTTTAGGAGATCTTGAAAGATATTTATAACTAGTAGGTAAATTGAACTACCTCACCATTACTCAACCAGATATTTCTTTTCTTGTGAGTGTTGTTAGTCAATTCCTACAGTCACCATGTGATAGCCATTAGGATGATATAATTCACTTCACATTCTTCGATTTATCAAAAGCACATCAAGTCAATGTGTGTTGTACGAGAATAAAAGTCATACCTAGTTTGTTGGTTACACAAATGCAGATTAGGCTAGTTCACCCACAAATAGACATTTCACTTTAAGGTATTGTGTTTTCAATTATGATAATCTAATATCCTGAAAAAGTAAGAAATAAAATATAGTAGCTAGATCGAGTGTTGAAGCCAAGTATCGGGCTATGGCTTTGGCAATATATGAACTAATATGACTGAGATACATTCTCAAAGAGTTGAGATTTGGAAATGAAGGACAAATGAAGCTCATTTATTAAACCAAGTTATCTTGCATATTACATCCAATTCGATCTTTCATGAAATATTCAAATACATTGAAGTTGATTATCACTTCATTAGAGAAAAGATCGCATCATAATATGTGACTACTAATTTTATCAATTCAAATTAACAACTAGCAGACATCTTTACTAAAACTCTCAGAGATCCTAGGATTAAATACATTTATAATAATCTTGATACATACATACATATATATATATATATATGCTCCATCTTGAGGAGTGTTAGATGTTGAAGATAACTAGCCATGCTTGCCATTTTACAAAAGAGCAAAGGATAGCTAAGGAGGATACATTATTTTTGAGGCCGTTCAACATTTTAAAGGTTTTTCTTTTGTCTCTCAACATTTCTTAATAATATAGCAATTTTGTATTGTAAAAATCATTTACATGAACCCTATACAAATGAGGATCAATCTCGCATAACTCCTAATTACCCCTTTTGCGTAACGAGAGTCGAGAATCATCTTGTCTATTCAAATCACGCCAAACACTTAACTTGGAAGCACACTAATATCTTTCATATATTTGTTTCATTAAAAATTAAATCACTTTTCATTTCATAGATACTTGCAAATAACAAACTTATCTTCCAATTAAAAAAATAGTTGTAAATGCTTGTTAAAATTAAAGAGTGCTAACAAGTTTATCATGATATTACAATCACAAATAGAACACATATTTTATTAGATCATTGATTATTTTCTAGCTTTTCATTAATCATGATTTTCATTTCCATTTGATTCTAGTATAGATCAATCCATCATTATCCCAATACTTTTAATTGAGTTAAAAATAGCACATCTTATAAAATCATTAAAAAGTTACCAACCAATAGAGATGTTCAAAAATGTCATCGACCCAATTCTCAATTTTCAATTCTCAATTATCCAACTTCCCATATTATAGAACAAACTCAAATGTTTATCATGAGTAAATAGACAAAGTGATGATTTTACAAAAGAAATAAAATTGTTTTATTTGTTTTAGATTTGATTCTTATTCAATTCCTAGATTGTTAACACTTAAAAATGACAAATCAAAGAGAATGTCTATGAAAAAATAAATATTATCAACAAAATTATTTGAACAAGTAATTAGTTATATATTTTTTTTGATATTCCAATAGACCAGCCCCTTTCACTAGATAAATGAATCATATCAGTGCTTACAAAAACAAAAAAAAAATGTCAATCATATAAAAAAATAATTTCCTACAAAATTTAAGTAATCATTTTGAAATACAGTTTCTCTAAAAAACTTTGATAAAATTATATTAAACATCATTTTTTGGATGAACCATTCATTAGTTTATCATTACCGCTCACATTACCATGTGTGAAAAAAAGATAAATTATATAGACTTATACTTTTCCTAAGGCTTTCATCAAAATTAAAAAAAAATATTATTATTGTCTGACTTTGAAAATGTTATAATATATTTTAAACATGACTTAGAATACTATCTAATCTTACTTGAGATGCATCAAAAGTAAAGTAAGACATGACAATCATTATATTGCATAATTCAATTACAATTCAATGACACAACACACGAATACATCACTTATGACAAATAACTTTGTACTTAAATCAATTTCTTCATTATTGATGATAATACCTACTATGAAAAAATTTTGCTCTTCATTCTTTCCACCAAAATCATTTGCTACATTAGTTTGTAACGTACATCAAGTGACCAGCACCCTGAGACTCCTACTTTAGCATGGGATCTGCAAGATTTAACATTATCTTTAAAAGTCAAAGATTTTATATGATAAATCTAGAACACGAGATCTATCACCTTTGAATATAGATATTATTTATTATACCAATATATGACATTTAATATATGTATGCAACATAAAAATTTCTCAGATGATCAGATATCACAAAATTATTATCGTATTAACATATTTAATTTTATTATTCTTATGAGATCTGATGTGTTAGTATTTATACAATCGCATCCAAATAACAAACTTTCTAAATGAGCTGAATTTATTTGGCAATTCACTTTTATCATAAAGCATCAAGTTGACATTGACTATTAGATCACTAATACTTTCATTTGAGTTTACCATATTCTCAAATTTATGAATACACATATTTGATAACAAATATGTGTAATTGAAATCAAAATCATGAAACTTTGAAAATTCATATCTAGGACACTCAAAACCAACATCATATCATTGGTTTTGTGCATCCTAAACATGAATTTCCAAAGTTTCATGATTTTGATTTCAATTACACAGCTCCTAGAAGTTCCTCATTGAGAACATATTTGTTTTCTCATCTAAGAATATGTTTAAAATGGATCAAACTCCTAGGCCAAGTTTAATTGAAGAAGCCATACACTTTTGACACAAGCAATACAAATAACCTTTTTTTTGAATTACTAAATTGTGTGCACATACACTTCAATTAAACTTTTTTCTTCAATAATTAAATGATGAATAATTTATTAAACTTTGTGAAATGTATATGATGTTTTCGAGATAATGTCCTGATATCGACATGTCGAGTAGAAATACAAACACATATCCTTGGATGTACACTCCAATTTCAGTCCAACATACTTCGTGGTCTAACTGTAAAATATATTATTCTAGAATTAGTGAAACCTATTAGTCCACATGATTCTGATTTTATGATATATAATTAATTTTCTAAAATGGCCCACAATATCCTAGATTGTAGGATCACAAATATTGTGTAATTGCATGAATTAACTTTTATCAATGTATAATTTGGATATTGAGGTGTCAAATGGGTTCGAAAAACATGCACAACATGAAGCATAGCCCACAAGGCAAGGGCTAGGCATGACACAGCCCAGCTCCTAGAGATGTGGAGCTATAGAAAACCAATTTCCCTAACATATTTAGCTCTTAGAGATGCACATTTTAGTTATTTATCATTTTTCTAATGCCATGTAGAGAGATCCACATCCAATCCACATAATAGCTTAAGTTCTTATGGAAATTCACATCTAACCATCTACTCTTTTCCTCTAACATGGGGGGGCACTGCTTGAAAGAATGAGTCATGCCAAACTTGAAGCACAGCACATCTCCGATGATAACATACGCCATGCTGTATTCCGTCAGGGTCTCTCATGATCCTGCTCAGATTATGAGGTGTCCATGATCCATGACCGAAAACATGTGCCACGCGATATGGTTTGGCATGACAAATAGCATGTGTTATGCTCGGGTCGAAGCCAAGCAACGTCTTCCATCACCACCCATGAACCAACCCAACAGTATATTTTTAGCACAGTGACTATCTAGCCATTGACAATAACTAAATTCTATCCGAAAGCTCCCAACAATAAAAAATAATAATAATTAATTTTTCAACTCACATCTATTACCTATAAATATAAACTTAATTTTTTTTTATATAATTCTCTCTTTTTATCTTTAATTTTCATATTCTATTAGAAAGTTATAAAATTTAAATTTTCCTAAAATTGAAAAATAAGATATTCAAAATCATAAAGTGATACATAAATCAATTAAGTAGAACTCTTACAACCGGTAAGTGGTCAACATTATTAGAAAATTTAAAAAACATTTTCATTGTTATATATTTAAATTAAACTCCTCTTTTATAATCCAAATTTAATCTTTAACAGTAAATTAATTTCATATTGAAATATAAAATAAATAGTAATGAACTAAATAATTTAATTTATGAAAATAAATTTAATATTTTTTAGGATTTAAATTTAGTGACTACCACCTCATTTAATTCTCACCAAATTCTTGCCACACATCAAAAAACATATAATTATAAAAAAATTTCTGTTATATTAACTGATGTCAATATAATAAAAAAATTATCCCAATATTTATATTATAAAAAAATATATAACTAAAAAACTAATAATAAAATGAGTTACATTAGAACATATATCAAATAATATATTAATAAATATGATACATTAAGTCTTAGAGAAAAATAGCTTATTGTAACTAATATTAAATATACTTCAATTTCAATGATTCTTTATATTTAATTATAAATTTATAAGATAATTATAAGTTATATTAATAACTAGTATGAATCCTCTAATGAAATTTAGAAAAAATCATATGTTTATATATTTTGTTCAGAAATGTATTCATTTTGATTATTGTATGATTCTTGAATTGACTTGTCACAGCTATATGATGAAATATTTTAAATTTAATGATGACTTAATTATTAAAGAACTTAAAAAACATGTTTGTGTTGTATTAGCAACCTAATATAGATAGATTATTCATAATAATATTCTATTTATATGTGTGACTATCCATTATAATGATTCTAATTACATACTAAAAAATTTAAATTTTAATCAAATATTTAATTTTCATGATAATTTTATCATAAATGATTGTCTCATGACAAACTTTTATGTTTTAGTATTTAATGTGGTATTTTTATCCTTTTTTATTATTTTTATTTTTATCTTTGGCTATCCTAATCTCATTTTCCTACTTGTATCCTAATCTGATTTTTGTTTATTATTTTTACGTTTATAATGGAAACACTCGACCTATGGCTATCTAATCTCATTTTCCTGCTTATATATAAGATTAGGAATTATATATCTATGTATGAAAAATATAGTTCAATTTATTTAGATGTTTTACTTTCATCATGATATCATAGCTAGGTTTGCACACCCTAGAGAGTGAGAGAGTGTGAGAGTGTGTGTGTGTGTGTGTGTGTGTGTGTGGGTGTGTGTGTGTGTGTGTGTGTGTGTGGGTGTGTGTGTGGGTGTGTGTGTGTGTGTCTGTGAGTGCGCGCGCCTGTGCATGCATGTGTGCATACAATGAAGATGTGATGTTATAGTGGTGTTGGCGTAGGTGCTCTGTGATAGAAGTCTGCAACAGGCACCGACATGCACGCATGGTATTGTACAACAATGCCTTTATGCCTTTATGCCTTTATGGTATTGTGCAACAGGCACCGACACACCACATACGTGATGTGTGTGGTGTTGTGCGATAGTGTGATGTGGAACATGTGATGTGCGAGTGCGACAGTGTGGAACAGACATTATGGGTGATTGTACACCAAAATGGTGTACAAGATGTGCAATAAGTATCATACATGTATGGTTTATGCCTTTATGAGGTGTTGTGCAACAGTGCAGTGCATGTGTGATAATTTAGTGCAGCCATGGTGCAGTGTAAGAGTATGGAGTACATGTGACGATGTGATGTGGTTGCAAGGGTATTTACTATGATATTTACAATGTGGTATACTTATGTTATTGTGATATTTAACTGCTATGATGTGAGATGTATTGTGACTAGAAGAAAATAAGATTTTCAATTATTACTATGTAGAAGACAGATAAAAACTATACAAAAAAGAATATTAAAATTTGCATGTCATTATTCAAAAAAAATTTAACCATCTGACAAAGAATTCTATTAAAAATGAGACAAAGTGAGCATGAATAATGACTAATTTCCAATTACTTATTAGCTTATGATAATTTATCGAAATATAAATATTCTCAATTTTCACTTCTTATACTACCTATAAGATATTATCAAAATTTACAATATTCATATACTCATCTCAAATAAAAATATCAAATAGATCGTGTCACTGTGTCATGCCGGATACGGCACAATATGATTGATTCTCGTGTCATGTCTAGTACGACATAGAAACCAACCAATCACCATGGCACAGCACGATTGGCTTGCATAGTACAGGGTTGTGTCAGACCATCCCCATCAAAATCTCATTACATGAAAATACAATAAGTAGCCAACTTATATGATCAGCCAATTTCAATCAGTCACATAAGCAAGATCCAGCTTACGTGACTAGATTTAAAAAAAAATGGCCAACCCCATCAAGCATATACCCAATGGAATTTGACCAGCGACTCATAGCTGATCCAAGTCCTCGAGCCAGTGGACCATAACACCGGGCCAAGCAAGCAAGTCGTGTCTGGCTTGGCATGAGGCATAGCTCATGCCAGCCCAACCCAGCATGAGCTGTGCCACAGGACAGCACGGTCCAAAACTAGGCACGACCAAATTTAGAATGAGACCATTATTATAGCATATATTCAAATAAAAAAATAATCAATGAACATTTTCATCAAAGCCTTGAAGATGCTTTAACTTACTTTATTATTCTTTCAAATTTAGTATTGTAGACTTGTATTCACTAGCTTGATTAAGAGCATTATGGTTTTATTATTATTTAGTTGATTTTTTATATTTTTAATAAAAAATACTTTTACCCATTAAATAAGAATATTACTATACTATTTTAGTTTATATATATTAAATTTATTAAACACAATTAAGATTATTTTGTACCATGCTAAAATATTATTCAAGTATTCATATACAAATCAACAATCAAATAGAAGTGGTTACCAATATTTTTAAAATAATTTTTAACACGCACCTTGACAAACGCCTCAACGCAAGCCATTCGTAAAACACCTCAAGATATTTAAAAAAAACATGGAGCTCAACGGAGCTCCACGCAAGCTCCATCGAGCTTTCCATGGAACAGAGAAAAGACGAGAGGAGAGGGGGCCAAGGGCCAAGACAAAGGCGAGGGAAAGGAAAGAGACTTTTTAATATATTATAAAATATATTCCATACTATTTATTTATGAATAATATGAAAAAAATAAATAATAAATGATACAACTTCATACTCTTAAATTTCATTAATAAATACTAAATAGTATTTCATACTATATATTAATACAAATATTAATTTAAATTTTTAATTTGATAAAGATAAAATTATTTTAAATTTATTAAAATTTAATATATTATAAAATATTTATTAAAATATTTCATACTATTTTATTTTATTTTAAATATATTATAAAATATTTATTAATTATATTTATAATCAAGGTGCGTCTTAAAAATATTTTTTATCACTTTGATTTTTTATGTTTGTATTTATACTATTTTATTTTAATTAAATTTCTTAACTCTTATATTGAGATGTTTAGCTAATTAAAAAGTAGCATTTGTAGTAAGATTAACTTCCTAAATAAAGTATAATCCCTAATGGCATTCAACAATACTTCTTATTCTTGTTTAAATTAAATCGTGTCACTATTTGAACATCACTTCAAAACTAAGAAATTATCTAAATTTCTTGAACTAAATTAAAAATTACAAAATGAACAAACCTTTTGAGTCTAATGATTTTTGTTTCATCATTTGAAATAATAATATCATCATATATACATATCACAAGCAAAACAAATCTTTCATTTATATTATAAAAATATATAATTCAAAAATCTCAATTCAAATTTGTTTTAGATTTTTTTAGTAGATAAAAGACTTTCTACATAATACAAACCGAATCAATAAAACTTTAATCAAAAAACATGATTATTTTATACAAATTTCCTCCTCTAACTAGTATTTGTATTGAAATTAACCTCCTAAGCAAAATAGTACTCGTATTTAGCTACCAAGTTCAAACTATACTAGAACATTTATTTCTTATTTTTTATTCTAAATGAAAATGAGCACCTCTACTAGAATATCACTTTAATGCTATGAAACTTTCTAAGTCACAAAATCTTTCATTAAAAATTATGCATAAAAAAATTTTTTGAACCTACTAATTTTCATCTTCATCATATGGAGTAATAATGATGTTATATACATATATATCTAAAGAAAAACATATCTTTCATCTATAATCCTAAAAAGTAATCATAAAAACTTTTGAACTAAAACTATCAATACTTGAAATAGGACAAAAATATTAATGAAATGAAATTTTATAAGAATTATTTTAATAAATACTTAGAAAAATAGTAGTATCTCATTGTGATATTGACATAATTAAAAATAAATATGAAACTATTACGGGAATTGTTCTACATGTGAAATCTCAAATACATTTTTTATATGAATAGTAGTACATTAAGAATCAACTTTAATTTCATCTCTTTTTGAGTTGATCATAAAATTGTTGAAAAAATATATTTAAGAGATGCCTTAATCTGTGATGCTCACAAATAATATTATCCTAACTAATAAAATCAATAAAAATCTAGATTAAAAATTAGACAAACGATATTATACATTAGAAAACAAAAGTTTTAATATTAAACGATTAATAACTTAGTATTTAATTTATACTTTTATCTTATCATAAAATAGAAAATATAATTTAACTAAAATAGAAATTAATAAAATTATAGATTATGATTCTTTTTGGAATCTAAGATTTTTAATTCAAATAAAATAATAAAATTAAGAGTAAATAAACTAAATTACTAAAATTAATTGAATGAAATAAAAGGATAGTAGCTTAGTTAAAAAAATTATTATGAGATACTTATTAAATTAGTCATATTTTATAATTCAGAATTTTATGCAACTATAAAGATAAGATACTAATAAATTTGCTAAGCTAAGATGTATAGTAAAAGATGAGTGTGTACATCAAATCTCAATTAGTAAAATTATAAGAGATACAATTAAAAAGTGTTTAGTTATCAAACATAAAAAAAATCAAAGAAAAATATCATATATAAAATAGGCATGTGAAGAGGAAAAGTACAATTTAAGTTAAAAAGTAAGTAGATTTATAAGCCAGTGGATAATATAAAATTAGTGAAAAAGAGTTAAAAGTTTAAGTAAAGATATTAAAAAATTATGCATGGAGCATGCATTATGTCTTTACAGGAGTTTGTATGAAAATCACAAATCTTAAAAACTAATCTTTATATGCTTGACAGTTCGACACTGATAACATAGTGTCCTTTCATAAGTCTACTTCATCTTTTGTTCTAGTCTAACTAATGAACAACAACTACAACTAAATACAAGTTTCTTATACAATTAGAAAATTAATTTTCAAATTATATTACAATGTAGTACATTAATCTCTTTCATCATGTTAACACCATCACACAAATGCTAAACTTAAGAAGAGATTAGCGATTATGTTCACTGTTGCAAAATATCCACTCTGAAAAACACAGAAAATTAATACTTGTATGTGTGGAATATGGAGTCATTATGTTAGTTTAAAAAGAATGATCATGTGGGTTCCTACTGTAGACTGATAAAGATGATTGTCCTATCCATGGAACCTCAATTGTGCTAGAAACTGACTCTGCTGAGGTGGGGGTTTACAAAGAACCACTCACTCAAGAAAATAGGTATGGAAAGAGATGCAGCAGTGGAAGGTTGGATTTTCTGATGACAGTGGACCTATTGGATTTAAAAGCCTTGATTTTGAGAAGTATAGTTCACCTACCATGGCCATGAATATTGAGAAATTCTAAATTACCAAACTAAGCATGCACTTTTTTGCACCTGTAATAGAAGTAGCTTCTTAAAAAAAAAGAATAGGATTGAAACAATTGCTGAAAGGAAAGTGTAGCCACCCAACAGTTTTTGTATCAAAGATGAATGCTATAACCAGAGAGATCACAGACTTGGCAGGAATATCTGATGTAATGATGACAGATGATGACTCACTGATCGCATGACTAACATTATTGTGTGTGAAACTATGCACATCAATAATATATCATGAACAGCACAGGTAAATGATGATCGGTAAACTTGAACAAGTGAAAGATAATCTGTAAATTAAGGTTTCCGGTAAGCAGTGGCTAGGATTTTCTAAAACCCCAGCTTTAGAAAAGTATTTGGAGGGTTTAGAATGTTTGTAAGTATTTTTAAAGTATTCCAACCATGTTAAAGAGCAAAGGTTTGGTGCGGGTATCTGATATAACTGTTAAATAAATATTAAATATCAATTTTTAATGCGAAAGATGAAATGTCAAGAGTTGGCAGTTATATTTACGGGCGATAATAATTTTTAATTTTCAGTTTTAGAAAGGTAAACTATAACTTATAAATAAATTATTATATTGCTTGTAAGAAAATAAATAAAAGAAAAAACCTCTCTTTAGAAATAATTCTCCTCAGTTATAGTTTGCAACCAGTAATTTTTTTTTACAACTTGGTATCGGAGGGATGAGGAGTATAATCAATAATATGTCGCTGGCTCGATTAACAAATGTGAACTACGAGAATTGGAACATCCAAATAAAAACTCTTCTCGGTTCTGTGGATTGTTGGGAGGTTGTTCAAGATGGTTTCGAAGAATCAGAATCTACCGAATGACATACGACATCTCTAAATAAGACGTTGAAAAAAATACGATCAAAAGATAAGATGGTATTGTACATAGTGCCAAGCTGTTGATGAGTCAGACTTTGAAAAGATTGCGAGTACAAAAATTTTAAAAAAAGCATGTGATATCTTGGAGACTGTGTACAAAGAAACCAACTAAGTTAAACAAGTTAGCATTCAAACTCTTCACAATAAGTTGGAAGTCATGAAGATGAAGGAGTCAGAAGGTGTATCTGATTACATCACGCATGTTCAAACCATAGTGAATCAACTCAACCGAGATGGAGAAAAGTTATCCGGTGTGCAGGTCGTGAAAAAGATTCTGATGTCATTAACTGACGGTTTCGAGAATGTAGTATGTGTCATAGAAGAGTCAAAGGATCTAACAACATTCATGACCGACGAGCTTGCCGGTTCCTTAATGGCACATGAATATCATAAGAAGAAGAAAAAGAATGAGGAGACACTTGAGCAGGTACCTCAAACCAAAACATCATTCAATGATGAAAATATATTCTATTCTCAAAACTTTCAAGATAAATGGCATAACCATGATGATCGAGGAAATAGTCGATGTGGAAAAAATCACAGTCAAGAAGGGTATCATGAAGAGAATTGGTAATCAAACTAACAAAATTAGCATGGAAGAAAATGCGGTCATGGAAGAGGCGGTTGGTCAAATTATTCCAACATCGAGTACTACAAGTGCGACAAATATGATGACTATGTGAAGGATTGTAATTCTAATAATTATTATAATTATGGAAAGGTGGGGGATTTTACAAAAGAATGTCGAGTCAAAAAATAAATGGAAGAGACAACCAACCTAGCCATGAAAGATAAGATGAAAGAATGTTTTCTTTTAATGATATATAATAAAGTCAACACCGACAATGACACGGTGTGGCACTTCGACACGGCTACAAGCAACCATATGTATGGGCACGAGCATTATTTCAAAGAGATGCGAAAAGTTAAAGTTGTATCTCTATCATTTAGAGATGGTTCAAAGGTTGATACCAAATGTCAAGATACGAATTATTATGTACAAAAGAATGATTTCATTGGGTCAATCTAAGATGTGTATTACGTATCAAATCTCAAGAACAACATTTTAAGAATGTGGCAACCCATGAAAAAAGGTTATTTGATTTTTATGAAAGACCAGATATTACTATTAAATGACAAGAAATGACGTTCAGCCACACAAGTTGAAATGGGAAGAAAACAAATTTACAAACTGAATTTTAGAAGTATACGAGAAAAATATTTGTAAGTCAACGCAGAAAAGAATGCATCATTATAACATCTCTATTTTGGTTACATACATCATGAAAGCCTAAACAAGTTGATAAAAAAGAATATGGTGCACGAACTATAGAACATGAAATACGAGAGAAATTTTTACAAAGAATACGTGCTGGAAAAGCATGCAAGAATATCATTTTAAAAGAATGCATAATATTAGGCTAAGCAACATCTCGAGTTGATTCATTCCGACATATGTGGATCAATCACCTATGAATCTTTCAGCGGCAAAATGTATTTTATTTCCTTTATTGATAATTTTTCATAAAAAACTTAGGTTTAATTTCTGAAAGAAAAATCTAAGGTGTTTGAGGTATTTAAAAAATTCAAAGTACTGATAGAAAAGATAACTGGTAGATACATCAAATCTATACGATCCAATAAAGGTGGCAAATACACTTTGATGATTTTCATGGAGTATTATGAGAAGCAAGGCATAAGATAATTTCTAACTATACTGTACTCACCACAACAAAATAGTATGGCCGAAAGGAAGAACTAGACCATTCTCAACATAGTTCATTTAATACTCAAAAGCAAGAAATTACCTAAGGAATTTTGGGCGGAAGCCGTGCAATACGCCGTCTATATTCAAAATCGGTGTCCATGTGCGCAGTTGTATGATCAAACACCGCAAGAGACATGGAGCAGACAAAAACCAACAGTCTCTCATCTCAAAGTATTCGACAGTTTGACCTACACACACGTGCCAAATCAGCAACGAACAAAGCTCGAAGAAAAAAGTAAAAGATATATTTTTATTGGGTATGATGAGAAAACAAAAAGATACAAGTTATTCGATCCGATAAACTAGAAGATTCTAGTAAGCTGTGATGTATGAGTTCATGAAGCAAATAAATGGGATTAGAATAAAGCAACTAAGTATATCATCAAAGTTAGAGAATCATCAACTGTTATACCAAAAACCATACCAGAAAATTCTAAAACTATTGATGATAAAGATGAACCACGACAACCCAAAATACAAAACTTACAAGATTTGTATGATTCGATAAATAAGGTACACCTTGTATGTCTTTTGGTAAATTCTGAGAATTTAAGTTTTGAACAGACGATACAAAACAAGAAGTGACAAACTGCCATAGACGAGAAAATTAAAGCAAAAAATCGCAACAACACATGAAAGTTAACAAAATTGCCGAAAGGAACTCAGCTTATTGATATCAAGTGGGTATTTAAGAGAAAGACGAATGCTCACTGTAATATAGAATGGTATAAGGCAAGACTTGTAACAAATGGTTACAAGCAAAAGATAGGAATCAACTATGCCGAGGTGTTTGCTCTCATTGTAAGAATAGAGACAATCAGATTACTCATTTCACAAGCAACTCAATTCAAATGGCCGATATTACAAATAGATGTCGAGTCTACATTTCTGAATGGTGTGCTTGAAGAAGAAATTTATATTAAACAATCACCCAGGTACATAAAAATCAGAGAAGAAAAGAAGATGTTGAAATTGAAGAATACACTTTATAGTTTGAAGCAAGTCATAAAGTGAAGAAGAGTAGAGGTAATATGTTATTTGTTGTTTTTTATGTCGATCTCATTTTTATGGGAAATAATAATGAAATAATACAAAAGTTCAAGAGCATAATAACACGGGAATTCGAGAAGACAAATTTGAGCTTGATAAAGTTTTTCCTTGATATTGAGATAAGACAAGGAAAGACGGATATCTTTGTATCCTAGGAGGTATATACAAATGAGATTTTGAAGATGTACAAGATGGAGTCTTGCAATCTAGTTTCAACACCAATGGAACTAGGTGCAAGACTCTCTAAGTTTAATGGAAGAGAATCAGTCGCCACAAACAAATACCAAAGTTTAGTGGAAAGTTTTCGCTATCTCACATGCACAAGGCCGGACTTTGCATTAAGTGTCGACATTGTAAGTCGATTCATGGGGGAGCAAATCTATTCACATTAGAGGGCTTAAGACAAATCCTACGGTACATCAAAGTAACAATGTCACTCGAATTATTCTATATAAATGTAGCAGATTACAAATTGATTGGATACTCCGATAATGATTGGTGCAAAGACTTGGATGATCGGAAAAGCACATCAGATTATGTATTTTGTATGGGTAACACGGCATTTACCAGGCTTTCAAAAAAGTAACCAATCATGACACTCTCGACATGTGAAACTGAATATATGGCAGCATCTTTGTGTATCTCATGCAATATACTCAGTAATTTGTTAAGCAAATTGAAATAACAACAACTCGGTGCAACTGAGATACGAGTTGACAACAAATCAACAATTGAGTTGAGTAAAAACCTGGTGAATCATGAGAGAAATAAGCATATTGACGTTCACTTTTACTTAATCTGAAATCAAGTGAAGGAAGAAAATATAGAATTAGTATACGTGACAAGTCAGGACCAAATCACAGATATCTTCCCGAAACTGGTACATACGATACTACTCGATAATTACAAAAGATTACTCGGCATGAAAGATGACAAAAACATTTAAGTTTATGGGAGAGTCTTGTTAAATAAATATTAAATATCTATTTTTAATGCGAAAAATAAAATGTCAAGAATCAACAGTTACTTTTAAAGGGTGATAATAATTTTTAATTTTCAGTTTTATAATAACAAACTATAGTCTATAAATAAATCATTGTATTGCTTGTAAAAAAATAGAATAAAAGAACAAACCTCTCTTCAAAAGTAATTCTCTTCAATTATAGTTTGCAGCTAACAATTTTTTTTACAGCAACCATGCCAGATGACAGCATATTGATCACATGACTAACACTGTTGTTGCGGGAAAAAATATGTAACTGAATAGTAAATCATGAACAGTACTAATGAATGTTTATCCGTGAATAATAATCTATAAATTAGGGTTTCTAGAAAATAAAACCCCAGCTTTAGAGAGATTTTATTAGAGGATTTACAAATATTACGAAGCATTTATAATATATGAATCACGTTAAAGAATAACTAATTTTATGAATTCGAAAATTTAAAAAATAAGTATGTATTTGAAGAGGAGAATTGTAAATAGAAATGTGTTTTGATTAGAAAATTAAATTATTTATTTTAGAAATTCATAGTAAACTAAATACTTTTGAAATGTATAGTAGATATCAATAATCAAGTAATAGTTTACCTACAAATAAAAAAAACTACTAATAGTTTAATGTTACCTACAAAAAATGTAACATACAAAAATAAATTTATTATTTTTTCTCTTAATTCACAAGTGATAGTTCATTTTAAATTGAAACATATCAAATCAAATAATACGAATAAAAAACAAAAAATAGAATATACATTGAGAATTAGAAAGGATAACATTATTCTGTTTGACAGTTATTTATCATAACTAACAAAATATCATTAATACAACTACATAATATGAAGTTGAAATAAAAACTGATTTTCATGAAATAACTAATATTTTTTTTAATTCTAATTCAGATTTAATATAAAATTATTTGATGAAATAAAAAAGAGAATATTAAATTATGTTTGATAGAGCGAAATGAACATAATACATAGACAAGTTTTTGGTAAAGAATCTTAATGACTAATTGCAATGAGTTAGTCATCATAGCTAAGAATATCAAATCACCAAATTGATTGTTTAATTTTACTTATTTTAAAATACACATCATATTTTTCTTAAAAAAATTGAATTGCTTAATAAATTCAATGAATTATCAAAACTATCATAAAATTAAATAAAGAATTATATATATAATTCCAACTCTAAATTGTAATTTTGAAATTTTATTGTATATTTTATTTATTTTATTTTTTTATTTTACTTGCATAGAATCACCCAACATGTGAATTGCCCCAATACACACACACACACAAGAACACACACCCACACAGACACACACACATATACATATGTTTTTCTCTTGTTTTGTGGAGTTTTGCTAAATTAATGAAATGTGCTTTATAGGTTACTTCAACATAATATCATCATTGAAACCTTATACCTGTGCACAACAGTTGTGTTGACACCACAGCAATGATGCCCACTGCGCCATTGTGTATCATGTGTGTGAAATTTTGTTTGAGTGATGTCGACGCACCCATGATGTGCAAGTAGTAAACACAACCAAAGTGTCGCTGGTCAAGAAACAACTGACTTCAACAATAGGCTTATTCTTCATCTGCATAATAAACCAGTCATGAAGCTGACATGAAACTACAATCTTGAACCTGTCGTGAAGCTAATGTGAAGCTACATCCTTGAACCCAATTTAACGTTGCATGTGGTGACCCAAGATGGTTCGTCGTGAGTTACAGTCTTGAACTCGACTTGAAGTGTGTGTTGATTAGTAATGTGCTAAAGGCTTAGGGTTTGATTTTGTGCAAGTGTTTACAGCCTTTGGGGTGAAGCTGTATGTGGTGACTTATGCCCGTGGTGTGCAAGTGTTTACAGGCTTTGGGGTGAAGCTGTATGCGGTGACTTGTGCCTGTGGTGTGCAAGTGTTTACTAGCAGTGGTGCTACAAGCTTCGGATTTGATTTTGTGGAGGTGCTACAGGCTCTGAGGTTTTTTTTTTTTTTTGTTGGTAGTGTTATGTTTGCTAAAATTGGTACATGGTTTCTAATAATAAAATGGTGACAATCAGTGTAAAACTACAAAGCATAACCCATTTGAAATTAAAGTAATATAAGTATTATTATAAACCAATTTAGTGATGATTTAATTTTTGAGCCAATAAAATGTAAAATATTTGTTATACAATCTATTATAGATTGATTTAGATTAATAGTTAGTGATTGATATGCAATTACATGTCTATCTGTGGCAGTCTATTAATTTAAGTCTGCCCAATATAATTGGCTCTTGTCAACCATACAAAAATATTTGTAAGAAAAAGTATGTGAGAGAATTGATGAGATAATATTTATATTGAAAGATTTGACTGCGTTTAAAAAATGAGATGTTCAGATTTTCAATATTATTTAATATGTATTCATTAGGGAAGCAATATATTTCTTTGAAAAAACAAATCCTAAGTGAGCAGGTGCTTCAAGATTTTCTAGAAATTTATCTGAATGTGATCCAGATATATACAACTGCTCTTAGATCTAGTAAAGTTGGTTTTAACAATTAGACTACTACAATTTTGCTTTCACATGATGACAATGAGAGAGTCAGAATAAATATTTCTAGAAGAAAAAAAAGCAAACAATGACTTACATTGTTTGTGAGAAATCATAACATACTCATAAGAAATATTGAACTTTGCATTCTTAGTTATGAAGAATATTTTGAGATTTTGAAGTTGTATAGCAAACTATCAGATTTACACAGATTAAATCTTCTAAGCGAACACCCACTGGTCTTGTTACACATACTTTGAAGTATTCCAGACTAATTTCCTAGGAAGCTAACAGCTCCAGCAATAAATTCATATTTTTACTACTTTTTATTTTCATTATCACACTCCAAACACTCATATCACAAACTTAGAGGCCAATACTCAAGCCACAAGCAATCATACTCTATTATTCTTATTTGTTGAGTCATAAATCTTTGATATTATTATAATAATAACACTTTTTTGAATAAGAAGACATTATTAATGTTGAATTGATTCTAACATTTGTTAAGTCATTATTATTTATTTTTTGTCAATTACTTTATTAAATAATTGAATGATATTATTGTATTTTATCCTTTTGATATTTTTATACATAATCAACAAACTATACAAATGATTTCATAAAATTGGGAAAATGTTTTGAACTTATTTTTTTCAACCCTCAAAAACTCTTCTAGATGTTTGAATGTCGTTGATCTACTAATTATACATTTCAAACTTGAACTTTAATAATTAAATAAGTTGAACATTGTGAAATTTAACATTGAGATAATGACTTTTATTGACTATTAGCTATATTAATTAGAAAAATTTACTAAAATTTCAAATATAAAATATCGAAATAATATTAGTAAGAAATCATTCTATATGATTCATTCAAATATATGATATTCTTGCGGAACTAACACATTATGATTTGATATATTTTATTATTTTTACTAATAATTATTCTTGATATACATAAAGAATTATTTTTGAAAAAACATCTTAAATTTTATTCACTTTTAAAAAATTTTATCAAATGATGAAAATATAATTTTAATATAGTATCAAAATATTAAAAACTAAAAATATTTTAAAATATATTTTAAATCAATTTTTTTTGATAAATATGTAATGATTCAATAGGTATCTTATACTGATACTCCTGCATACAATAAAATAATTGAAAAAATAAATAAATATTTCTACTACATAAATATATTCATAGATATTTATAAGAATAAATAATATTAATCATTAACTTCTTGATTAACCAGATGTCCTCATTTATACTTTTGGGTTATATCTCATATCAATAAGTGCATTTTCCTAATAGAGAAAAGATATTTCTCCTGATGTTTTTTAGATTTACTTACTTTGTTCTAGATATTTCTCCTAATAGATAAAAGATAGTCGCTCATGTTAAAAAGTGCATTTTCATTTCATAGTCTAATCCTTAGAAGAGATACAAATATTATTTAATAATACAATCAAGATGATCATTATAGCATAAATGTGATGCTCTTTCAAAATAGATTCTTTTAAAAATACTTAAAAAAGAAACATTTAAACACCATAGAGATTGGATCACCCTATCCAGTGGTCATCACTCACAATTGAACATGAGTGATCCAATCACCAAGCTCGCATCCATATTTTTTTTTATTTATTTTATATTTCATTGATAATAGAATCCAAGTTGAGCTGTTGCCCTAACCTTTACCCTTACCTATAAATAGGATTAAGAGATCCTTTGTATTTTATAAGTTTCATTAAATTAAGTTATTATTTTTTTGGATATTTTTACTTTCTACATAGTAGCACATTTTGAATTTTCAAAGGTTAAGGTTTCTCAACATAATTATAGTTTACTAATGCACTTATCAAATCTCCCTTCATGATGTAATAAGATTACACTCATGTAGAGGTAGTCAAACAAGTCAGGCAGCCCAAGCTCATCCCACAACATGGCCCAATTCAATCGTGTCTGACCCAGCACAACATAATCTGAAAACCTACCTGAACCCAAATCATGCCGGCCCGAGGCACAACTCATGTCGTGCTGGGCCAGACAGAGCTAAGCCTCATACCGAGCCAAGCACGACTAGGGTGCCTAGCCCACAAGCACGATTTGGCGGCATGGGTAAGTTTTTTTAATAAAACTATCACATGGTTGGCTAAGCGCATCCGCATGTCACGACCCAGTACATGATGAGTATCTTTAGATATTATAATATTTAAAATAAAATATTTAATATTATATTTAATAATACATCTAACATTTAAGTAGTCATTAACATGTTTATTATAATCATTAGAGATGAGCTATTTAAAAAATTTTATTTTAAATACATATGTCGTATCATTAACCTAATAATACAAAAAGAGATAAAAATTATTTCTTCTGTTTTAAAAAAAATACGTAACTCACTAAAATTTCTTCGAATGTCTAACAGCCAATAGAAATTAGATAGCTTATGTTTGTCGGTAGGTCTAAAGAAGAAATTTAAAACGAATGTAAGACACTGATGAAAATATACTTATCTAATGTTGGAGTCATGTATTCGATATGAATAAGTAATATCTGACTACGTCAATAATAAATAAGTGGCGAATTTATTATTAAAAACAGAGACTGGGATAAAAGTATCACGTAAACCAAGCAACCCGAGCCCGACACGAGGCACGGCCCGACTGAGTCGTGTCAGGCCCCGCATGACAGTCCAGAACTATGCTTGGGCCCATGTCATGCCGACTTGAGGCATGCTCGTGTCATGTCGGGCCAGGGGGTGTCGGGCCCTGTGCCAGGCCAAGCACGACCCAAATGCCTAGTCCAAAAGCACGGTTCAGCAGCAATACCCAACACCATGCCCCAAAATTTGGACCTGGTACTGGGTTTTGGGCATCGGGCTCATGTGACACATGATATGTCGGCCTTCGAGCTCAGCTAATGCCTTAAGGTCGGGCTCAACCCTATCTCAATTCCAGATCCTTCTAGACTCGTCGAGCCTAAATGACCCAACAGTCAAAAAAAATTCAAATCGAGATACATCCAGCCATTAGATTCACTCCCAATGGCTAGGACAGAAAATCTGATGGCTATCAAGTTTCTACTCTAAAAAATTCATTAAAAATTATAAAAATTTCAAAAAAATGATAATTTTTTAAATCTTTATAATATGTATATATATCTCTCCCTCACTTCTCAATCTCACACCTCACAATCTCTCTCTTTCTCTGTAATCTAAAATTTCTAACTCTAAATCTAATTTGTATCCTTGCCCTCTCTCAGTTGGGCATTCAACTTTCGAGACTCGAGTCAGACTACGAACATTAGATATTGGACATCAGCTTCGACAATCGAGAATGAACGTTCCATAAATAGTCAAATGTCAAATGAGTATTATTTTTTAAATTTTATTTAGTTTTAATTTTTATTGATAATTTAATAACAATATTATTTAATTTAAAAATAAAATTTAGAATATAATTAATAAACTAATACAAATATAAAATGACAAATTATGAATTTAACAATGAAAACAAGATTAATATTAACATAAACATAAATAATTGTAATATTGATAATGAAAACTCAATGAAAAGGTCTGAAGCTGGGACAGCCAAAATCTTATTTTCTTTCATGATCTTGACTGAAATATCTAAGAAACAACTGAAAAAACATATATAATTTGGACTCACTTTAACATTATAAAAAATAAAAATATTTGAGATATTAATAAAAAATCAATACAATACAAATATTATAAAAAAATATTAATCTTTAGGAGTACATGTGAGACTAGATACCTAAAGATGCATGTCAAATAATACACCAAAAAATAAGGTGAATTAGATCCTGAGCAAACTCAACTAAGCAATGGGATCTTTGAGATTGAATCAAGTTTAGCCTCTATGTTGACCCCTTCATATACCGTGATGAGTTAAAAAAAGAAAACATGACCAAAATAATCATCATGATAAATTTTTCAATTAAATTTTCAGAGAATCCAAGAATAATCAATATCATACAAATTTATTTGTAACTTGCATATCGTAGGATTCCTATGTCTATATCTAGGAATGACATACTAAAATACTATATGTTAGAAAAACAAATAATAACTAATAAATTTAATAAATATAATGGCATGGTATTTGTGATGTCCAATATCTAGACTAATCACGACGAATACAGATATGAATACATGCTCATGATAACCCGGTCATATATGAGTACATGATATTAATTTTTAGAGAAAATAATATTCAAAATAAAATATATAGTATAACATTCGATAACACATCTAACAATAAAATAGTAATTCATATGTTTGTTATGATCATTTCATTTCTTTATAATTTGACTGCATGCATGGACCCTAGGATTAAGGTAGAAGGGATAGAAAATATTTTAATATATATATCATCATGCATGAATTAGGAATACCAACCTGAAGAATTCATTCATAAAAAATTGACTGAGTTATCAAAAATATTTTAATATACATATTTTAAGATACAAGGTATAGTGATAGTAAAAGTAATAGTTAGACTCCGAATACAGATATGAATACCTTATTCGAAGATAATATCTTCTCCATTTAGTTAGCAATGAGAAAACAATGAAGTAAACTATCAAAAATATGAGCGAGCTGTCTCAGTACTTATATACAAATCACTATTCAATCATATCACAAAATAATAACAAAAAAATTGATATTTTATAATAGTAAAAATCTAAGAAGCACAGATACAAACACGAGGATACGACACAGCAGTAACGAAAACACGGTAAATTCTAAAAAATTAGGATAGGGATACGGCAAGGATACGACAAGGATACGACATGATAAAAAAAATAAAATTAAAAATAAAAATTATTTTTTATAAATATTAGATATTTTATAAAATAAAATAAATTAAATTAAAATATTTTATTTTATAGAATAAATATATATTTTTTTATTTTATAAAATAAAAATATTGTATTATATTTTATTTTATAAGATAATATTTATATTTATTTTATTTTATAATTATCTTATATTATATAAAAATATATTTTTTTTATTTTATAAAATAAAAATGTTTTATTTTATTTTATGTCAGCCCTGCCTCCCCCCACAGATAGCGCCAGCCCCCTGCCTCTCCCCCAAATCTCGCCCGCCCCCTGCCTCTCCCCCAAATCTCGCCCGCCCCCTGCCTCCCCACATATCGCGCCCACCCCCTGCCTCCAGTGGCCAACGTCGCCCATGCAGCAACTTTGGCCATTGGACATCATCGAACGTCGTCGGACGTCGGTCACTCTCAGCATGGATACGACAGCCGACGCAACTGTCCGATGCGCCACATGGCACATCGGACACGTATCCGTGGCATGTCTATACCGTGTCCAGGTGTCAGACACGTGGACATGGCTATAGGGAGCCGTGTTCGTGCTTCTTTGGTAAAAATCATATGAGTCCAGCTATCTCGTGCTATATTACGAGATCTACTAACTCCTCTAGTGTCGAGTATAGTATCAGAGTCTGTTTTTTTTATTATAGTCAACATGATTTCGAATAGAATATCAAATTATGACTAGATATTATTGAGGCACTAATATGAATGAAAAATTGAGAGGATTCAAAGTTAGGTATCCATGATCAAGATCATGCTATAATAAAAATAAAATTACTGACAGATGATGACTTATGTGACTTTGAAAAGATTGAGTCCACCGTTAGTGATGTCATCAAACACTTACGCGATGATGATCAGTTGCATGCTCATACGGGTTGGTATTGAGATTGAGCTATTGAGGCAGTTAAGATTACTGCATTATTATTATTATTATCATTGAGATTGAGAAATGTTTGCAGTTTATTTTATGTTGTTATTATGATTTATGAGTTATACTTATGACTTTATGTTATTTTATTTATTTTTAGATTGAATGATCAATGAATAATTAATGTGTTTTTTTGATATTTTTTGTGATTTATGTGAACTTAATAAATAATATACTGTAATATCGCACTCACACCTCATAAAATGTTAACTTAAAATATAAAATTTATAAAAATAATTTTAAAAAATTAATCCACAATTCCAAAACCAAGAGGGTGAGTCGAGTCATGAGTGCAACTGTGGGAGTCGGTTTCGAACTCAAGCTTGAACTCCTAGGCTAAGGCGCCAAGATGGAAAACCGGGCCCAAACCAACATGCCCCAGCATGACCTGGCCCAAATCTAGCTAGACTCTGGCTAGCAGGACGTATCGAGCTGGCCAGATTTGAGTTGTGCCATGCCATGCAAGGCATAACTTCAAATACCGTACAATGCCAGGCACGGCACAATGACTTGATTGCCACCAAAAACTAGGCCGTGCCGACACGGCACGGCCTTTTTGTACCTATAACTATGATACAAAAATTTTATTTATAAAATTCCTAAAAATTTTTTATGACACGACAAATATATGTCTGTCAATTTACACTCTTACCACTTGCATTGCACTCATGTGCATATGCAATATTAATAATATATTTAAAAAATTTATAAATAACTCAATATTTAGTGACATGGTTATTGAGATGAAAATCAAATACTTAAAATATTTGTCAATCATTTCATCTCTTAATTGTTTGACTGCTAACATGAATCCTAGGATTAAGAAGGAATGAAAAAAGAATATTTTGACATACATATTCATATGCATGAACTAGAAACATCAACCTGAATGATTCATTCATGAAAAATTAACTGAGTTATTTATATACTATGACATTAAATATGATAGTAGGTGTAGAAAAGCTCCAATTATAAATATTAATACTATATTCAAAGATGACTTCTTCATTTAGTTAGCGAAAAAAAAATAATAGAGTGGTCCATCGAATAGGAGTCAGCTGTCTCAGTACTTAGATACTGATTACTGCTCAATTTTATCACATAATATTAACAAAAACTTTAATATTTTATAATATTAAAAAGCATGTGTGTCCCCATATCTCATCTTGTCTAAGATGACATAAGATCTACTGACTCCTATGGTATCAAGCATAGCATCGGAGTCCACTTTTTCTATTGCAGTCAATATCATTTCAAATAGGAGATCGAGACTGAGTCAGATATCATTGAGATACTAGCATGTATGAAGGATTGTGATGATTTGAAATTGGACATCTAAGATCGTGCTGAAATAAGAACAAAAAAATTATTGACAGATAATGACTCATAAGACTTTGAGAATATAGAGTCCACCACTAATGATACTATCAGACGCTTATGCTATGATGATCAATTGTATACTTACACCAATTGATATTGGGATTAAGCTTGCATGTCATGTTTCATGATTATAATTGATGATTTTTATTTTATATTATTGTATTATTATGTTGTTTTATTTTTATTTTTAGATTGGATGATGATTGACGGTTATATTTTTTTTAATATTTTTAATTATGGAACTGTCAGTTGTATTAATAAATTTTTTTTTGTGATTTATGTGAAATAAATAAATAATATAATATCATAACTCATAATTGATAACTTAAAATCATAAATTTGTAAATAAAAAATTTTAAATTATTAGACCACAACCGGTGGCCGGTCGACATAGGTTGGCAGCCTCCAAGCATGACCCAACTCGACCAAGCATAGCCCAGCACGGCCATGCACAACCTAGCCCAAATCTACCTAGACTCGGGTCAGAAAGGTCATGCCTAACCAATCAAAATCAAGTTGTGTCATGTCAAGCACGACATGGTGATCAGACTGGACCACCAAAAAATAGGCAGTGACGACACAACACAACCCGTTTGACAACTCTACACTCATAATAATAAAATATAATTTTATTGATTATTCTAATATTTAATAAGAGCATGCAACTTATTTGCCTGAGATAAATAGAATATTAATTAATAATAATATTAATTTCTTTAAGTAACACACATATTTTATAAAGTCTAGACTAGATTAGGGTTCAGAAGCAACATCAAAATCCAAACCATATTGATATTAGTTAATGCATGCGCATCGGTTGATTCATTTAGATAGGGTTAAGGTTTTTGAACAAAATTATAGTTTATTAATACACTCAGCAAATATCCCTTCAAGATGTGATAAGATTACACTTATGAAAATAAAATATATTTTTTTTGATTATTCAAATATTTAAGAAGAGTATGCATCTTAATTTCCCCAGATAAATAGAATATTAATTAATACTGATATTAATTTCTTTAAGTAACACTCATGTTTTATAAGGTCTAGACTATATTAAGATTTAGAAATAACATCAAAATCCTAATTAATACATTCACATCAATTAATTCATTTAGATATGATAGAATCATAAAAAAGCTAAGTAGCTAATAGTTATTAGACCAAAATTACTTCTATAATTAATATAGGTACTCATTTCTTATATTCTCTTAGAGAAATTCATATATGTATAATTTTTCAAATTCGAACATATATAAATAGAGCTTAAGAGCATGAGATTTCTCTTAAAACCCAAAAATAGAGATACAGTCAAATTCTAACTTAGTTAATATAATTACATAAAAAATATATATCATCGAATTTTATTTTATTTTTTTGTGATCGTTTTATTCCTTAAAAAATAATAAACTATTTTTTTAAATTGAGTACAAATTCAAAGTACATAATTATAAAGTAAGTAGATTACTTACTTTTTGTAAGAGTCGGGCTTATCAATCTATGAATTAATAATATTTTACAATAATAGTCAAATAGCTCAAGATATTTTTGACAACCTAGTATTTTACAAGTAAATAAAATAGTTTGGGATCGATTATCATATCATATGAAAAAAGATTCAAGATGAATCTATAATCACCTATGTTGCACGGATACGCCTAGGCACTGCCGTGTCAATGTGTCGGACACATGGACACGACGACACGGTACGAACACGCGTCGGATATCTGTCCAATACGCCACGTGGTGTATCATTCACAAAATCCGTATCCGATACGCCACGTGGTGTATCGGACAGAAGCGTTGGAGACGTATCCGGCGCATTGTTCCGAAATAGTCGTCGTTTATCAACAGACACGTCGTTTACCAACCGACGCATTTTTACGATTCTAGCGCGTCGGAAATACACTATATATTAACGATTACTCCTACATCTCCAACAAATTGAGGAGCACACCGCCGACAGTGAGTTGCCGACAAGCCGATTGCAGGAAATAGTTGTCATTGCGTCAAACAGGAATGGGAGGAGCACACCGCCGAGGCACCGATAGTACCTAGGGTAACCTAATTCTATAAAGGGAATAGGAAGTTTTGGAATCTATATCGGGAGAGGGGTGTGTTCGAAATTGTAAAGGGAGGGTGTGAAGGTGGGGGGGGGGGGGGGGTTCGAGAGGGGGGGGGAGGGGGTTAGAGGGTTTAAATATATTTTAAATTATTTTAAAATACAGTATTTTAAATTATTTTAAAATATAATATTTTAAATATATGTTAGAGGGTATTAGAAGCTGTAACAGGAGGGAGCAGGGGTTAGAGGGTTTAAATATATTTTTTTTTTATTTTAATTATTTTTGTTTGTTTAATATATATACAAGATATAATAAACAAATAATTTATTTAAATTTTAAATACATAATTTTAAGAATAATAAAATATATGCAATATTAAAATATGGAATATATAAATATGGAATATTAATTTTAAATACATTTTTTTTATTTATTTAAATTTCTGTTAATGAATAATATTTATATTTATTTTTTTTTTCATACCGTATCCTAGCCGTATCCGTATCCTAGTTTTTTGAAATTTGTCGTGTTCCCGTATCCTGCCGTGTCGTATCCTCGTATCAGTATCTATGTCCGTGCTACTTAGATAATCACAATTTATGTAGCTATTAGTTACCAAATTATGAATATCATAAGATGCTTAGATAACCGCAAATATATTTATTTGCTTTAAAACTAAGTATTTATGATATGTACGAATAAACACGAGGGTGATGAGATTTTTAATTATATTTTATTTATCTTTAATTTTTATTTTACTTGCATAATAATACCTAACATGTAAGTTACCCCAATATATATATATATACACACACACATACACACATACGCATATGAGTGTGTGTGTGTGTGTGTGTGTGTTTTTCTCTTGTTTTTTAGTATTTTGCAAAATTAATGAATTGCTTTCGGGTTCCTTCACAAAAAATGAACATTATAAATCTCACATGTAAGCATTGTGTTACATAAATTAAAACATATTCATAAATATAAGTGACTAGAATATTTTAAATATTACAAATATTATAATATCTAAAAAAAATTACTTATTAATCTAATATTTTTTGCAGATTAAGAAACCATCATCAACCAAAATTTATCCCAATAATTTGGGGTCAACTATTTTTTTATAAATAAAGATTAAAAGAAAATAAATTATAACATGAATACTAAAATGATATATTATATATTAAACACAATCAAATATTAAAGATAAAATACACCTTACAAAACAGGATTGACTTTATTTTCTTAGAAGATAATGAGGAATGAATGAATGAGATAAGATTTGACATACAATGAATGATATTGCTATAATTAAAAAAAAAATCTAGATTTCATATTGAAGTTGAAACAAATCAAAGCAAAATACCTATATTGAGAAATAAAATTTCCAACTCAATCAATATCTTCCACTTTCATTGAAAAATGAAAATATTATCAATAATTCAACTAAGGAGAAACACATAATAGGTTGTGAGAGTGCAAGTGATGATAATAATACAATAATTTTGTATTTTTAAATAACAATTTGATAACTTTTATTGTAATTCAATATTATTATTTCATGATATCATTTACAATTAATTTTTTTCATAATTCATTATTGTTATTTGTAGTTCTTTATCATGCATTTTTTTTATATTTTTATGAAAATACATTAATATTTTTTTAAAAAAAACATTTAACCAACTTTATTAAAATTTAAAAAAAAATATATGTTTAGAAATAATAAATAATTATCAAACACACTTATATCATATTTGAGTAAAATATTATTCACTACTTTTCAATTGTCTATTTTTATGATTAGTCTAACTAGGAAAACAATCTTCAACATTTATCTCACAAAAAAAAATCATATTTGATTTTTCCAATTTTTTTCATCTATTTGATTGAATTGATATTGAAATATTCTAATTTTGGATAAAAGTAATTATTTAGTTTTCTTTTAAAAATACTTATTAAATAACTAAACCAAAAAAATTTACAAACATCCAAAAAAGACTCAATTAGTAAATAAGCACATAGAGTACCCATACATAGTGGGCAAATTGAATTGGAATATTTCATAAGCTAGATATTCTCATCCATAATACACTAAAAAGGAAATGAAAAACAAGTTAGTATATCTTCACGGTTTTCGTCAAAATGTTTATTGGACACTTTATTATTAGAATATAAATTATAATAATAACTATATCTTAAATTTTCTTTCTGAGAAAGAAACAATAACATCCATGTGTTTCGTCCACTCATGAAATACCAGATTAAAAATTATATATTTTATTGTCTTCCTATTATAATAAAAATAATTGTCAGCCACAGTAACCCACCTCATTCAAGTTGATGAGTAAAGATCAATAATATTATGTTTGGAGAGAAAAAAAATAAGTTGAATGCTTCAATATTTTTCTCAAAATATTCATTGACTACTTTGTTATTTTAATGAGTTATAATAATAATAACGTTTAAAATCTTCTCTCTAAGAAAGAATCAATTCATATCTATGTGCTTCATCCACTAGTGAAACAACAAATAAAAAATTGTGTCATATTATCTGACAATTATCATAAAAAATAAATACATAGTATCCTTGAGTAAATGTCAAATCCAAAATATATTTCATATAATTGTCTCCATCACTTTATACTCTATATGTACACTAAATCTCAAAATAATTAACTATTTTTTATTTTTTATATTTTAATGAGACAAAATGACCTTAAAAAATATAATAATATATTTTAGATATTCTCTTGGTGCACGTTGATGCTCAACCCAAATTTGAGAACTTGGCTGACTATGAATGTCATTAATCATAGAAAAAGATCTCGAATCCTAGATATTTCTTCACATATCTCCATATAAGAAGAATTGTATAAAGGAGAACTTGTTATATAGAATCTAGAAAATAATTAATGATACTTAATTGCATCAATTATATATGATATGATAATAATGAATTAATTAATCTTACCTATAATTCCCCTTATAAGTAATATAGTAAATCAAAAAAGTCACATGGAATCATAAATCAATATATAGATTAATAAGAATACTTACTAAAATATAACACAAAGCTTTAATCTTTATAAAAGTATCACTATATATTTCATTTATGACAAAAAAAATCTGTCCTAAAATGAGTCACATCAATTACAAAGATAATATTTAGTGGGAATTATGTTTCAAGGAGTTCCTCTGAAATATTTAAAATATTGAAACTCATCTTTTAAAATTTCAAAAAAAATAACCAAACTATAAATAAATTAAAATTTAGGGCACTCAAATACATACATCCTAAACTACCGTCTCCCCTTGATTAATTTTTGAAAAAAAAAAAAGTCAAAAAGTCACATGTTGAGACTCATTATTTTAGAAAAGAATTTGTGAAAAAAAAAACAATGAGTCAAAAAGTCATTGGTTAATTTCAAAGAGTTGGTTGTCATTCATTATTTCTATATTGTTTTTCTAGGCTTATTAAATAGTTTGCCAAATCTCTAGAATATTAAATTATGTATATAATTTCCTATACACAACTTCTATGTGAAGTTGTGCCAGGGACCTTTCAAAGAGAGACAAAAAAAGTACAGTAGCACTATGTCACTAAAAACAATAGTAGTTTTGCTTCTATCTCTATCTATCCAACAAGAGAATGAAGCATGACATACTCATTAGTCATTACTCAAGACCAAAATTGAGTTGACAATTAGACCATGTGATGACCCTTAGGATAGGTCTGGGGATGGTTGCAAAATCTAGTCATTTAATTGTGAAAACTTCAAATAACAAATGAATTTATCTTGGTCTATCATTTATTACACATTTTTTTGCAGCTACCATAAGTATTAAATACTCATGAAAAATAACTATCATGAATGAATCAAAAATTTAGAATTAATATCTATCACCTCTCATTGACTATGATAAAAGGTAGTAAAATTTCATTTATCAAGAAAATCAAACTCTAATAGAGGTGGCTCATTGTGCATATGACTTGCTATCCATCCTCTAGTACATAATAACTTGGATTCTAAGTTTAACTCAAGTGAGATTGTCAATCAAGTTAATCATCTAAAAACATTAAAGTGACGACTAAAGTAAACCACAAAACCTTACCAAATTAAAATCAAATCCAAGGAACATAATCATTATTCTTAGTTGTCTTATATAATAAGTCAAAAAATATCAACAATAAAACACAAAATGATTAAGACATAAATAGCATATGTTATTCCTATGGTGTGTCCTAGCATTAGAAACAACAAAACTATCCATAACTCTATCCCGCAAGCATAGAAAAAAAAATGTCCAAGGAAGGAAGAACAAAAAACCAACTAATTAGAAGAGTTTAATCACCATGAAGCAACTATTTTTTTATTTTATTATCCTTTTGTAGTAGTTTTTAATTTTCAATTTATTGTCAAATTATTTTATTTTATTTTATTATTTATGAGTGCATCTAACATATGAGATACTTCAAACAATTAGCTCATTATATTTGAGCTTTGCTTATATGCTATTTTGATTGAGAATTATTGAATATCATTGATTTTTTGGCATATTATTTATCATAATTTTAGAGTCAAAATCCTGAGTACAAATCCCAAGATTAGTAGGAGGAGAGATGGTGGTGTCCAATTGACCATGTAGGGTCAGTCCAACACAACAACAAAGGAAGAGATGCTCAACATGGTGTGTCAGTTCTGGCTGGGTTGGATCAGACCCTAGTCACTCCCAACATGACCGGGCCATGCATGATTTTGTGCCTAGCCCAGCCTGCAGCTAACCTGAATTAGTGCCTAGCCTGCCCTAGCTAGTAACCCCTTGGTAGGGGCCTTGTGGAAGGCCCCCAACCCTATTTGTCTTTATATGAAGTTTATAGTCTGGAAAGATGGGTTGCAAATGTCATTGGATACTTGGGGCTTTTTGGCTGCTGACTATACACACACACACACACCTATATTTAAAAAAATTATTTTAAAAATTTTAACTACAAATATAATATATATGAATGATTGAATATCAATGTAAACAAATACAGAAAAAAATATACTCAATTATAAATTGAAAATCTAAATTCATATGCATAAACAAAATACAAAAAAAAAAATTAAAATTAAATGAATATTGATGCATCACCAGTAGTAATAACATAAGTATAACATTAATCAATCTGATTAAGATTTTCACATCACCAAATCTTAGTATAATCATTTTCATATATATCATCATCCATTTATAGTAATTTGATTTATTTTTAAGGCTTATTTGTGTATTTTTTCAATTTTTTAGCACAACATTACTTCAATAATATCTAAATATGATGTGCACTTCTTATATAAAATCACATTCACAATCATATAAAAAATAAACTCTAATATCACACTAGACACTAGAGGAATAAATAGATAATGTGTGATACTAGATAGCACAAAAAAATAGATTTATATGAATTTTATTAACTTAATATTTCAAATTTTCCCATATTATTATGGGGCAAGTTAGAATAGTTATTATTATTTAAATATCTCGACAATTCACTCCTATTTAATGAAATTCTCATCATTTACTCCTAGCTAACTAAATAAAAAATATAATCATTCCTAAATTTGATATTGATCTCCATACTAGGAGCTTGATAACTATCAAACTTATTTTCATAATATTTAGATAAGTTATCTAATTATTATTTATTCATAAATTATACTTTCTAATTATTGTATTCGATTCATACAAGTAAATATGAATGTCATAATATTTTTTACCTATTTTACCTTAATCCTAAGATCAATACAAATAACAAAATAATCAAGAGATCAAAAAAAAAATATTTTAAATAATTTTTTTCATATCAAAGTCATGGTATCAAAATATGAATATTCTCTATATTGGTTAAATATAAAACTCAAATTACATAAAAACTTAAGTGCAATGCAAATCATGAGAATATATAAAAACTAATACATGTTTATCATATGACAAAATTTTGATGAGTTTAAAAAAAAATATTTCTAATCTAATTTATTAATTATTATTTTACTATTAACATAATTAGATTATAAGTGTCAAACGGGTTGAGCAGAGACACGGCCCGACTTGGTCGTGCCTAGCCCGACGCTAGATGTGTTAAAAGGGCCAGGCCGGCCCGTTCCCATCTTGGTTCAGTCATGCCCGTGCCTGTGCCCGTGCTCGTGCCCAGCCAGGCACGCTAAAGTGTTGTGCCCCAGCTCATCGTGTCATGCCAGGAACGTGGACAACACATGCGTAACCACGCACTGAACATGATCAATACGAGTCAACGCCTGACAGACGAGGCTCATTGAGCCCCAAAAGGGCGAAGACGCACGGTGGACGACAGCGCACCACTGAAATCCTAATTTTTTAAAAAAAATATGATTTTGTCCGACATGAACCAAGCCGAACTCGATAGTTGTCATACCGCGAGCCCGTGCCATGCCTAGCCCAGTCCAGTAGCTCGGTTTTGGGGCCTAAAACCGGGCCGAGCCGGATTGTGCCGGCCCGTTTGAGACCTCTACCCGACATGATATGGAAATGACCTGTGCATGTGCCCATGTCGAGCTTGCTCACTGCACATCTTGTGAGGTGTCGTGTCTAAGCCAATAGGCCACGTACCGAGCCAGGCACTACCCAGTAGAATGGCCCATGGACATGGTATCTCGGCACGAGCCGAGCAGTGCCCCGACACAGACCCACGCCCCCTACCCAAAGCCTATGCCCGACAAATCCAATATTTCCATAGGGCCCGCAACCCAACCCACAGCCTTTTTCTGCAACCCCCCCCCCCCCCCTCTCGTTAGTTCCAGAAGCCGAAACTTTTAAAAATTTGGATCATTTGGGTCGATTCGATGGTCGAACCAACCCAAAGGTAAAAAATAAAATAAAATGCATATCTAAGCCGTTGGATTTTGCCTCCAACGGCTATGGAACAAAATCTGATGGACTTAAAGATTTTGCCAGTATTTAAATAATAAAAAATTTAAAAAAATCAAAAAAAAAATTTTTTTTAATTATGTTTTTTTATCTACAAAATTCACCCCCCCCCCTAAGATTTATGTTTTCAAAACATAAATCTCTCTCTCTCTAATTTTCTCTCTTGAATTCTTGATTTTGGTTTTGGACTTTTCATAGTTCTACTTTTGGCATTTTACTTTTTGGGAATCGAGTGTGTTATGGTGTGAATTGTGGTGCATGTGCGGTGAGGACATAAAAAAGTGAAAGCTTACACGTTACTATTTATGGGTATTTTTTTATTAATTTGTTTTTTAAATTTTAATGTTTTAAATTTAAAATCTTCTTCTCTTTAGTCTAGTCTCTCTATCTTCTAATCTTAACTCTTTAGGTCAAATCTAAAAATGTAAAAATAAAAAAATGACAAATAATAAATTTAATAACAAAAATAAAATAAATTATAATTTAGATAATAAAAATCCTATGGTAAAGTCCGAGGCTGCCAAAACGTTGATTTCTTCCATCACCTCGACCCAAATGTCTAAAAAATAAAAAACTAGAACTTCAATAGTTTGAACTAACTTTATTATTAATAAAATAAAAAAAATATTTGTGATGCCAAATAAGAATCAATACAATGCAAATATTATAAATAAATATTAATATATATGAATTTATGTGAGAATGGGCATCTAAAAAGGCATGTTGAACCATCCACCAAAAAACATGACACATTAGATCATAGGCAAACTCAATTGAACGGCAAATTTTTTGAGGCTGGATCCAGTTCAATCTTAAAATTTACCCCTTCATATACCACTATTATTTAGGAAAGGAATGCATGACCAAACTGATCATCACGATGATTCTTCTAATTAGATATTTAGCGAATCTAATAATAATCAGTATCATGTAGATATATTTTCAGTTTGCATATCATATGATTGTTAAGTCCACATCTAGGAACAAGATAAAATATTATAAGTTAAAAATAATTAATAATTAATGAATTTATGAAATATAATAAAGTGGTATCCGTAACATCTGATATTAGGACTAGTCACGATGATGCATCTTATGCATACCTCATCATCCATTATGTAAATTCTAAATGGACACTAAATGAAAAATATTAAGATTTTCTGAGATTCTTCATCCTCATGATGTTCCGGTTATTTTTGAGTGTATGATTAAAATCTTTAGAGAATATAAAATTTAAAATTAAATTTTTAGTATCATAATCGATAATGCATCTAATAATGGAGTAATAATAAACATGCTTGTTAGAAATATTAGAGATTGACCATTAGAAGAGATTTTCCATGTTAGATGCATGTATCATGTCATTAATTTGATATTACAAGTAGGAATGAAGGTATGTGCCGCCACTTTAAAAAATATACGTAACTCATTTAAATATATTTATATGCCTCACAAACAACAGGAGTTCGATAGTCTCTATTTGTCTACGGGTCTAAAAAAAAGAAATTCTAATTGGATGTGAGACACCATTAGAAGTAAACATACCTAATATTAAAATCATGTGTTGGATACGAACACGTGATATTCGAATACACTAATAATAAGAGTGATGAACTTATTATTAATGACACTGACTAAGCTATTGAAATCTTATTTATGAAATTCCTTAAGATTTTTTGACACGACGAACATATATTTATCAGTTATACTCACATGACTTGTATTTCACTCAGGTGCGTATGCAACATTAGTAGCATATTTAAGAAGTATCGAGATAATTTGATACTTAGCGATATGATTATAGAAATAGAAACCAAGTACTTAATGTATTGGTCCACCATTTCATCTCTTTATTGTCTGGCTGCCTGCATGGACCATAGGATTAAGATAAAAGAAGTAGAAAATATTTTAACATATATTTCCTCATGCATGAACTGGAAGACCCACCTGAAGGATCCATTCATGAGAAGTTGATTAAGCTTTTTACATACTATAATACTAGGTATGATATAATAGTAATGAGGCTTCGAGTACGGACATAAATACCATATTTGGAGACGATAACTTTTTCATTCGGGTTGTGAAAAAGAAATGATGAGGTTGACAGTTAAATTGAGACGAGCTATCTCGGTATTTAAATACTGATTACTGTTCAATCTTATAACATTCTTATACTAATAATCTTGATATATTATAGTGATGAAAATCATGAGTCTACCTTTTCAATGCTATCTAAAATGACATGAGATCTACTGACTCCTTCAGTATCAAGTATAATAGCGAAGTCTTTTTTTTTGTTTTAATAAATATTATTTTAGATAGAAAATCAAGTTTACGACCAGATATTATTGAAATTTTAACATACATGAAGAATTGATAGGATTCAAACTTTGGCATCCAGGATGGTACTGGAACTGCAGCAAAAGCAGGGGAGTTAATTGCTGATATAAAATTGATATTAAAAATAATTTGAGGATTAATGACATTGACGATTGACGAATTAAGATACTAATATCTGATATTGGATTTTGATTTACTTATTTATATTGTATTTGTGTTTGTTTATATTTTTTTTGTGAAATTACTTTGAGTTTATGAATTGATGCTTGAATATTAAGTTTTTTGTAAATTTCTTTTTTATTTAATTTTTATTCATATTTAATTTTTAATGTTTTATTTATTCATATATTAATACATATTTAGTTTTAAAATTTTAGTTATTTATTATAATAAATAAACTTAATATTTTATTAAATTTAATAAAATAAAAATTTAAGAATTATTTATTTATTTAAAGTTAACAATTAACTATTAACATTAACTGTTAATTTTTAAAATTTAAATTTTATAATTTTTAAAAAATTATGAATTAAAAATTAAAATATTTTAAAAAATAAAACCCAACACAGTTCATCAATGTCGGACTAATGGGTCATGCTAGGCCTGATCTGATGAAACTGTGCCGGGCCAGACACGACAGATTACTAAACTGTGTTGTACCAGACACAGTATGGTGGCCAGTTTGGGCCACCTAAAACTGGGTCGTGCCTAAGCCATTTGACACCTCTAAATAATATATTATATATTGATAACCAAAATATGAATCTAACATCATGTATGTTAAATTCCAATAATATATAACATCCAATTAGAATTTCTATATTTTAGAAATATTATCTTACATAACGTATAAAGATCTTATAGTTTACTAAATATGCTAATATATTTTAATATATTATGTATTTATTATGGTAAGGAAAAAATAATTTTTAAGTTGGTTCCACTATTAGGTTTATTATATGACACATACACCTAACGTGAAAAATCTTAGCTAATAAACTATCTCTAATGATTTTTATGAAAATATTTATTATTACATCATTATTTGAAGCACTATCAAATATTATGCTAAATATTTTATTTTATATCTCATATTCCCTAAAGAATTTTAACAAATACTCATATATGATAAAATCATCATAAGAATAAACGATATTATGAAATATTAATATCCTTTTATTTAATTTCCAATTAGAATCAATAAAATAGATAATAATACATATGAATATTTTATTATCGTGACTAATCTAAATATCAGATATAAAGGTATTAATTGAATCGGGCAACCTTGACAAAACACCAAGTATGTCATGATTCAGTCATGCTTGTAATGAAAAAGACATGGTTCAAAGTCATGCTTTGACGTGTCGCGAGCCAGCCAAGAGCACGACTCAAACAGTATCGAGCCAAAGTTCTTGGCACAAGAAGCAAGACACGGCATAACTAGCCACGATGACGCATGCATGCTAGTTTCAATCTGGCTGGCCAAATAGGCTAGCCTAGCCTGATGCAGGCTAACCTTGAATGAACCAAACTAGTTTGACCTAGACTAACATGGTCTATCCTGACCCAAGCTAGCCTTGAAAGAACCCAAGCTAGCCTTGAAATAACCCAAGCTAGCCTTGAAATAACCCAAGCTAGCTTGGCCTAACCCTGACTAACCTAGACTAAACTCAGGCTAGCCTGAAACAAACTAGGCTAGCCTAACTCAACTTGACATGACCAAGTATGACCCAGCATGACCCAGCATGACCCAACATGACCCAACATGACCCAGCATGACCCAGGAACATAGCAGGTTTGGCAAAAGGCATGCTTAAGAGCTATGTCAAGCTGCTCATTTTTAGAATCATGTCAACACCCCATGGCCCATAATAAAAATCATTTCGTATCAAGCACAGCACGATGGCATAGATGAGATAAAAAAAATAAGACATATCAACACAGCACAGCCCATTTGACACCTCTAGTAAGATATCACCGAGATCAATATACTTTGTCTTCTAAGTTTGATAATTACTAATTATTTTTTTATTTTATAATTTTTATTGTGTTATTCATATAAATTATCCTAAAAATTATAAGATAAGCAAGCTAAAAATATTTCTACATTAAAAAAATTAGTTTATGATCTTTTGAAAATCTAAGCAGAAGACTCATACTACTAATGAACCTAGTTATGTCTTTCTTTACCAACACAACAATAAATAAAAAATATCACCAAATCTGAAATTGATCCAATTTAAAAAACTTCATCACTTAATTAGATTTGTTTGAGATTTAATATATCATATTTTTTGAAATATTATTTGGCATATTATCAAAGATACATATTTCCACCAGTACTCTTACAAGTATGTATTTAAAATATATATATTATGTCAAATCTTTTTTGATGTCTCTATGATTTTTATTTTTAGTAATCTTAAAATATATTCATACTATAATATTCATTTATTCTTAGGTTAGTTAGGTATCATGATCATGATTTAGCCATGACTAAAATATAACTTAATTTTAAATATTTCAATTGGATTGTCATTATCTAAATCAATAACTATCTCATTTTTATAATATTAATTAGTATTTAACATTTTTTAAAAATTTTTAAAAGTTTGAAGAAATAAATTTATTTTTTTTATTTTTAAAATTATGTAGGAAAAAAATAACTAAAAAATAATCATGTACTCTATAAAAATTCAGACTCATTCAAAATTAAGCAACTACGAGTCCGCACATGCAAGGCTCACCCACCAATACTAATTTACATGATTATATTTATATAATATTAAAATAAATATAAAAAATATATAACTAACATTATCACTCGTAATTTATAGAATTTGAGAGAACTAAAAATAAAAAAATATATATAATTTCAATATGAAAAATTATAAATAGTAGCTTCTTATTGACAGATAATTTATTAAATTAAAATAATATTTATTGATTTGATTGGGCATAAATCCAATGACTAGTTTTTTTCTCCTTGTTTAAAAAAATAATTATAAAATAAATCCAACTTTGACAAAATAGTAACATGCATCGCTATCATTGTCGGCTGTCAAAGACTGACCATTGCAAGAGCACATGCACTTTATGTGCTCTTATTAATATAACATAATAAAAATAAACATTTAGCTTCACATGCCTTTTTTTATTAAACCCAACATGAGCAATCACATGCAGTCCACATGTTGTGCCTAGTCATGCAAATCATGCCAAACGTATCAAGCCATGTTGGTCAACATACGGGTTGTTTTGCCAAGCCCAACATGACATAGGTTGTGCCAAGGGTCAGCTGACATACAGGGCAAGCACGACTCTTGGTCGTGTCGTGTTGTGCCTCGAGCCAAGCTCAAGTTGCTCAATCCAAAGAAAACCTTTAAGAAAAGCACATGCATTATATCAACACAATGAACACATATGCATAGTTCCTAAAGAAGGCACATAGAAAGTCTAGTATATTGTATAAGAAATACGGTGTTAATTACCTCATCAACCAATTATCTTTATTTATCATTTTTTATTGTGTCTTTTTAAATTTTATATTTTAAAAAGAAATTATTTAATATACCTTTCAGAATCTTTGGAAGTATATATTTTATTCATAATATATCCTTAACATGAAAGTAAATACCATCTAAAACTTTGAGATGTATTTTTTTTATTCCAATGCTCAAAAAAGATAAAAATATTTATTCAAGGTCTAATATAATTTTAGTGAGTGATGGCGTCACTTTTTTAGCAAGATCCATTTTTTTACTTGGTCTATGAAGAATAAGAGTTTGAAAAATACATTTAAACTTACTACTCTCACTCTTAGTTTAGAAGTTACATTTTTAAACTTATTAATCTCTCTTAATTTATAAGATACATTTAAACTTAATAATTTTGTGAACCTTGTATACATGTTAAGAAGTATGAGATTATTTGAGTGGATAAAAAAATAACTAAAAATAAGCCTAAAAGAAAGCTAATTGAAAAAGTAGAAATTATAAAATATAATTTGACAATTAAAGAGTTGAACTTAAATATAAATTTTAATAAAATTAATTGGAAAAAATATGATTAATACAACATACCCCAAATAGTTGGGAAAAAACTTAATTATTAATGATGATGATGACTTTTTCTTATTCTTATATAGATCCACTCAGGCCTCTAGTTAAAAGAGAATTACATCATATTTGCTTACGGGTATATGTTAGGTTGACTCTAGAGAAAACAAGATTTCCTAGAAGAGGAAATATCCCTCAAATACATACAACATAATAGTTCAAATTTCTACTTCATATCATGCTTATGATGAGTTATAGACCAACTAAAATGCCTAATAATCCTATAGTTAGTCCAACTATAATTGATATTTCAATCACTCTCAGAAAAAAATAAATAAGTTATTGTTAATACTAGATCTCAAAAAATTTATCAGGCACATGTATTATTCCTTCATTTACTATTTCTCTTAATATTTTTAGGAACTCAAATCTTCATTTACGGTATTATATTACCCAAAATAACACTAGACTATGTTGAAAGATATAGACATCTCTGACTCTGATAAAACTTTAGAATTAGAATCATAACCTTTTGTAATATTTATTATTAGTTATAGGGTGATATTTATTGTAAAAACAAGTCCAAAAGAAAAGATAGATCACTTTAAAATAAAACTTATAGCAAATTAATTATTCTAATATTTGGTATGGATTACCATATTACTCTCTCGGGTAACAAAGATAACTTCAGAATAAATTATTATTTTAATAGTAACATGTCACAAATAAAAGATATTACTCTCCCGAGGCCCACCTTGGGTCTAGTCCGGCCCAATGTGTTGAAGCTCACCCTCAGCCCGATTGGGCCAAGCCCAGCCAGGACCAAGTCATGTGCTTGATTTTAGGCCCAAACAACCCGACAGGCTAGCCCGATACATGGGCTTTTAGGCATGCCCGAAAAGCCCTTCAAATGGCCCACATAAAAGCCCAACCTTTTCACTTAGGTTGTTAGGTTTTTTATTTAAATTATATTCAAAAATTATATAAAAAATAAAAAGTAAGCTTAAAAACAATTCAAAATAAAAAATATTTCATTTAAAAATTTTATTCATCAAATATAATTACATCTGAAAATATATGGAAAGTTTACATCCCTATAAAATAAATACATCTCAACTAGGTTGGAACCTACTTATTTGTCATCATTTATACTTTTCAAACATAAGATAATAAAAATACAATATACATTTAACAAAATATTTTATCTAAAAGACTTTTATACCATTCTAAGATTTCAAAATCTTTATTGTCTTCAAATGAAATTGTTTCTATGCTAAAATATCTATCTATATTAGTTGTATTATTTGGAAAACTAGTTGTTAATTTTTTATTTGTTATTTTTATTTTTTATTTGTTATTTTATTTGATATTTTATTTGATATTTTATTTGTTATTTTTTCTACCATTCTAAGATTTCAAAATCTTTATTGTCTTCAAATGAAATTGTTTCTATGCTAAAATATCTATCTATATCAGTTTTATTGTTGGGAAAACTAGTTGTTACTTTATTTCTTTTTTTAAATATTTCTAAATGACTTTTATAAAAAGATGAGGAGCTTGTCTTAGATGAAGATTTTATCAAACTAATATCATTTTCATATTTTTCTTTATAAATATTATATAAAATATATAATAATGGATTTATTTCATTTTTTATTTCTTCAATTTTTATTTGATCTTAATTGTAAATAATTTATAATCATTTGTCTATAGCATCAAATTTTAATCTAAGGTCTACAATTATACTAATATAATAAATCAAAAGTATTTCTCCCCAATATTTTTTAATTTTTTTATCATTGTAAAAATTATATCATTAAAAATTTTTTAACTTAAATAATTTTTTAGTATCACATAAATATAAGTTATTTGCATAATAACCCTATGGAAAGTTGGATAATGCACAATATACAAAAAATATGTTGAAGCATCAAAAATTTTAAAAAGATCTCATAAAAGATCTGTAATGTATCAATCATAATCATTTAGTACATCAATATCTATATCATTATTATTATTAGAAAATTGCATTTCATATAATTATATACCTTTTTATATTTTGTAATATTTTGTGAAAGCTTATAGTAGAAATCCATCTAATTGATATATCTAAACTTATATTTTTTTCTTTTCATATTTATAATTTTGCAACACTCAAAATATAATTCATGTTCTACTTGGGACCAATTAATATTATATGCAATATCTCTACTTTTTTCTAATATACCATCAAATTATTTTAATTCATCTTGTATGAATAAATTTAAAAAATATGCACAACATACGTGAAATACTTTTACATGATCCTCTTTTATTTATCAAAATCTCTTTAATCTTTGTATTAATGTATTATTAATAGAAGTATTATCTAATGTTATTGTAAATATTCTATCACAGATACTTAATTCTATAATTTCATTATTTATTAAAGTTATTATATTTTTACCACTATTTGGAATAGTTATTGTTTTAAATAAAATTATTCTTTTATTTAACATTCATTCACTATCAATATAATGAACAGTAATACATTAAAAAACCTTTATGCATTAAAAATATCTAAATATCAGATGTTAAACAAATTTTTCCTTCAAAATTTACAAAATATTTTTTAAATTTTTTTTTTTTTTGTTTGAAATTTTTTCATAATATCTCTCGTAACAATATTTCTGGACTAATCTTTGAATTGAGAATTAATCAATTTTTGAATTGCTCTGAATATTCATGAGTTTACATTGTGTTAAAAGATTGTTCAACTCTTATTATGTAATCAATCATTCCTTTACGACACGAAGACTCATGATAAGAAAAATTTTTTAAATTTTCATATTCATCTTTACCTAATTATATATAATTTCTAATATCTATATTATACTTAACTTTACATTGTTCATTATGTCTTTTTAGATGACTTATGCCCGAATTTGATCCACCACTAAAAAATTTACTACAAATTTTACATTTTACTTTTATTTTTATTTTATTATTTTTAAAAATTATTTCTATTCTATTAAAAAAAATCCATATATTTTGACTAAATTTTACTTTATGATGTACATGGACAAGAAGAAAAAACACATGTACTATCCATATTAAAATTATTAAAAAAATATTATTAAAAAAAATGAATCAAAATAAAATATAACAAACCAATAAAGAAAAATAAAAGTTAAGAAATATTGCTCAAATGGAGGATCAAAACATAAATTCTTTAAAATCCAAATTATTAGAGTCACCAATACTTGATTTATAATTTTGCACCACCAATAACATCATGTAATACGAAGTGAAGAACAACAAAAAAAATAAAGTATTAAAGAATATGAGAGAAAATTGAGTAAACATGTGCCTTCAAAAATACTTAAGCTCACCCATTGACCATTTAACAAGCCTAAAGAAAGGCCATGCCCAACTCAGGCCTAAGGCCTAATTTCTTCAGGCCTAGAGGCTTAGCCCAACCCATTGGAGACCCCTAGCTACATATAAAGAATATATTTTTTCACATTGCCTTTAATCATGAAATGTATATTAAGCAACCATTTAAGTTTTAAACAACTAATTTAACATAATTTCCAACTTAAAGGTATTCTATGGCATTAAATAATTATTATGAACATGATTTACAAGATTTTCACATGCACCTCAAAAATTACATATGTATATTATGAATTTTTTTATTCAAAGAAATTTTGATATCATACAAATTTTGATTATTATGTATGGGAATAATAATATGATTATTAAATAAGACAAGTTAAAAATCACTCAACTCAAAAAATACTTTCAGTCACACCTCAAAACAAATAATTTTGAGAGAATCAGATATTTTTTTGAAATAAAAATAATATATTCTAATAGGCACATTGTGTTGTCAAAGAGAAAGTATGCAATTAATATTACTATAATAATTAGTTGTTAGGTTGTGCTCTAATAAATATTCTGATTAATCCAAATATTAAATAATTATTACTTTTTAAAAGAATCAAAATAAAAACTAATTATTTAATCCAAACCAAATATAATATAGGTGACTATTATAATTAATCATTTTTTAAATTATTTTTATTAGATTCTCTCAAATACAACTCTTCAGATACTAAAATATATAACAAAATTTTTAAAACCCAAGAACTCTTTTAGCAATCAATAAACACTTACAGTTAATAGAGTATTTTAATTTAAGTTATTCATCGACTAGCACAAAAAAGAGATGCATTATGAATTTTTTAACTTTTTTCTTTAAAACAATGGTATCACCTAAAAAAGTAAAAAATAAATCATTATATCAAAATATAATGCAGCAATAAAGTTAAAGATGATAATAATTATTAAATTTGAAATATTTTAAATCAAATACCTACTCAATAAGATTGGATATTTATTTTTTTTCTCACTACTTATTATTGTGACAGTCAAGAAATGAAACAAATAATCTTTAATCCAAAATTTTACTAGAATATGAAACACAAAAAGATTGAATACTTCTCAAAAAAAAAAGATTTATTATGAGATCGATATAACACTATATATTTAGACATAAGATTTACCAACAAACACCTTTATAAAGACTCTAAAAAGACATCAACTTATATTTCTTTTATTCTTACTTGATATTCTATAATTTTATGCACCAATTTATAAAAAACATTATAATTTTCAATTTGTTATCAATTTATTTTTTTACTTAGTTTACTATTAAAAGGAATATCTAATATGTAAACTATCCCAATCAATTAGTATATTATACAAGAAAATTTTTATATATTATTTCAATTGGGAATTATTTGATGCTATCAACCCCCTAACTTATTGTTTATCATCCTTGTATCTAATTTGAACTCAAATATAAAAAAGAATGTTAGAATCTAGGTCACTGGATCCAAAAATAGCATGAACCATAGGGGGTTCTCTTGGTTTGGAATTTCATATATCAAACATCCTAGAAACTATGTCAGGTAAAAAAAATGATTCAGGTGCTAATTGCACCTTGTGATTTGGATCTCAACCCAAGGTATTCATTACTATTATAAAAAATATTGAAAGAAATAATAACACTTCCTCTTAAATTATGTTAATTATGGGTATGTTAAATGAAAAATGAATTTAATTTAATATCAAATATTACAACATGAAATAATTAATAATTTAGCCCCTAACTCACATAAAAAAATGAAAGGCTAATATATGAGTGTTACATGGTAAGCTAATGCAACAATAAACAAATCATAATATAAAATTAAGAAAATATTAAAATAAATTAAACTATCTCACAAATTTAATATATATGTTACAAATATATAGCATCTCACAATCACATCACTCAAGAAAATCTCATCAATTTTGCCTAATTAATCTTCATTATATATATATGACATAACTTTCATTGTTCAACTTTTTCTTGAATTATACATTAAATCATTAATTAATATTATGTTGATGATAAATAATATATACAAAATATCATCGCCATTGAGTAATCTTTATGTTAATTATTTGAGGAATTATAAAAATAAACAAAATATATTATTTTAAATATTTTATTAGCTCAAAAATTAGTAGATAAACTATTATTGGTGATTTTATGATAGAAAAGAATATTTATCTTATGAAAATTTATTGTTCTTGCACAAATTATTTATCAATCATATGTGACTTTATTATCATAATATTCTGCATGAAAATTCATTGTTTCTCCTTCACTTACCATTAAACTTATTTAGCATTGTATTATATGATTTTTCAATGCATCCAAGAAAGAAAACATTAATATAGTAGCATTTCTTGAGACTAACATAATGTTGTCATTCACTTAATTTCAACAATATCATCCCAAAATATATATGTTTACTTCCAATCATGCCTCCAGGCTGGAACATTCCAAAATTACACAAACAAAAGTTCATACATAAAGCAGTTCCTGTATTATCATGATTGTCTGGCTATTAGATGTTCGTACACTTATATAAAGATATATTTGTATGGGCTTGGAAGAACCACTTGATTTGTTTGACTATGCGTCAATATGCAAGAGGTTGTTTATGTACTAGTAATGGGGAATGTTCTAAAATAAATGGGTAACACTTAATGTAGCTAGCATACATCATGTCAATTGCACTGAAATCTGCCAAAACCTGATTTTAAATTTTTGGCTCTTTAGTTTATATAAAACCCTACTACCAACATATAAAATTTATTTTTAGTTCTAGTTTATATAAAACAATAACCAACAAGTTAATCATGAGTTTAACATGTGCGAATTTATTTTTAATCAAAGCCCCAACAAGATAACCATGATTTCAATCAGCTTCATAAAAGGTGTCAAAAAGGCCGGGTAGCCCGGGCACAGTCCACGGCCCAATTCAGCAGTGCATGGCCTGGCACGACATGATCCAGAACCGTGTCACAGACCAAGCCGGGCTGGGCCACCCCATAGCATGGTTCGTGCCTCGAGCCAAGCTAGTCACAACCGTGTATCTAGCCCGGAGGCACAGTAAACCAGTCAGGGTGACCCACCTGATGGGGTCACTGTCGGGCAGACCCCACATCACAGGGAGGTCCAAATTTATTTAAAACAATCAGTCATATGTGACCGATTATAATTGGTTGGCCCTTAAGTCAGTCACCCATTGGCCGTCACGCAATGGGTAAAGGCGAGCATCTTCAATATTTGGCATGGTCAGGCACCGCTGTGCATTAGGCCGTGCCCACCATGTCGTGCTGAGCTGGTAGACCACGCTAATGCGCCGTGCCCATGACTGGCATTGACATGGAAATGTAACAGTGCCATGCGTGCACTGCACGCTGGCACAGCCATACATTGGAAAAACTGGCTGTGCCGGCACATCACAACCTGTTTGACACCTCTTGTTTCACACACAAATACTCAAAATCATATGGACACAAAGATGAACAAATTAAATACCAGAAATAGTTACCAATTTCGATCCAACATTTTTTTTTGTTGATTTTTATTGTAGTATTAATTATTTTTTTAAACCTTTTAAATAAATAAAACGAGTAGTTGTTTTACAACATTGATATTAAACGAGGATAAAATATGGATACTAGTTAAGCAGCGAATTCATACGATAAAATAAGTTAATCAATAGAAACAACGCATTTCTATAAACCGTGAGACGAGGTAGGAGCGCCAAGAGCCACCGAGAAATCACCAACAAACGAACTCGCCGTCCTTGACAGAGACAGAGATCCACTGTAATGTAATAATTAATAAATCAAATTCTTAGATAATTAAAAAATGTAGTGGGATAATATGAATTATCTTTTGGACTTTGGTACAACAAAACATAAAATATTTAGATTTTGATATGACCAAAATTTCAAATTAGAAAACCACTGTTCGAATTTAAAAAGTGATTTTTATTTTATTTTTTAAAAATCTAAAACTTATATTTTTATAGGTTTACACACACACACACATATATATATATATATCTCTTATAAATATATGTGTATATATATATATATACATATATATTTTATTTATTTATAAGTTTAGGTTTATATATATACATATAATATACATATAATATACATATAATATACGTATAAATATACGTATAAATATACGTATAAATATATAAATATATATTTATTAGTTATATATATATATATGTATATATGTTTATATATATTTATGTGTGTGTGTGTGTGTGTGTTTATTTATTGATTGATTTATTTATTTATTTATTTATTTATTTATTTATATATATATATACATGTGCGTGTGTGTGTGTTAGTGTTTACTAAAAATAAATCGCTGATAGGCCGCATCTAAAGTTTGGTTTCTAATTTCTACTATATCAAAACATATATATTTTATACTTTGATATAATTTTTAATTAAATATTAAACTTTTAGGTTTTTTTTTTACAATTATTTATTTGTGGGTACACTAATATATAATTCCATCCAAAAATCTATCATATGATAGATTTATCTTGTGCAAACATATCTAAAATTAGTTCCAAAGAGAAGATTATTCATGAGAATAATCAAGAAGTACAAAAATTAGATTGGGACGCAAAATTATTAAAAAATTCCACAAACTTGACAATAAAAATTGAATTATAGCTAAAATTTTGAGGGTATGAGTAATGAGTTTAAGTATTACTATTTAATTGTAAGTGTCACTCAATTAGACTAAAGATAAAATCAAAATCTATTACTCTTCCACGAGAATGTAGTTTAGTGATGCTAGACTTCCAACTCATAAATAAAATAAAACTTAGAAAAATATGATAATAAAAAAAAATTAACATATAATTTATTTATTAAAATTTTAATTTATATAATTTTATTTTTTTTAGAATTGAATATTTTTTAATTGGAATTTCACTTTAGTAGTTAGGTTTTAAAAATCTTATTTGAACTTGTTATTATTTATCATAAAAAATATATTTCCAATTATGATTACATATTTTCTCATCTCAAGTAATATTGGATGAGTAAAAAAGATATATTTTTTGTTAAAATTATTGTTAAATAACTATGAATTTTACTTTAAGGATGAGTTGGGATAGATAATTACCAAGAAATGAGAATAAAATATATTTTTTTTAAATAGTTGACAAAATTAAAAAGGTAAGTTTATCATTTTAAAACTTTTTTCATATAATATCTACAATAATCATAAATCATAATATATTTTTTTTCACCAAAACATAGTCCATCCGATGTGCGTTGGAGAGATGCTAGGCATAATATTGATCCCACCATTGCTGAGTTGTGGTTAAACACCATGAAGGTATTAGTTTTCTCATTGGAAAGCATTAATAATAAAGTTCGAATAGGAATAGGAGGAGACAATCAAGGGATTCTTCTAGTGTGTTTTATCAAGACCACCTAGCATGGCCTAATCATCAAAATTCTAAATGCTACAAAACAAGTACATTGGCTTCCTTATTCGAGAAGAAATTATTTTTTCCTCCATTGTTCTTGTATACCTTAAACAAAACTTGATTCATGAATAACTTATTCAGAATCAGATTAAAATCTCTAATAGAACATGCAACTTGTAGCTATGGAATGAACTCATGAGGTCGTCAATAGCATTGGGATGAAAGTCATATTGTTCCCATGACATTTTTTAGATCTATTTAGGTTTCTGAAAACTCTAGGCTATGCATTATTGTGATTTTATTATATTATCTAATTTTGCCAGTTAAATAATGTCTTAAAAGTTTATTAGTGAGAATATCTAATTAATAGAAATCAATAAGTAATGAGTCATACAAATAGTAAAGAGTATTGGAGCTCAAGGATTCAGATATTTCGCATATAAAAAAATATTCGCTATCATTTTAGAATTAAGTTTTTATACGAAGATGAAAAAGAGTTAGTTCAAAGGCATATCTCAAATAGAATAGTTAGAAGCTTCTCCCATATGCCTTTGTCTGATCTTGTCAAAAAAGATGATGTTATACTAGTTAGCATAGTCTATGCCACTAAATATATATGTTATTATTAGATTATAAATTGATCGTGCATTATATCATTCTTAGATAACAATTAATAAAGTGATATCTTGTTTATATTATAATTTCAAAAGAATATTTATTTATTATATATATATATACTTATATAATCAAAATTAATTTAATATAAAATAATTACTTTGATTTAATAATAATCAAAACAAATTGATTATAATCAATTAATTATTGTGATTATATATACATATATATTTAAACAAATAAACATCTTTAAAATATAATTTATAACACTAGATAAGAGTAAAACTTATGAAGGAATTTTGGTCAAAATCAGATTTTGGACTCCTAATGTAACTTATATTGCACCATAATTTATATTAATTATAATTCATACCATTATAGAATTATAATTGTATTCCCTTATTGAAAATAAATTGTCTTTTATTTTTTAATACTTATTAAACTCTATATGTTAAGATTACAGAAACTCATTGATTGAATTGTATTACTGACAATTTAATTCAATCAATTTCTAATTATTTTATTGAGACTTTCTACTTAACTTATTTGAAATGTTAGATCATAATCTACTTATAGGGTTTAGCTATATCAAAACTTTTAAGCTTCCTCAAGGGGGCATTATCAATCTTTCTAATAGGACATAGATTCCATCATCAATCAATATTCACCATACACTCAATAAAGTTATTTAGTTCATAGAGTTCATAAATCTATTTCTAGATCTTACTCTTTATGAATTAAAATAAATATTAACAAGTGTACGTGATCATTAATTACTTCAAGAATAAGAGCAATGATGTTTATAATAACAATGATATATTGTATTTTATATGTTAGTATAAAATAATCGCATCGTGGTGGTTCCATTCAATGCACATAGTAGTCAAGGTTGGCCTATTGAAATCTTATACTACAATCTTACTGATAGATTGTGCAGTTATATCTACATTATAAAAAAAAACTTATATTCCACAAGAATTGATGATTTGATCTTCTATGCATAAACCAAACTCTACACCAAATTAACTACTATGTAGAATAAAAGATGCATACATTTTACAAATTCAACTCATTACAAACTCATCCAATAATACAAGAAAATGATAAAACTTATTAAAAGTAGAAATAACCAAAAAATGGCTTTTAGTATAATTCTAACAATCTCTCATTTAGATTTAAAGCCATGATTCCACAAGTCTAACTCATATTCCTTGCACATATCTAATAAATGTTTTAGCTATAGATTCTTCATAAAAGAATATGCCAAGTTGTCTGCTAATGCTACTTTTATCACTATCATATCTTCTCTTTTTATAATATCTTTTATTAGATAATATGTATGCTCCATATATTTTGCCTTCTTATGAGTTTTAGATTCTTTTGAGTTAGCAACTACTTCACTATTATCATAAATGTGTAATAGGAAGCTATATAGAAGAAATGTCCCATAGATCTATTAAGAAGTTCCTAAGCTATACAACCTCTTTGGTTGCTCTAAAGTTGCCACATACTCGACTTCTAGGGTAGAATCAATAATACAAAAATTTTCAATACTCTTCAAACTAATAGCTACACTTCCCAAGATTGACACAACTTATGGTAGATTTTTTTAAATCTTCATCTAATTTGAAATCTGAGTCTTTATACCCAATAGGTACAAGATTGTATGATTGATATACTATATAAAATCTTTTATCCCTTTTAGGTACCTGATTATGTATTTTATCAATGTCTAATATTATTTTCCTAAGTTAGATCGGTATCCACTATCCATGCTTATAGTAAAATAGATATCATATCTAGTGCAAAGCATTGCATATATTAAGCTTCATACTATTGATGCATAAGTATCTACCTTCATTTTATTTATCTCATTAGGTGTTTTGGAATATTGATCTTTTGATAAAGTGATTCCATATTTGAAATAAATAAAACATTTCTTGGGATATTGTATACTAAAACAAGTCAATATCTGATCGATATAAATAGTTTGAGACAAAGTCAATATTCTTTGTTTGTGATCTAGCAAAGCTTAATCCCAAGAATATAAGCCACTTCTCCTAAGTCTATCATATCTAATTGAATAGATAATCATACCTTAACCAAAGATAACAAACCCACGTCATTTTTTTATATGACAATGCATTACAACCTATAGAACTAATCATGTTAAAGTAAGGTCATGTCAAACTCACATCATTATAATGCTATTACTTCTCTTTATATACACACTACACATCTTGATACTAATCAAAATGAGTATTATAAGATCTAGATGCTTGTTTTGGTCCATAAATGAACTTCTTTAATTTTAAAAACATGTGCTCTTGGGCATTTTCTATAAAAATTGCAGACTGTAACATATAGATACATTATTCAATATGTCCATTCAAAAATGCATTCTTTATATTCATTTTCCAAATCTCATATTCATAATTATTACAATGAAGAAAAGAATTTGGATTAACTTCAACATGCCTACCGGTGAAAAGGTCTCTTCATAATCAATTTTTTCTTTTTTAGTAAAAATTTTTAAAACGAGCTTAGCCTTACAAGTCTCAACATTACTATCTATTAATTGCTTTTACCAACATTTTGTATCTTTATTTGTAAGCACTTCATCATGGCTTCTGGATCAGTATCAATCTCAGTAAGGATTCTATCATAAGAAACTCACAAGAGTGTATACCATGTAGATTGACAAATAACTTTTTCACTATGACAAGACACTCCTTTTGGTTGTGTACTTTTAGTGACATACTTTGTTGATATAGATCCTTGTGAACCATTATGATCATTAATATCTAGTTGTGCAATTGACACATTAATAATAGGTCCATGAGGTTCAATATCAACACTATCATCAATAGATCTCCCATTATGATAAGGTAGTGGGTATCACAAATATTACCCCAAAGTATTTTTTTTTGTATTACAAGTATTGATAAAGTATAGACTAGTTTATCTCCTCCTAATACTTCTAGATAATTATACTTTTAGGCATGTAGTTTGTTATGTAGTCTTATAAGAATAAGATATCAGTGTTAACCGTGACCCTCTAATTTTTTTGATTATAAATAAATCACTTTTAGTTCATCTAGGATATCCCACAAAAAACAAACTTTATTATCAATTCCAACTTATCTATTTTTTCTTTCATGACATATGTTAGGCAACCCTACAAATGAATATATTTTAGACTAGGCTTATATCCAGTCCATAATTTAGTTGGAGTAGTAGGTACAGATTTAGATGAAATTAAGTTCAAAGCATAAGCTATTATTTCTAACACATATCTCCAGAAGGAATCAAACATATCTAAATAACCCATCATCAATCTTACAATGTCCATAAGAATCATATTCATTGTTTCTATCACACCATTATATCGAGGAATGTCATGTGTAGACAATTAGGATTTAATTCTTTAATTCAATAAGTAGTCTCTATGCCCTTTCAAGGGGCACTTTCCACCATGATCAGATCATAGTATCTTGAGATATTTATTCTTATGTTTCTCTATTTCTATCTTGTATGCTTTGAATTTCTCAAAGGCATCGGACTTACAGCATATCGAATAAATGTACTCGTATCTTGTATAATCACCAATAAAAGTAATAAAGTTCTCAAAACAACATCTTGTTTGGATAGCAATGAGCCTATATAAATCAAAATAAACCAACCCTAGTGGCTCTTTGGCTTTATATCCCTTAGCCACAAAAGGTTGTTTAGTCATTTTTTCTTCTAAGTAAGATTCACATGTTGAAAGTATTTCCACCTTCAATGAACATAAAGGTCCATCTTTAACTAGTCTCAAAATTTATTTTAGTATATATATGACCTATAAATAAGTGTTAAAGATAGGTCCAATACATATTAGAAGAATATTTTTATTTTTATGGTAAGGTGTTGATATTATTTGATTCGCAGCATTGTAGTTGATTATGAGATAATAATAATATAAAGGTAATCTTTTAATGTATAAGAATAGATAAACTTCTTAAAGTAAATTATTATAAAATAATTGAATAAAAATAAAAATACATCCTTAACCAAACTAAAAATAGAAATCAATTTTCTTTTGATTGAAGGTACATAAAGATAATCTCTCAAAATTTAAATAGTATCTTTCTCAAACTAAAAAGTGTTGTAAAATTATGATATATCCACATGAATATCTTTGAAATATATGTAAATTCCAAGTATCAATATAAATGTGAAAACTAATATTTATATTCTTGATTAGTTCTCACATTAAAATATATACCGATATATTTTTGATATATCTATAAAATCCAAGTTCTAGTAAGTTCGTAAAAACTAATATTTTAATCCTTGATTAACTAAAGTAAATAATCTTTTACTGAAATAGTCTCTACCTTTTCAGTATTTTTTATGTAAAGATCAATCTCACCATCACATAGTTATCTAGTTTTCTAGAGCCACTACAATGAATTAAAAAACATGATTAGTAGTGCCCATATCAACACACTAGGTATCCATTGATACCACCTCTAAACATATTTCAATGACTAATAATTAAGATTTACATTGGTGGTTCACCTTATTGAGATAAACTAGACATTGCTTCTTTTAGTGTCCTAATTTCTTACAATGAAAACATTTTTCATTTTTCTATTTCACTCCCACTTGTGATTTAGGAGTTATCAGTGGAATATTAGTATATTTTTAAAATTTCTTCTTTTTCTTACCTTTCGGTTTAGAAGTCCTATTGTCCATAAACACTCTAAATAGTTTTTTGATAATACTTTCAATAGATACCAATTATTTAAATAATTGTGCCAAAGTTCATTCAATTTATTCATGGTATAGTTTAAACAAAATTTTTTATAAAATAATAGCGTGATAGAAGAATAATATCAATCTAAGAATCCAAATCAATCTTAGCTCAAAGAATCTCTAGTTCATTTAAAAAACCAATTATCTTGAGAACATAATCTCTCACTAGAATGTTTTTAGCTATCATAATATTCATCATATCCCTCATAACTTTTTATCTAGCAGAACAAGTCTAATTCTCTAATATTTTTTTGAGATTAGACATCATATAATAGGTAGTATCCACAGATTAATAATGATGTTGGAGTAAATTTGATATAGAAGCTAAAATATAATACCTTAACATCTCATTAGCATTCGCCCATATCACATAAGGCTTGGCTTCCTCAATGGCTGCCTTTTCATTAGGTTTATCCAGACATAGAACATTGAGTATAAATTTGTAGTTTTCATATTTTAGGATAATGTCAATGTTTTTTTTCCAATCTATGTAATTGGTCTATCGAGTTTATTTTCATTGAAAATTGTGGTGAGTGAGTTTAATGATATTTTCCTAAAAAAATTATAATGAGCATATTAAATTGAATTCTATCACAAGAATTAGTCCTCTCTACTAATTCTTGAACAAATTTGTCATTAGTCCAACACTCCATGAATAGTACGCCTCGATGTGAAGATGTCTACTATTCATAATTTATTTAGATACCTGAACAACTATCATACTAATTTTAAGACAATACATTGAGAATTTATTTTAACATTGAGAATTTTTATTTTAAGACAAAACAAGAATTTATTTGAGGTTTTGTGAAGTATTTTTATATGAAAGTTACATAACTTACTACCTTTAGCACACAACTATCATACTAATTATTATACTTATATACATGCATCAACCAAATCATGCTATCACACCCACAACTACATGCTATAATATATACATCGATATACATGCGACAACATAAATATATTCACATGCCATAACACACACACACACACACACACACATATTCACATGCTGCAATATGTATTCATAAATTCATGTGATGACTATGTCATTAGTTCATCACATACACGCATTCCTTATTTATGTGATAAATATATCATCACATAATTCCTTGGATTAACAGCCTAATTTTTTATTTTTATTTATTTATTTATTTTATTATTATTATTATTATTATTATAGTTTCAAGATTAGAAACCCCACAATTAAAAAAAAATTCTATTGGGAACTCCTCCAAGCACCACCACTAGCTCCACCACGGATGGTCATCGCCCACCGGCCACTATGAATTCTTCCATGGCTATATTCAACCACCAAAAACTCCACCATGAATGGCTCACAAAACAAATCCTTCTTATCTACATCTGGCCACCATGAGTTTCACCATGGATGGTTCACCACCACAAGCTTCTCCATAGTTAAATCCAATTGCCACAAGCTCCATCACAGATGGTTTATCATTGCAAGCTTCTTTAAAATTATGTCAGCCCACCACAAGCTCAAATATGGATGAAATCTATTCATTAAAGAATGCTCAAACATAAAAGATATTGCCTCCCCATTTGATTAAATAATCAATCAATTAAATGCAAAATTACAACCTAATAAATAAGCATCATCACAAACTTAACTAAATCCATACACATGTTTTAGTTAATCCAATTGCATAAAAAAATAAAAATTAGGTAGTTTGTATCGATTAGCAGAGGTTAGAATGCCTTTGTTGAAACCAAGGATATTTATCTAATACTACATGTATTAAAACCCAATAGTTCTATTTGCATTATGTCAAATTTTTTTTGATGCCATATGTTGGAGCTCAAAAATTTAGATATATCTCATATGAAAAAAATATTCACTATCATTTTAGAATTAAATTTTTTTACATTAAGATGAGAAGCTTAAAAGAGTTTGCAAAAAGGAATGCCTCCAACAAAAAAAGCCAGAAGCTTCTCCCTTATGACTTTGTCTAATCTCATTGAAAATAATGATGCAATAGTGGTGATCATCTTCTGTGATACTAAATATATACTTTATTATTAAAACATAAGCTGATGGCATGTTATATTATTCTTAAATTACAATTAATAATGTGATATTCAATTTATCTTCTAATTTCAAAATAATCTTTATTTATTATATATATATATACATATATAATCAAAATTGATTTAATATAAATCAATTGATTTGATTTAATAATCATCAAAACAAATCGATTATAATCAAATTAATTATTGTGATTATCAATACACTAATATTATAAACAAATAAATAAAATATTTAAAATATATTTTATGACATTGGATAAGGCTATGAACGGAAGCAGAATGGCCTAAATAAGATATCAGACTCTCAAAATAAATCATATTACACTATAATTTATATATCATTTATACCACTATAAAATTATAATTACTTATCATCACTTGTTCAAAAAATCTTGTAGCTTTTATTATTTAATACTTAAACTCTTCTAATTAAGATTACAAATACTCAATGATTGAATTAAATTAATGACAATCTTATTCAATCAATTTCTAATTATTTTTTCGAGACTTCCCATTTAACTTATTTGAAATATAGAATCATAATCCATTTACAGGGTTTAACAATATCAAAACTTTTAAGCTTCCTCAAAGGGGCATGATCAATCCTTCTAACAGGACATGAATTCAATTAACAATCAATATCCACCAGACACTCGATAATGTTATCTAATTAATAGATTTTCATAAATTTATTTCTTGATTACACTCATTAATAATCAAAACAATTATTAACAAATACATATAATTATTAACTTATTCAAGAATAAGAGTAATAGTAATAATACTAATAATAATGGTGTATCAATCTTATACTATAAAAATCTTATACTATAATCTTACTGATAAATTATCTAGTTCAATCTTGATTGTGAATAATATACTTATATTCCACAAGAACTAATGATTTAATATTTCATATATAAGTCAAACTCTAAGCACCAAATCATCTACAATGCAGAATAAAGGACGCATCCATTTCTAAAATTTTAGCTTATTTCATATTCATTCAATAATACAAGAAAACAATAAACTTATTAAAATAATTAAGAAACGACCAAAATGACTTTTAGCAAATTAATCCAAATATTGATCACATAAAAATTGTATCAGTAGTTCAGTCAACGAATAATGAGAAAATATAATTCTAGTAAAGGAGATATTTAGAGATGTTGGCATGACTCTTAGATCCTAGGGTGTGTCCACTTGATTTGTATGATGCATATTCAAATAGTTTGATTTATATTTTATGTTGAGTAGAGATACAAGATGAATATTATATTATTATAGAATAATCTTTTACCCTAATAGTATACAAAGTGGTTATCACCATTGAGTCCATCCCAATGATGATTTTCTTATAGTTATCTCATCGTATTTTACCACTAATATGACAAATCATCTCTACCATTGGTTCATTTATAAGCCCATATTTTTTTATGCGATATGTTAACAATCCTTAACTATTACTTCACACACATATATATATATACATATATATATAATTCTTTGGCCTCAGGTATCATAAAGACTAAGAATTGATATGGCTTATAAGGGTTTGAACTTTCTATTTTGTAAGCACCATACTTGCATAACTAATATATATTATTCTCAAATCTCATATGTGTGACCCATATGAGTGAATGAAATTCAAAGGGCTATCACAACCTTTTGAGTCTAACCACTCGTGCATGCCCAAATAGATTATACGTCACTATCTTCCATAGTGATGATGTGATTACCACACAAAATGTGAAATCCTTAAAAGAATATTTTATTTAATATTTAAATCAATCAAGAACTAGTTCTTCTAAGATATGTTCAATGGAATGACATATAAAATCATTCATACTTTCAGCTTCATGAGTATTATATTTGCAATGATTAGTTTACCTCTATTTTGAGTTTTGATGTATAGGTTTATCTTGCACATCATAGTCAGAAGGGATATCACTTCCTTCCTTTCATATGTGTGAGTGAGCTTTGTGGTTTACCTTTTACTAACCACAAGAATAAAATGCACAAACCTACCAATAGTCAAATCTTTAATTCAAGTTCTATTCAATCACTATATCTATTATTTTCCATTCAATAACATAAACCAAATATAATAATTAATCACAAAACTATTTATGCATCACATAAATCATAATTATATAATTTTCGACCTAAATTTAGCCTAATGTTGAAGAGAAATTCATAGGGTACAAGAGAAAAAGTCTCGTAAAACCTAGATTCTTAATGATATCCCTCTTGAAAATCTAGGATACAAGCCCTAGCCATGCACTATTTTGGTTGGTTTTCTCAAATCTACCATATAGAAAAGAGGGATTTGAAAGTCATGCCCCCAACTCTAGGATTAGCCTGTGTATTATGTTCCTTGCTTGCTCATAGATCTCCTAGAGTGTAAAAATTTACCTCTAAGGTTATTTATTCCACTTTATCTTAGCTTGGTGTGTGGAGAAGAAGAAAAAGATTCTGATGATTTTCCTTATTTCCTTTTTTATACTCTACAATTTTGGTATTTCTCCAAGAAAAAAGTTGTCTTTTGTAAGATGTTGTAACTTTGGCCTCGGTCACTTTAGTTTGATGTTGTGACTCTGAAAAATATTCATGCTTTTGTGATTTATCATAATCTTTCAATAATACAAAGTCACATCACTAAAAATATCCATGACTTGTGGCCTTTGTCTTTGTGACACAAAGTCATGATATTGGGAATATTTATCAATTTGGTATTGATCAATCTTCTATATCAAATGGTCATGATGTTGGGATTGACTTTAACATTAGTCTTAGTCTTTCTATTACATGGGATGATTGTGATACTTAGAAAAGGTCATGGTATTGGGAGGTCTCTATTGTGTATCATATGACCATGATATTGAGAATGGTTATGACATTTCTTTGGTATTTCTTGTATACCTAAAAGTCAAGACTTTGTCTTCTATTGAGAGTGAGAGTCATGGCCTTGGGAAGTAATCATGCTAGAGTAATGCCTTATGTAATATTCTATGTCCAAAAATCATAATATTGGATAAATATCGTAGCTTTGACATGAGCATCTTTAGTTTTATAACTTTCTAAAGCTCAAAATCATGGCTTTGGGAAAAGATTACAGCTTTGACTTGAGAATGCAAAGCTCTAGTAAAGATAAATTATGACACTATGAAGTATTCAAAAATTTTAGTACTAGTGGGGTATTTGGCTACAACATAAAATTAATATTGTAGCCAAAAAATTAGTACTCTTGAAAGAGTGTGCTAGTTATTTAATTGTTATTAGATAAATATAGTCATAATTTCATGATAATATTGTAGCCAAAAAAAAGTATTGTATTCTTGAAGGAGTGTGCTAACAAGGTAGTAGATTAGTTGTATACAAAGAATGTCGTGACTAAATAAGTAGAGTTTCATCCAAGAATGAATATCAAAATTGCATGATGACCCTTGCACCACCAAGTCATCAAACAGCATTAAAAATATATCATTATACTCACAAGATAACCACATTAAAAGCAAATGGGCAAGAAATTGATCAGGCGTACTGCTCCAAGATGTAGAGACTGGTTTATAGCCTATTAAAATTGTGAGCTGGAACATTAGGGATCTAAATAGCCCTATAATGCTATAAAACATAAGGAGCTTGTAAGACTCATTAATGCACACCAAATAGGCATCATTGGGGTCTTAGAAACAAAGCTAGACTCTCAAAAGTTGGCTCATCTTATGGAAACAAAGTTCAAGAAGTTCAAATTTATTAACAACTTTGATTTGCATGAAAATGGAAGGATCCTCATCTTATGGGATGAGATGATTTCTATGATTTGTAACATGTTTGTTTTTCCCCAGCAGATATATTTGTAAGTCCATGACAAGAAGAAGGGTATTACTTTCAAGCTTTCATTCATTTATGGAAAGCACTCAGTGGTCTCAAGAAGATATTATCAGTCATTCTAGGTGATTTTAATTCACTTCTTTAGAGCTTAGACAAAAAAGATAGGAGAATAGTTACTAATTATGAGTGCTCTGATTTTGTTAATTGCTACTCCAATCTAAGCCTAGAGAATATGAATTCTTCTGAAACATATTATACCTAGATTGGTGGCAAGGTATATAGCAAGCTGGATAGGCATTGATGAACAACTATTGGGCAAACCCGTGCCTAGAATACCATGCACACTTCTCCCCCCTTGGGATTCTTTTTAATTATTGCCTTGTAGTGATGTCTACAAAAGTAGTGGAATATTATAGAAAAGTGCCTTTCAAATTTTGCAATATGTGGATGAGTCATCATGATCTCTTACCAACCCTTAAAGGTATTTGGAGCTCCAACATCAATGGTTATAGGATGTTCAGTCTATTGAGTAAACTCAAATTGTTAAAGGTGCCATTGAGGTCTTTGAATGAACTTCACATGACCACATAAGTACAAGAGTAAAGGTGTCAAACGAGCCGGCCTGGCCCGGCCCTGCCTGCCCTAGTTTTGGGTGACCCAACCGAGCTATCAGGTCATGCCTAGCCCGGTATGGTTTCTACAAGCTAGGCCCAGCATGACTCGTTAGTATGGCAGGTGAATAATCTGTGCCAAGTCTGGCATGTACAAGCCAGTATTTAATTTTTTATAAATTTATATATTTTTTTCAGATTAGTTTATGTTTATATGTTTTTAAATTTTAATACTTTAAAAGTTTTTTATTGTTTTTAGTAATTTGGTAATGTTAATTGTTAATTATAAATAAATAATTAAATTAATTTTTTTTAGTAAATTTAATAAAACATTAAGTTTATTTATTATAATAAATAACATAAATTTTAAAACAAAATGTGTATCAATGTGAGTGTATGAATTAATAACAGATTAAAACTTAAATATGAATAAAAATTAAAAACCAATGCAAAATGAAAATTTATAGAAAATTAATATTCAAGTTTCAAGCATCAAATGCATCAATTCACAAAGGCACAAACTAAAGGCTTAAAGTAATATTACAAATAAAATTAAACAAACACAAATAAAATGTAAATGAGTAAATCAAAATCAAATATTAGACATAAATGTCACAATCCAGCAATCATCAACCATTAACATCATCAATCATCATATCATCCTCAATATTAATATCACATAGATCATCAATAGCAATCAACTTTTTCACTTTTACTGTAGTCCCAACATGATCATGGATGCCCAAGCTTGAATCATCTCAATCTTTCATGCATGCTAAAGCCTCAATAATATCTGGACTTAATCACAATCTCCTATCTGAAATGATATTCACTAAAAAAAGTAGACCCTGATACTATTCTCGATACTAGAAGAGTTAGTAGATCTCGTGTCATCTTAGATAGCACGGGAAAGATGGACTCGTATAATTTTCACCACTATAATATATCAAGATTCTTAGTATCAGAATGTGATAGGATTGAGTAGTAATCGGCATCTAAGTACCGAGACAGCTCGCTCCTATTCGATAGTCCACCCCATCATTTCTACTTTGCTAACTGAATAGAAAAGTCATCATCTCCGAATATGGTATCCAGGTTCGTAGTCGGTGCCTCACTACCACCACCACCATACGTAGTATTGTAGTATGTAAAGAGTTCAGTCAACTTCTCGTGAATGAAGCCTTCAGGTGGGTCTTCTAGGTTCATGCACGAGGAAATGTAAGTTAAAATTTTCTCTACCCCATCCACCTTAACCCCAAGGTACATGTAAGCAGCAATCAATAAAGAGATGGAATGGTTGACTAGTACTTTAAGTATTTGGTTTTTATCTCTATAACCATATCACTAAGTCTTGGGTCATCTCGATACTTCCTAAACATGCAACTAACATTGCATATGCACCTAAGTGTAATATAAGTCATAAGAGTATAAACTGATAAATACATATTCGTCATGTCATAAAAAATCTTTAGGAATTTCATAAATAAAATTTTTGTAGCCCAGCTAGTGTTATCAATAATAAGTTTGTCACTCTTATTATTAACATAGTCAGATATCACGTGTTCATATCCAACACACGACTCCAACATCAGGTAAGTATAATTCCAACGGTGTCTCACATCCGATTAGAATTTCTTCTTCTTAAGATTCACAGACAGACAAACACTACTGAACTCCTGGTATCTATGAGGCATGCAAATATATTTTAGTGAGTTATGTATATTTTCTATAGCAGGGCACACACCTTCATCTCAATTTGTACAATCAGGTTAATCACGTGACACATGCATCTAACATGAAAAATCTCTCCTAATGGTCTATCTCTAATATTTCTAACAAACATATTAATCACTACTCCATTATTAGATGCATTATCGAATGTGATAAAAAAATTTATTTTGAATTTTATATTCTCTAAAGATTTTCATCATGCACTCAAAAATTGTCGGGCCATTATGAGAATGGAGAATCAAAAAGAATCCAAATTTTTTTTATTTAGTATCCATTTAGAATCTATATAGTGGGTGGTAAGGCATGCATAAGATGCATTGTCATGACTAGTCCAGATATTGAACATCACGGACACCACTCTACTATATTTTCTAAATTCATTAATTATTATTTAATTTTCTAACTTATAATATCTTAGTATGTCATTCCTAGATGTTAACCTAGCAATCCTACGATATGCAAGCTAAAATATGTCTGTATGATACTGACTATCCTTGGATCCTCCGAAAATCTAATTAGAAGACCAATCATAGTGATCAGTTTTGTCATGCTCCCCCCCCCCTCCCCCAACTCGTTGAATGGGGTAAACTTTGAGACCGAACTGAATCTACCTAAAAAAACCTACCACTGAGGTTGAGTTGGGTTTGCCTAGGATATAATACACCATGTTTTTTGATGTATAGTTCAGCATGCCTCTTAAGGTACTCAATCCCACATAACTCTTATAGCTTAAAATTTTCTTACAATATTTGCACTATGTAGATTCTTCTTCGACACCTCTAAATTTTTTTTATTTTATTATATTAAAGTGTGTCCAAATTACTGAAGTCCTAGTTTTTTTTGTTTTTAGATGATTGGTTCAAGGTGACTAGAGAAATCAAAGTTTTGACAGCCTTAGATATTTCCGTAGGATTTTTATTTTCTAAATTATATTTCATTTCATTTTCATTATTTAAATTACTATTTGTCTTTTTTTTATTTTTTTTATACTGTAGACTAGAGAGTGGAGAGGGAGCGAGACTAGACTCGAGAAAATAATATTTTAAATTTAAAAATTTAAAACTTAAAAAACTAATTAATAAAAAAATATCCATAAACCAAAATGAGTAAACTTTAGTTTTTTTATATCCGTACTACACACGCACCACAATCCACACCAAAGGCCAAAGCCAAATCCCGAAGGCTAAAATGCAAAATACCGAAAATATGAGAGAGAGAGAGAGAGAGAGAGAAGAAAGAGCCAAGAGATTAATATTTTTAAACAATATAAATATTAGAATGGGGGGGGGGGAGATTTTATCGATTAATAAAAGAATTTTAAAAAAAGTATTTTTTAAAAAATTTTTAATAATTAAAAAAAGGTCAGAATCTTTCGGGTCATTGGATTCTACCCCATAACCATTTGAAGCAATATCCAACAGTTTAGATTTCTTTTTTCGGTTGGTTGATTCGACCGTCAGAACCAACCGAAATAGTTCCCATTCCAGAAGCTTCGGCTTTTGGAATGGAATGGAATCAGGTTTCAGATTCTGGTCAAAAAAGACTACATGTCGAGTTCGGGCCCGATGGAACTTTCGGATCCGTTGAGCCTTGGGTAGTCAGGTTTGGGTTAGGGTCCTTGGGCTAGATGGATCAGAGCATTTCTCAGCTCATGCCATGATACCATGCCCATGAGCCTTGTTATCAGGCCGTGCCTAACCTAGCACATGGCCCGGTTGGCCTCAGCATAACATAGCATGAGACGTGTCATGAACATACCCGACACAAGCATGGGCATGGGTCATTCCAATGCCGTGTCAGGCCAGACACGACCAAATCATGTCGGGTCATGCCAGGCCCATTTGACATCTCAATACCAAAGTGGCTGTGGCTAGAGCTTCACTACACTCCCTTCAAGAAAAAATGCTACATTCTAATTATTGTTCTACTCTCCATAAGGAAGAGCTAGAGCACAGACTAAAGCTTAGAAAGCTAGAAGAGGCAAAAATGTGCTTCTTACATCAAAAAGCAAAGATAAGATACTTGAAGGAAAGTGAAAGATGCACTAAATTTTTTCATTCGCTAGCAAAATCTAAATTTCAAAAGTGAAGAATAATATCAATAATAAAGGAGTATGGCTCGACATCATTATCTCAAAAAGAAGTCAATGAAGAGTTCATAAAGTATTTTACTTCACTCCTTGGTACTTCTAAGGAGAGAACTCAAATATAAAGGAATATAATCATTGATAGAGAGACTCTTGATGACTCCCACCTAACTAATATCTCCCTTTTATTTTTAGGGGAGGAGATAAAAATTGCTCTATTTGAGATGGGGGAGCAACAAATCTGTAGGACTAGATGGGTTCACTATTGAATTTTTCAAGGAATCCTAGAATTATATTAGTGCAGACATTATTAATGATGTCCAAAGCTTGTTCCATTGTAAGAAAATGCTTAAACATATTAATCATGCCTACATTGCCCTTATCCCAAAATCTACTCATGCCTCTACTATTCGAGATTTTAGGCATATCTCTTGTTATAATGTAATTTACATGCTAATATCTAAGATGGTAGCCTTCAAATTGAAATTGATTTTGAGAAAAATTATCAACCCTTCTCAGGAAGCTTTTGTGAAGGAAAGATTGATCTCGGATAATTTCTTATTAGCACAAAATCTAATAAGAAAATATGCGAGGAAAAAGTATTTAATTTGGTTGAATGGTCTTTCTTAATTAAAATTCTGGAAGCTTTCAAATTTCCTATTGATTTTTTTTGAAATAATTTGGCAATGCATCTCTACTCTCACATATTCTATCTCTATCAATGAGCAATTACATGGGTTTTTAAAAGGCAAAAGGGGTTTGAGACAAGGAGATCTCTTATCCCTCTATCTATTTGCTATATGTATAGAGTATTTCTCAAGACTCCTACACAAAACAACATGATCAAAGGGTTTCTCATTTCATCTTAGATGTATATACACATCAAAAACCAAAAGCTTGATACACTCATTCTTGAGATAGATGTGAGCCTCTTGGAGGTTGCAGGTTCAATCTTTACAAGCTACTAAAAAATTGTCAGGATAAGAAATCATGCCTCATTTAGTTATATTTAATTATATAAAGTTTTATATAGTTATAGAAATATATAAATAGTTATACACATATAGTTAAACATAAAGTTGTATGTTGTTATACATGTAACTATAAATATAGTTACATGTGGTTATACATATAGTTACACATATAGGTATACTTATATTTATACATGTAGGATATATATTTTTTCATATAATTTTATATACTTATACATATAGTTATGTATAGATATAGATATATTAAAATACATTTTATATACTAATATATAAAAATGAATATTAAATATATGTTGTTAATTATTTATTTAAATATAGTTATGTATAATGGTTTTATAGTTATACATATAGTCAAAAATAATTATTTATAGTTATATGTACTTATACTTATAGTATATATAGTTAAAAATAGAGTTATATATAGTTAAACATATAGTTATATATAGATATATTCATACAAGTAATTATAAGTATTTATACATAAATGTATACAAAGTTATAAACAGATTTATAGATTTACATATATGTGTGTGTGTATATATGTGTGTGTGTATAAATAGTTACAAATATAGTTATATTTAATTATATAGAGTGTTACATAGTGATAAAAATATATATATATAGTTATACACATGTAGTTAAACATAGTGTTGTATGTTGTTATACATGTTATTAGAAATATAGTTATATATGTGGTTATACATATAGTTACACATATAGTTATACTTATATTTATACATGTAAGTATATATATTTTTTGATAAAATTTTATATATGTATACATATAGTTATCTATAGGTATAGATATGGTAGAATACATTTTTATATACTAATATATAAAAATGTATATTAAATATATGTTGTTAATTATATATTTAAATATAGTTATGTATAATGGTTTTATAGTTATACATGTAGTCAAAGAAAATTATTTATAGTTATATGTTCTTATACCTATACTATATATAGTTAAAAATATAGATATATATAGTTAAACATATAGTTATATATAGATATATTCATACAAGTAGTTATAAGTAGTTATACATGAATGTATACAAAGTTATAAACAAATATATAGATTTACATATATGTGTGTGTGTGTGTGTGTGTATATATATATATGTATGTATAGATAGTTACAAATATAGTAATATTTAATTATATAGAGTGCTACATAGTAATACAAATATTTATATATAGTTATACACATGTAGTTAAACATAATGTTGGATGTTATACATGTAATTATCAATATAGTTATATATGTGGTTATACATATAGTTACAGATGTAGTTATACTTATATTATACATGTAGGTATATATATTTTTTAATATAATTATATATATATATATACAGATAGTTATATATAGGTATAGATATGGTAAAATATATTTTTATTTACTAATATATAAAAATGTATATTAAATATATGTTGTTAATTATATATTTAAATATAGTTATGTATAATGTTTTTATAGTTATCCATGTAGTCAAAGACAATTGTTTATAGTTATATGTTCTTATATCTATACTATATATATTTAAAAATAGAGTTATATATAGTTAAACATATAGTTATTATAGATATATTCATACAAGTAGTTATAAGTAGTTATACATAAATGTATACAAAGTTATAAACAAATTTATAAATTTACATATATGTATATATATATTTATACATAGTTACAAATAAAGTTATATTTAATTATATAGAGTGTTACATAGTAATACATATATTTCATATATAGTATACACATGTAGTTAAACATAATGTTGTATGTTATTATACATGTAATTATAAATATAATTACATGTGGTTATACATATAGTTACACAAATAGTTATACTTATATTTATACATGTATGTATATATATTTTTTCATATAATTTTATATATGTATACATATAGGTATCTATAGGTATAGTTATGGTAAAATATATTTTTATATACTACTATATTAAAATGTATATTAAATATATATTGTTAATTTTTTTTTTAAATATAGTTATGTATACTGTTTTTATAGTTATACATGTAGTCAAAGAGAATTATTTATAATTATATGTTTTTATACCTATAGTATATATAGTTAAATATAGAGTTATATATAATTAAACATATAGTTATATATAGATATATTCATACAAGTAGTTATAAGTAATTATACAAAAATGTATACAAAGTTATAAGCAAATATATAGATTTACATATATGTATACATATAAGTATACAGAGTTACAAATAAAGTTATATTTAATTATATAGAGTGTTACATAGTAATACATATATTTCATATATAGTATACACATGTAGTTAAACATAATGTTGTATGTTATTATACATGTAATTATAAATATAATTACATGTGGTTATACATATAGTTACACAATATAGTTACCCAAATAGTTATACTTATATTTATACATGTATGTATATATATTTTTTCATATAATTTTATATATGTATACATATAGGTATCTATAGGTATAGTTATGGTAAAATATATTTTTATATACTACTATATTAAAATGTATATTAAATATATATTGTTAATTTTATTTTTAAATATTGTTATGTATACTGTTTTTATAGTTATACATGTAGTCAAAGACAATTATTTATAATTATATGTTTTTATACCTATAGTATATATAGTTAAATATAGAGTTATATATAATTAAACATATAGTTATATATAGATATATTCATACAAGTAGTTATAAGTAATTATACAAAAATGTATACAAAGTTATAAGCAAATATATAGATTTACATATATGTATACATATAAGTATACAAAGTTACAAATATAGTTATATTTAATTATATAGAATGTTATATAGTTATAAAAATATTTATATATGGTTATACACATATAGTTAAATATAATCTTGTATATTGTCATACATGTAATTATAAATATAGTTACATGTGATATTACATATAGTTAAACATATAGTTATACTTATATTTATACATGTAGTATATATATATATTCATGTAATTTTATATATTTAACATATAGTTATGTATAGGTATAGATATAATAAAATTCATTTTTATATACTAATATATAAATGTATTTTAAATATATGTTGTTAATTATATATTTAAATATAGTTATATATAATGTTTTTATAGTTATACATGTAGTCAAAGACAATTATTTATAGTTAATATGTTCTTAACCTATAGTATATATAGTTAAATATAGAGTTATATATAGTTAAACATATAGTTTTATATTGATATATTATTACATGTAGTTATAAGTAGTTATACATAAATGTATACAAAGTTATAAACAAATATATAGATTTACATATATGTGTGTGTGTGTGTGTACATAGTTACAAATATAGTTATATTTAATTATATAGAGTGTTACAGAGTAATACAAATATTTATATATAGTTATATAATTGTAGTTAAACATAATGTTATATGTTGTTATACATGTAAATATAAATATAATTACATGTGGTTATATATACACTACAAGAAAAAGTCTATTTAGCTAGGGATCAATCCCTAGCTAAATAGCGATGGATTAGCTAGGGAATAGCAAGAAATTTTTAATTTCACATTGAAATAAAATTTTGTGATAGAATAGTGATGAAATTGGTCAAATGAAAATTTTATGTCGCTATTTTTTTCATAAATTTCGCACAATGAAAAGAATTAAATTTAGTGATGGATATAACGACAAATTTTTCTTAGCTAATTAGATTCAGACATAATTCGTCACTAATTATTTCGTAGATTCCGTGCAATGAAAAGTGAAAAATTTAGTGATAAATTTAACGACGAATTGTCCCTAGCTAATTAGATCGAGACAAAATCCATTGCAAAATAATTATTTGACTTATATTTTTTTTATGATTTTATATATAATTGGAAGCGATTATTCCTTAAATATTTATTTTATCAAAATACATACATGCATTTAGCTAGGGATTTTTCTCTAGCTATTTGGGCTAGTTATAATTTTCATCGCTAATTTTTAATAATTTAATTTTTTTAGCATTATTTATTTTAATATTTTATGTTATTTTCTATATTAAAGGTATATCATGGTCTATAGAGAGCGATCCTTGAAAGGCACAATCTCCTCATATATTTATAAAAATATGATATTATAAATAAAAAATTTCATAAATATATTAAAAAAGATGAATTAAAATTTATATTAAATAAGACTAAAATAATTATTATTTTGATTATAAATTAATTAAAAAATTATACAAAATATTTTTCTGAAACTTTTAATTATGATATTTAAATATTCATTTTAAAAAATATTATATAATCTATTATATAATTATAATAATTTTGAAAATATTATAATTAATAAATAAACATAAATAAAAATTACTACTAATAAAAAGCTAAAATAAATAATTGTTTGATTAAAAAAATAATTATAAAAATATATGAATTAACGAATAAATAAGTAAATATTAATATTATTCCTATAATCATAAAATATTTTTATGATTATATGAATTTTTTTATAAAATAATGACTAAAATATTTAAAAATTTTGAATTATAAAAAAAAATTTCAATTTTTTAATAAAATTAAAAGAAAATAAATTGATATTTAAAGATTAATACATATATATTTTAATTTCACCAAAAAAAAGTTGATGATTTAAAAAATAAATATCTCAGTATGGGTATTAAATGAACACTTCAAAGATTAAAATTTATAATTACTAAAAGATTCAAATTTTATGTCTTTATAATTATTTCATATTATATTAATAAAAAATAAATTGAATAATAATATTATTATATAATATTATTTTATTTTTTATGAAATAATATCATTATGGTTAAATAAAAATCTATTTCATTTTTTTTTATTTTAATTTTTTATTTTTTATAATTTTAGTTTACTTTTATATTTTTGTCTCTTTATTTTCTATATATTTACATCTAATTTTTTATTTATAGTTTTCGTAAAAAAAATGCAAAGGCATTAAGCACTTAAAATTTTTTCTATCTTTCAAGTTTCAATGACGAAGAGAGGAGAAGCAAAACAAGACTTTGGGAGCAACCTTTAAAATCTACCCTCTTCTCTTTTTTTTATGGCTAAATATCGGATTTGGATATTCTCCCACTACCAATCTTGTGGGAGTAACAGATGGGGGCACAAGGTGAGACTTAGAGAACAAGACTGACACAAACACAAATGTTTACAAGGCAAAATCAACTTATCACAAGTTTCTTTATTACAATTTCTGCATAATTCTTGATTTTGATCCTGAGCACCATGGCAAGATGATTGAGCTTCAGCACCTGTGATGTTCCGTATTGATGATGCTATAGGTTGCTCGAGGTAGCTCTTCATGGCCTTAGCCATGGCTTCATTTTTCAGTGCGATGTCCTTCCATACTTGTGTTTCTATGAACAAAGTTTTTACCTTTTGCTCTAGGAAACTATTCAAATCTTTTGCCTGCCCCAATCTCCTCATTCTTGGTTGAAATTTTCATCCTCTCCATATGATTTATCTTTTTAGCGATTCTTTCCACCTGCCTTTTCCACTTGTTCCTTGTTTCAACCCATAGTTTCCTTAATTTGAGTTGAAAAAGAAGATTAAATTGAACTTGGTACTCATCAATTAGCATCATTGTGTCATCATCTGGGAATGACATGACATGCCTAGGTCGTCCTGGTCTTTGTCTTTGTAATGAAGGACCTAAGCTCGATAAAATTATTGATGATTATAGCCGAGAATGTCCAATATTTTGCCTCGATCCGCTCTTCATTTTTATTTGATCTTGATCTAGATTTGCTTTCGCATATGTGTCTGCCATCCTTTGTTCCATCATCTTTTCGGGATTTTGATTCATCATTTCTTTGTGAATTAGTAGCAACCTGTGTTGATCTTCTCTTCTTCCTTAACACCATAATCTATAATTTCTTCAATCTGATTTTCTAAATCTACTTCTTATTACCAGGTAATATTATCATTGCTCTTCTCCTTCGGAATTCTATATACCTATCTCTATCTCTCTCAATTTGATTACCACTGGAGGAGTTTGGTTTTTACAGAATATTCAGGTTTGATTTTTTTTTAATTTTCCACCAATTTTTCTTCTTTTTATTTTATTTTCATATCACTTATATGATTTTGATTCTACACCATTAATGAAACAATAAATGGTTAGTGTAAACTTTGTTCTTTTACTATTTAATTTTTTAGGGTTTTATGGTTTTCAAATACTAAACGTTTGCATATTGTTTTCTGATTCTGTAACTTAAGAAAAAAAATTATGCTTAATGTTTTCTACTTCTGTAACTTTATGAAAAAACAAACTTAATATTTATGGATTCTATTTTTGTTGTCTCTAAAAATATTATAAATAGATAACATTATATATAAACTTTTATACATTTATATAATCATATGATATTATATATAAATGTCTATACTTTAATATATATAAATGTATTAGATTATATATAAACGTTGGTATGTTTATATAAACATATAATGTTATATTTAAATATTTATACATATTTATTAATGTTTATAAATATATATACAATATTTACATAAAACTATGTATTTATATAATTTTTTATATAACATATAAAATGTTTATACATTTTTGTAAACATTTATATAACATATTAATTTTTCTATAATTATATAATATTTATAATGTTTAAATAAATGTGATATATATACTATATAATATTGATAAAAAGTGTTAAATATATATAATTATATATATGATATCTAAACACTTGTATAATTATATAATCATATGCCATTATATATAAAAGTATTTATAACTATATTTATAATTATGTAAACTATTTTTATAGCTATATTTATAACTATACATAACTATTTTTTAACTATATAATAAATTATAACTATATGTATACTTCTATAAAATTATATTTCTAACAAAATATACTATATGTATAATAATATATAACTATATATAATTGTATTTTACTATATGTATAACTATAAAAACATTATATATAACTATATCTTTAACTACATACATATTTATAACTATATATGTATAACTATATATAAATATTTGTATAACTATGTAAGACTCTATATAAATAAATATAACTATATTTGTATCATGTATACATATATGTATTCGTATATGTATTCATATAATTAAATCTATATATTTGTTTATAACTTCATATACATTTATGTATAACTAGTTATAACTACTTGTATGAATATATCTATATATAACTATATGTTTAATATATATAACTTTATTTTTAACTATATATACTATAGGTATAAAAATATATAGAGGTTGACCTCCCTCTCTAGTGACCATCTCTTGAGGTCTATCAATTTTGTTTCTCTCTCATTAGATCTCTTTACCGCCATATGACAAATGGATTGAGATTAAGTGGAAGAAATGGTATTGACGTTCACAAATCTGTTTAGTAGGCCGTTTGGCAACAAGAAGATAAGGATTTTGATGGTAGGTCTTGATGTTGCCGGTAAGATAATCATTCTGTATAAGTTGAAGCTTGGTGAAATTATCACCACAATTCCTACTATTGGCTTCACTGTAGAGACAATTGAATACAAAAACATCAGTTTCACTGTGTGGGATGTTGGGGGTTAAGACAAGATTCACCCTCTCTGGAGGTATTACTTCCAAAATACCCAAGGTCTCATATTTGTGGTGGACAACAATGACAAAGATTGAGTTGTTGAAGCCAGAGATGAGTTGCACATGATGCTAAATGAGGATGAGCTTCGAGATGTAGTTTTGCTGGAGTTTTCCAATAAGCAAGATCTTCCTAATGCGATGAATGCAGTTGAAATTACTCACAAGCTAGTAGGGGTGTAACCGAGCCGAGCCGAGCCGAGCCGAGCCGAGTATTAGGTAGGCTCGGCTCGGCTCGGTTTTAAAAAAGTAGGCTCGAGCTTGTTCATGAGCATGTTTATGAGCTGACGAGTCGAGTTTGAGGGTGCTCGGGCTCGGCTCGTTTAACTTACGAACCTGTTCACGAGCTTGGTTTACGAGCTTGTTCACGAACTTGGTTTACGAGCTTGTTCACGAGCCTGGTTAATGAGCTTACTCACAAGCCTATTCACGAGGTTGTTCACGAGCCTATTTATGAGCTGACGAGTTGAGTTTAAGGGTGCTCGGGCTCGGCTAGTTTAACTTATGAGCCTCAAAATGATGCTCGGGAATTAAAGAAAATGTTCATATAAAATATCCAACATACAACTAAATTAAAAAGATAAGATAATAAAAGTTTAATTAACTTGATTGAAGTTCAAGAGTTAAAATATTCATCATGTTCATTTGTAATAAAAATTTGTTGTGCATCAAGCCTTCTCCAAGTTCACGAGCTTGGTTTACGAGCTTGTTCACAAGCCTGGTTTACGAGCTTGTTCACAAGCCTGGTTAACGAGCTTGCTCACGAGCCTATTCACGAGCCTATTCACGAGCCTGTTTATGAGCTGACGAGCCAAGTTTGAGGGTGCTCGGGCTCGGCTCATTTAACTTACGAGCCTCAAAATGATGTTCGGGCTCAGCTCATTTAACTTAATAAACGAGTTCGAGCGAGCTTCTAACGAGCCGAACGCCGAGCAGCTTGCGAGTAGCTCAGCTCAATTACAGCCCTAGAAGCTAGGACTTCACTCTCTTCACTAATGCCATCAGTACATTCAGAGTACCCGTGCTACCTCTGGTGAGGGCCTCTATGAGGGTCTTGATTGGCTTTCCAATAACATTACCAACAAGTCAAAATATTTTAACAACAATAGAGAATCTGGATGTGTATCTAATTTTTGCCTATTTTGCATGAGTTTTGTTCTGCTATGTGTATGACATCATCTATTTCTAGGGGGATTCGAATTATATTTATATTTATATACTACACCCCTGAAATACAAGACCACATTTACTTTGTTTTGATCTGTTGTAAGTCGAACATATTTGTTTTCAGTTTTATGTCTTTTTGACATTGGATCCCAAATGTATAAGAACATATAACTATAAATAATTGCTGTTGACTATATGTATAACTCAAAATATTATACATAACTATATTTAAATATATAATTAACAACATATATTTAATATACATTTTTATATATAAGTATATAAAAATGTATTTTACTATATCTATACCTATACATAACTAAATGTTAAATATATACAATTACATGAATAAATATATATACCTACATGTATAAATATAAGTATAACTATATGTTTAACTATATGTATAATCTCATGTAATTATATTTATAATTACATGTATAACAACATACAACATTATATTTAACTATATGTGTATAACTATATATACATATTTTTATAACTATGTAACATTATATAATTAAATATAATTTTATTTGTAACTATGTATACATATATGTAAATCTATATATTTGTTTATAACTTTGTATTCATTTATGTATAATTACTTATAACTACTTGTATGAATATATCTATATATAACTATAAATAATTTTTTTTATAGCTATAGATATATGTATAGGTATAAATATATCTATACCTATATTTAACTATATATACTATAGGTATAGATAACTATAAATAACTTTGTATACATAAATGTTAGATATATGTATGAATGTACATATATCTATATTTAACCATATATACTATAGGTATATGAACATATAACTATAAATAATTTTTTTTGACTACATGTATAACTATAAAACCATTATACATAACTATATTTAAAAATATAATTAACAACAAATATTTAATATACATTTTTATATATTAGTATATAAAAATATATTTTACCATAACTATACTTATAGATAACTATATGTTTACATATATAAAATTATAAGAAAAAATATATATACCTACATGTATAAATAATAGTATAACTATTTGTGTAACTATATGTGTAATTATATCACTACAAGAAAAATCCAATATAGCTAGGGATAATTCCCTAGCTAAATGAAAAATTTCCGTCGCTAAATGGGAAATAGCGATGGAATACCAACAGCTCGGGTCCCTTTATAAAGTGCTCCTTACTAAATTTTAGTGACGGAAGTTTTCCTAGCTAAAAAATTAGCGATGGAAAATTACCTTGTTAAAAAAGAAAAAATTCGTAGCTAAAATAGCAAGGTAAATGAAATATTCCGTCGCTAAACAAAAATAACGATAATTGATAATCTAGCTAAAGTTTCTAGCATATTAGAAAATTTGCGAAGGAATATCCGTCGCTAATTTTAATATTTTCCTAGCTAAATTAGCTAGGGAAATTTCCCTCGCTAAAATTTTTGCTAGCTATTTTAATTTCAAAAATATTTACAGAATTAAAAAAATTTTACATTTTTTAATTAAATAATTTATTATTTTTAAATCATATTGAATAAAAATTGAAACAATAAATAATTTATAATAAACAAAAAAATAAAATCATTTAATATCTTATTCAAATTCAATATTTTACATAATTGTAACAAAAAAATAACAATCTTTTATTTTTATTCATCAATGTATCTTTCGACAGTGCATAAAGTATAATATATCCATTCATTGACATTGCTTTCTCTTCCTCTGCTCGTCCGATCATTATTTTTCTACTGCGACAAAGCTATCCGAGTCACGACACGTGTTGTCTAATGAAAAATCTCATCACTTATTGAAGCTTTGTATGAGGAACAATGCGGTATCATATCTGTAAGAAAATTAAACCACTAAGTCAAATTAAAAAAAGTTATGTTTTGATACATATATAATTTTGTAGTATATATGTAAATATATACTAGCAATTTTCTCGTACATATATTACTATAGTATATGTACATACAAATAGCAGTATCAAGTGTACATATAAACTGAGTACAAATATACTCAATATATATGTACATAAAATACTGTAGTATTAAATGTATGTATATACTAACTTTATTCGTACGTATATATCTCAATAAGTGCTGTTGTTGCTACTCTCGGTGTTGCTCTTGCCACTACTCCCATTGTCGCTGTTGCTGCCAATACCACTACTGTTGTCGTAGTTGTCACCGTCACCACTACTGCCAAAGCTGCAGCCACTGATGCAGCTATCGAAGCTGTGGCTGTCGCCGCCATTACCGAAGCTGCAGCCACCTCCGCCACTATCGAAGCTACTGCCATCGCCGCTGCTGCCGAAGCTGCAGCCACCATCGCCACTGCCAAAGCTGCAGCCGCCGTCGTTGCCGAAGCTGCAGCACCGCTGCTGCTGAAGCTGCAGCCGGCCCGCCGTCGAGTCTATAGCAGCCGCCGCCGCTACTGTTGCCGCCTATGCCGCTGCCGTTGCCGCCTATGCAGCTGCTTCTGGTGCAACCGCTGCTTCTGCCTCCTATGCCGCCGCTCCTGCCGATGTTACTCCCTCCACTGCTACCGCCACTGTAGCCCCCGCTTCTGCCACCGCCACCTCTACCGCCACTACCACTTCCGCTGCCGTCGCTGTCGCTGCTACTGCGGTTGATAAAATAGGCTTTTACATACCTATCATAGGCTAAAACTCTACCCAAAAATTTCGGAGCCACACAAATATTTTCATAGATATATAAAAAATAGTTATTATAGACATGAACAAATATAAATTAAAGTTGATTGTCATACATCTTAAACTAAAATCTAATTCAATAATATAATATTTTTGTATTAAATTTAATAAAAACTGAAACTATAAATGAAAATATTAAATTAAACAAAAAAAATTAATTTAATAACTTATTCTAATACAATATTTTAAATAAAAAAAATAACAAAAAAATATATTACATCATTGTAATCAATGTATATACAGACTGTGCATAAAGTATAATCTATCAATGCATTAACGTTACTTTCTTTTCTTCTGCTACTCCGATCACCAACTTTTCGCTGTGAAAAAGCTGTCCGAGTCACACTGCTTCATGTCTGTTTAAAATTCACTTCACTTATACAAGCTTCATATGGAAAACAATGTCGTACTACATCTGTAAGAAATTTAAACTACTAAATCAAATCAAAATAAATTAAAAAAAATTATGTTTTGATAAATATATATTACTGTAGAAAAAATGTACATATATACTAGCATTTCACTCGTACATATATTACTGTAGTATTTGTACATATAAATTTCAGTATTATGCGTACATATTTATCAAGTATATTTATACTCAGTACATATGTACATAAAATACTACCGAATTATATGTACATTTATACCACATTTGTTGCCGTTCCTGCTGCTCATGCTGTCGCTGCCGCCCCTGCCGTCGTTGCCGTGGCCTCTATTGCATCTACTATCGCTGCTACTTACATTTGTTGCTGTTGCTGCCGCTGCTGCTCACATTTGTTGTCGTTGCTACCGTTGCTGCTCACATTTGTTGTCGTTGCTACTGTTGTTGCTCACATTTGTTGCCGTTGCTGCCAACGCTGCCTCAGCTGCTTCTACTGCCGCCACTTCCATTGCCGCCGCTGCTACCATTGATGTCGCCATTGCCACCACTTCCTCCATTGCCGCCACCACCGCTGCCGCCGTTGCTACCATTGATGTCGCCGTTGCCACCACTTCCTCCATTGCTGCCACCACCGCTGCCGCCCCTACCGATGACTCTGCCGGTGCTGCTGCTGCCGCTGTCGCTGCCGCCACTGCCGCTGTTGTTGCCGCCACTGCCCTGCCGCTGCCGCTTTTTGCACCACTGCCATCACTGCCATCCCTGCCCATGCTGCCGCCGCCACTGCCATAGCAATCTTTGATGATAATAGGCTTTTACATACTTATAATAGGCTAAAACTCTACCCAAAATTTTGGAGAAACACAATCATATTCACAGATATATAAAAACAGTTATTATAAATATGAACAACAAAAATTACAGTTGAATATCATACAGTTTCAACAAAAATTTAATTAAATAATTTAATATTTTCAAATTAAATTTAATAAAAACAAAAACTATAAATGAAAATTTTAAATAAAAAAAAATTATTCAATAACTTATTCTAATATACTATTTTAAATAACTAAAACAAAAAAATAATAAAAATTATATTACATCTTATTAATCAATGTATTTACCGACCGTGCAGAAAGTATAATCTATCAATGCATTGAAGTTGCTTTCTCTCCCACTACTCCTCCGATCACTAACTTTCTGTTGTGAAAATGCTGTCCAAGTCATGATACTTCATGTTTGTTGAAATATGTCTTCACTTATACAAGCTTCATATGGGAAATAATGTGGTACCATATATGTACGAAATTTAAACCACCAAATCAAATCAAAAAAAAATAAAAAATAATTATGTTTTGATAAATATATATTGCTGGAGTAAATATGTACATATATACTAGTATTTCACTCGTACATATATTACTGTAGTATATGTACATTTAAACTACATTATTATGAGTACATATACACTGAGTACATATATATACTTAGTATATATGTACATAAAATACTATAGTATTATACGTATGTATATATTGAATATATACGTACGTATATACCGCATCTGTTGTCATTGCTGCTGCTCCCACTACCTCTGCCACTTCTATCACTACACTATTGCTGCTGCCGATGCCAATGCTGCTACCACTACCGATGCCGCTGCTACTGCTGCCACTGCCGCTGCCGATGCTGTTGCCGCTACTGCCGCTGCCACTACTACCGGTGTTACTGCCACAGCTGCTGGTGCTGCCGCTGCCGCCCCTTCCGCCATCACTGTCGCCACCTCAGCCATTGCGGTGGTTGCTGTCACTGATGCCGCTGCTGCCACTACTGCCACTGCTGCCACCGTTGCTGCTTTCACTGCTGCCACAACCTTCGTTGCCATCTTTGCCCCTGCCGCTGCTACTGCCATTGCTGATGTCGTTGCTAACTATAGGCTTTTACATACCTATAATATGCTAAAACTCTACAAAAAAAATTTAGAGTCACAAAAATATATTCACAGATATATAAAAATAAATATTATAGACATGAACAAATACAAATTAAAGTTTATTGTCATACAGCTTCACCAAAAATCCAAAAGATGTCTAGCAATTATGTTTAGAGATAAAGAGAGTGCAAAAATAAAATCTTTTTAGAATAATAAAGATCAGATAAGCTAGCCCTCTTTTTGATAAAGCTGAAATCAATAAATATGAGACCCATGCATTGGAAGGACCGTGGTAATGTCTGAATGCTTTGAATCAGGACTTTTTCTTTTCTCTCACATAATGTGTCATACAAAGATTCATAATTTGGTTAATCAAAAAAGCAAAGAATAAAACCAGTATAAAAAATATTAAAACTTGCAAAAAAAATATGATAATTATTACTACACATAGACAAAAATAAATAACAGTTTAGAAATAATTCTCATACTCATTCATCCTCATTATTTGTAGGGAATGCTAGCCTCTCCTGCGAGGATCCGTATCTGGATCTCAGAATGCTATCTGATGTGCCAATGCCGCTAATTGTGACTCCATATAAGAAATCTACTGTTGCATTGCTTTTTTAATTTCTTTAATTTCTTGCATTTCTTCCATCAAATTAGATGGAAGAAATGCTATCTGATCTCGGAATGCTATTAGATGGTAATGATTCTACAACATAATGTAACATACTAGATGAATTTAGTTCATTTATGTGTCCACGTCCACCTCCACCACTGCCACATCCTTTAGGTGCCATCTATTTACAAAATAAAACAAAGAACAAAAAATAAAGATATGATGAACAAGGATGCATTTTTGAATGATTTTATATATCTATACATATAGTTATGTATAGGTATAGATATAGTAAAATATATTTTTGAATACTAATATATACAAATGTATATTAAATATAAGTTATAAATTATATATTTAAATATAGTTATATATAAAGCTTTTATAGTAATACATATAATAAGATACAATTATTTATAAGTATATGATATTATACATATAGTATATATAGCTATAAATATTTTTATATAGTTATACATATAGTTATATATAAATATATTCACACAAATAGTTATATATAAATATATAAAGTTATAAATAAATATATAGATTTACATATATGTAACATACTTACAAATATAGTTATATTTAATTATATAGAGTGTTATATAGTTATATAATTATTTATATAGAGTTATACACATATAGTTAAATATAATGTTGTATGTTATTATACATGTAATTATAAATATAGTTACATGTGGTTATACATATAGTTACATGTGGTTATACATATAGTTACACATATAGTTATACTTATATTTATACATATAGGTATATTTATTTATTTATATAATTTTATATATCTATACATATAGTTATGTATAGGTATAGATATAATAAAATATATTTTTGAATACTAATATATACAAATGTATATTAAATATAAGATGTAAATAATATATTTAAATATAGTTATGTATGAAACTTTTATAGTAATACATATAGTCAAAGACAATTATTTATAGTTATATATTCTTATACAATTGGGATCCAATGGCAAAAAGACAAAACTGAAAACAAAAAAGTTCGACTTACATTAGAACAAAACAAAATAAATGCGGTCTTGTATTTTAGGCATGCAATATATAAATATAAATACAATTTGAATCCCTCTGAAAATAGATGATGTCATCCACATAACAGAACAAAACTCAAGCAAAATAGGCAAAGATTAGATCCACATCCAGATATGTCAACAAAGATCGCCTCATACTGCTTAAATTGTTTATGATTTGCTGGCAATGTAATGGGAAAGCCAATCAATATCCTCATGCAGGCCCTCGCCAGAAGCAGCACAGGTGCTCTGAATGTGCCAATGACATTTAATAAGAGAGTGAAGTCCTAACTTGTTAGTAATTTCAGCTGCATTCATCACATTAGGAAGATCTTGCTTATTGGTAAACACAAGCAAAACTACATCTTGAAGCTTTTCCTCATTTAGCATCCTATGAAACTCATCTCTGGCTTCAACTACTCGATCTCTGTCATTGCTGTCCACCACAAATATGAGACCTTGGGTATTTTGGAAGTAATCCCTCCAGAAAGGGCGAATCTTTTCTTGACCCCCAACATCCTACATAGTGAAATTCATGTTTTTGTATTTAACAGTCTCTACATTGAAGACAATAGTAGGAATTGTGGTGACAATTTCACCAAGATTCAACTTATATATAATGGTTGTCTTTCTGCCAGCATCAAGACCTAGCATCAAAATCCTCATCTCCTTGTTGGCAAACAACATGCTGAACAACTTTATGAATGTAAATACCATTTCTTCCATTAAATCCTAAATCCTTTGTCGTATGGCAGTAAAGAGATTTGATGAGAAAAAGAAACAAAATCAATAGACCTCAAGAAATGGTCACCAGAGAGGGAGGTCAACCTCTATATGGTCTTATACCTATAGCATACATAATTTTTTAAAGAGTTATATATAGTTAAACATATAATTATATATAGAAATATTCATACAAGTAGTTATACATAAATATATACAAAGTTATAAATAAATATATAGATTTAATTATATGAATACATATATGTATATATAGATACAATGATAATTATATTTAATTATATAAAGTGTTACACAGTTATACAAATATTTATATATAGTTATACACATATAGTTATAAATATGTATGTAGTTAAAGATATAGTTATATATAACATTTTTATAGTTATACATATAGTAAACTACAATTATATATAGTTATATATTATTATACATATGATATATTTTGTTAAAAATATAGTTATATAGAATTACTCATATAGTTATAAAATATTATATAGTTAACAAAATAAATATATATAGTTATTAATATAGTTATAAAAATAATTTTCATAGTTACAAATATAGTTAAATATAATTATAAAGAGTTTTATATAAATATATAAATATTTATAAATAGCTATCATATACTATGATAATAACACACTCTCAAATGCCTAATTGAATTACATCACTATAGAGAAAAAACTTGTATAAACAATCTTTTCTTTTGGCAAATTAATATCATATTTAGTGGGAACCAAAGTCATAGTATATACTAAATATTCTATAATCAAATATCTCATAGAAAAAAAAGTTATCATGCCTAGATTGATTTGATGGATTTTACTATTACAATAGTTTGAACTAGAGATATTAGATAACAAATATACATATAATCAAAATTTAAAATAGCTTATCAAGACTAGAAAAAGAAGATAGAAGAGTTATTGAAGAAGATTTTAGATAGATTTTTTTATTTGAACAAATTATATTATTAAATGAAAATGTAACTCCATGGTAAGTAGTATTGAATGTGCCTTATCATTGCAAGTAGTACTCTGATCAAATTATGAGCCAAAGTGTTATAGATGGAAGATTACTAGTATCTTGCAAAAATATCACTTCTTGCTTGTGCTCTTACGAATTTGCGGAATATGTTAATAATTATGTGCTCTCGTATTTTTATTCTCAAAAATAATGTTTATATTTACATATATATGCATAAATATATATGTGCATATACACTGACGTACACACACACACATCCCTTGCTTCCCTAGCTAATCCGTCACAATTTAGCTAGGGATTGATCCCTAGCTAAAATTCTCTAGCTAAATCTATATTTTCTTGTAGTGAGGATCTCAATAGTAAAGCACATGTATTACATTTTACATATATTCATCCATAACATCATAAAGTAAAAAATTGGCAACTAAGAAATCAAGATGATATATAAAATATACGTCATCATCTTTGTAATAATTAAAACAACTGTGTAGCAATTAAACTATTTCCAAACAAACAAAAATATCAAAATTTATGTTCGATATTATTATTTAGATTTTCTTGGTTTGTAGTAAACTTTTATCTAATTGTGGCTTTCAAAAATAAACATATTTTTCTGAGGAAGACTAAAGAAGAATCTTTAAATATACTTTATATAAATAATAATTTTTTGATTATCAATAATAAGGTATTTAATTGGTAAAGAGGCGAGTCAGATAGCCGTTGGGACACAGGTTTGATCCACATAGATGCCGAATACACATATTAGAGTATCTTTGAAATCACTCCATTCATACAATTGGGACAGAGGTATTATCAGCTTCGACCTTGGGATAACTTATTTTAAAAAAAATTTATTAAAAATATTATATTATTTGAGTTGTTATTGGTTGATTTATATTTTTAAAACTTGAGATTCTTGAATATATATATATATATATATATATATATATATATATATATATATATATATAGTTTGAAGAAAACTAATTTATTTGAGTTATTAATAAGCTATTGTTGACTAATTTATTTTAAAAATTTATAAAATTGATTTATTTTAGAATTGGTTTTCAAAAATTATTTTCAAAATACGAATTCATTTTTGTAATAAGTCATACAACTATCAAAGTTTTAAATAAATTATTTGAAATAAAAAGTCAAATGTTTTTATCAAATTAGGAACTTAATGGCTTCCATATATACATATATAAACCAAGTGTTATACCTTTTTCCCACTAAAACAAAAGGGAAGATACATATTTTCCTTTCTAAAAGATTCACTTAATTCCATTATAGATTATGGCGATATTTATCTACAAATATTGTGTGTGCATTCTAGATTCGACCATAAGCCTAGATATTATGGTCATATTTATCTTCAAAAATTGGATATTATGGTTTCACTATAATGTTTGAATTTAATGATTTAAAAATTAAGTTGGAGATGGAGAATCAAAAATCAAAGAAATAATTTCACAATTATGAGATTTTGGATTGTCACTGGTTCATGGTTGTTTCATTTTTGATTATGGTTCATGAAATTGAAAATCAATATCAATTGATCAACTACCAATTTGGTTCCATGTTTCACCTAGGTTAGTATGTTTTGCTTTGAAACTACTCAATAATTTTGTAACCACTAGATAACCAATCTTCATTTAAATGTGACCCTAGAATCTAGATTGGGCGCACCTCCCACTATACAATTTCTTAGATTTGGCTTGAATTAGATAGCCTTACAATATGTAAATTACATTATGAAAGCTCCAGAAGAAGAATATTCTTCACAAATAACTCTAAAAAACTAGAGTTATTCTCTTTTTTAGCTTTATTTTATTAAAAAGGCAATATTATTTTAATTTTAAGTCTTTATAGATATGTATTTTCATATTTTAACTCTTTTTTGGCTTTGATTCAATTTGTTAAAGAATAACTCTAGTTTATATATATATATATATATGTGTGTGTGTGTGTGTGTGTGTGTGTGTGTGTGTGTGTGCGTGCATGCGCGTGTCTTTATATTTCTGTAGTTAGATAATCATATTTTATTTCTTTGTATGTATTAAGGGGTTTTTTTGTGTGTGGCTTGTATTTAAAATATAAATGAAGTAATACAAACGTAAAGAAAACGTAAAATGTAAATATAGAAGATATAATAAGGGATAGAAGTTACAAGATGAGAGTTCTTTTTGAGTAAAACATCTATCACAAAAAGAAAGAAAATGAGAGTAGAAATAAAAAAACACAAGAAAAAGGAAAGAAGTGGAAACTTGAATTTTTACAGAAATCACATGTCGCAAAGGTATATGTGAAAGGAATAATAAAGAAACAAATAGAAATCTAATGAGAGGAAAAACATGTGACTCAAAGAATAGATGCAAGGAATGGAAGAAAAATAAAAACATGAAGTGGAACTTCACAAATACACATGATGGATGATGGGAACGACACAAAAAAAAACAATAGTAAAAGAATCAAAAGCATGTGAGGGAAGCATAATACAAGAAAAGAAAAGATATAAACACAAAGGGAAACTTGGTTAGAGACATTGAAAAAAACTAATAAAAAGTCAATAACAAGCATCAAGCATATGCCCTACTACAACTAAGCATCAATTTTTCCTTCTGTTCGTCCATTTGCATGTTTTGTTTTAATTGAAGAATGAATGAACTAAACTCATGTGTTAGTTTTAATTTAAGTATAAGCTAAATTTATTTACACTAGAATTTGTGTGAACTTAAGTTATTGTGCATTTTCAAATTTATATTTTAGAAAAAAACATATATTCATCTAATGATTTTTATTATTTAATTTTTCTTTTTATTTGGCCAACATTAGTAAAATGTGATATTAATGTTAATCATGGAAAGGTTAATATTAATAGATCAAATTTGGATGAAATTCATTCAATAATCTTAATTCTAGAAAGGTTGGCATTATTGATTCATAAGTGATATAAGAATATATTATTTTTCATGAAACCTAAGGGACTACTACTTTAATATGTATTCATTTTATTAGATTAGCGTAGGAATATATTTAATCTAGATGAAAGGTTTATTATAAAACATGTTAGATTTGAAAATTCCAAAAGTTAAATTTGATGTGTAGTTTATTAGGAATATTTGTAGTATAATACAAAATAACTTAAAGAAATATACCAATTCTAGAGTAATCCATTGTATATTTTTAAATTTTTAAACACTTTATTACCTTATTATTTTTATTAACTTCTAGAACCTGTTTTTTATCATAATTTAGTTTTATATGTTTTACTATTTGGCTTTAGCTTTTTAGTTAATTGAAATTGTTTAAATTTGCATTTATTTTCATATATATTCATTACATATGGAGACATTACTTAACTCACTTCTATATTACTTGTTGATCTTGTGCACTTGCATGAGCTTTTACAAGTATGCCATTACAATTCAAAATAACAAATAAGTGTTTAGCTCGGTTGCTGAGTATTGAGATTAGTGAAATTGTTGTAGAAACTAGTTTTCACTTTAATTTTATTTATAATATCTTTATTTGTTTTAATTTTCTTACTAGTTTATTGCAATACTTATATGAACAAATAACAATAGCCTTAATCACTCTCTTAGACCTTGAAATTGAATATACTTTTAGAAGTATATAAAGATATCAATTTTGTTTAGATTGATTAGAAAAAATGCTAACATAAAAAGGTTTTATTGCTGCCAGCCAAGATATAGCAATAACTGATGACAAAGATAGGGCTATAAGGGATTATGTTATCCCAATGCTTCATGAGTTGAATCCAACCATGATGAGGCTAGAAATTCAAGCTTTTCCTTTTGACCTAAAACTAATTATACTACAAATGCTTCAAACTGTAAGACAATTCAGTGAAAAGCTCATGGAAGATCCTTAGCTCGATCTATTTTTGTTCATGAAGGTTAGTGATTCATTCAAGCTACAAGGAGTCTTGGAGTAGGCTTTATGATTGAAATTATTTCTTTATTCATTGAGAGATATGGATATAGTGTGTCTGAATACTTTACATCTTCGTGAGCCATGAGAGAGGTTATTATGAAGTATTTCCCCCAAACAAGAATGTTAAACTGTTGAATGATCTTATTTCTTTTCATCAACTCAAGGAAAAATTACTTTGAGGCATGAAAGAGAATTATATATCAGTATACTACTTGTAGAAGCTTTAGAGCAAATGTCCAACTATGTTAAATTCTTAAAAGATATTCTTTCTAAGAAGAGAATTTAAGAGAGTTTGAAATGGTGGAAATTACAAATGAATATCTTTATATATTACCATACAAACTCATGCCCATGTTGAAGGATCTCGGAAGCTTTAAGATATCGTGCTTTAATAGTAATACTTTTTGTCAGAAAACTCTATTTGATTTGGGATCAAGTATCAACTTGATACTAATCTCTATCTTCAAGCAACTAGAAATTAGAGAAGTAAAACTCATCATAATTACATTTTAGCTTGTTGATAGACCATTTGCTTATCCCAAATAAAAAATTGAAGATGTGTTTGTTTAAGTGGAAAAATTCAACTTTTCTATAGACTTTATTGTGTTGGACTTTGTAACTAATAAAGAAGTTCTCATTATTCTGAGGTGATCATTCCTTGTTGCTAGGAAAATTTTGATTAATATACAAATGGGAGTGTTTATCATGAGAATAAATGATTAAAATGTGACTTTCAATAAATTCAACACAACACTTTATGGATGAGGTGGACGAATGCTCAACCATTAAGGTTTTGGACTTTATTATAAATTGTAACAAAAGAATCATGAAGGTATTATCACTTGACTAATATGAACAAGAAAGTAATCACAAAGTCAACACACATTTGATGCTTGTGCAAAAGAGGAGCTACTTCTCAATATTTTGACTAAGTCTGATTGATGATGCAAATTATTATTAGGCTGACTAAAGATGATGCAAATTGGCTTCCAAAATGTGGTGGTGAACTTCACTGAGTTATCTTAGATGATTTTTGAGGAGTGAAAGCCTAGGAATAATAAATCTTCAAAACCCAATGAAGAAGAAGATTAAGATATACAAGTTTGATGGGAGTTTCTTTATCCCATGATATTTTCTGTCATTTCAATTTAATTTGTTCATTTTTTTAGATTGGTTTAGTAATGATATTTAGTATGTGATTCAATGATGCCTAATGAAGATCTTGCTAAAAAAATAAATTTAGGCTATAACTTATTTTAGAGATCTATTTGTTTCTTATAAAATGCACATTAGACTATATTTTAATTCTATTAAATAACCATGAGAGTCTTAAACAAGATGGAGAGTTAGTATTTCTAAACTATTTTACCACATTTCTGCCAAATTAGGAAACTAAGCAAAATAAAGTATATAAAGATTATTTGAAATAAAATAAATTGCTTAAGTTAAGAAGGGTTATTTTAAAAAAATGAGAGTACTTTGTTGTCATAGATTGTTAGTAAAAAAAGTATGCATAAAACATGATAAAAGGTATGATTATGTAATACAAATTTAACTAGTGATAATGTTGAGCAGATGAGTTTCATCACAAATATTGGTATTTGCGTCTAAAAGTATTGATGACTTTGAGAAGTAAAACTAAAAAAATAAAACTTTGCTATCTTAGATTTTTTATTAATAAATAGATATATGCATGAGCCTCATGTGTACAATTTCTCAAATCATAATATAATGTATGAGTATGTAAATTAAAACTAATTAGTGATAGTATTGTACAATTGAATATCTTCATCACAAATATTGATATTTACATCACAATGCATGATTGCCTTTGAGGAGCAAAGCAAAAAAAATTAAAAAAAGAGAAATTAAGAGAACCCTCATAACAAATTTATGTGCATGAATAAAAATAATTTTATGCTACTTATTGTTTGATATACTAGTGTGGTTTTGAAAATTTAATAAAAGAGCTTATGAGATCATTAAAAATATAAGTGTTTTATTTCAAGAAACATAAATATGAAGTTATTATGTTTGAGATAATTTTGAAATAAATTTAATTTACAAAATGTAAGATACATGGTAAATATAAATTTTACACACACACACACACACACACACACACACACAAAATGATAATCTTTGTTAAAGATAAGTGCAAACATAAGAATATAAATGAATCATGTAAGAAAATGACAATAAAGTCTATGAAAATTTAATAAGAATGATTATTTTTATATCATGTGTTAACTTACAAGCTTATCACATGCTTACTTGCATAAATATAATGTGTTAGTATGTATGATTTCCATGTCTTGGCTTACATGAGTGATAATTATTGATTATGTGCTTACAGTGTCTTCTCATGCATTAATGCCAAGTGCTTGAAAGTGTGCTTGTAAATAATGATGTGTATACCTGCCAAGGATTGACTTGACATGTGAAAGCTATGAGTTTGGCTTACTAAATGTTGCATCAAAAATTAACAAACTTGGAATCTTGTCTATAAATAAAAGTGATTTGGGGTTCCTAGAACATAATAACACATATCATGAGAATATTTTAAAGTTAATTAATAAACTCTTACTCAATTATTTTTAATTACATGTGTAAATATTAGTGAGTTTTCTAAAACTTGGTAGAATAGTTCAAATTGGTTCAATCGAGTATACTCAGCTTAAATTAATTTGACATGCTAAACTATTATTATATTTATTATATTTAATTTATTTATTTTATTTTATTATATTTTTGAATTAAATCATTACTCATTTTCTATATTTTTTATAGATATCAAGTTGAGCCTACCTAGGAATGTATAAAATAAACATGCATATTGATGTATACTAGTTTTGTAGATATCAAAACGGCATACCTAAGTACGTATACTAGTTATGTATAAAATACACATGCATATAGATGTATACTATTTTTGTAGATATCCAGTCGGCAAACTTAAGTATATATACTATTTATATATTATTTTTGTATACGAACACCATCAAAATCCACACAATGTCAACGCATCATATCACAAATACATGAAGCATTGTTACGAATAAGTTTATATACAAAATCCAAGCATAGCATGATGCTTAAAGAAGAAAATTGGAAAAAAAAATAGAATAAAAATGCTTACTCTTCGATTAAGAATCCGAAGATAATCGATGAAGATTATAAGTATAAACATACCTCAAATCATTAACAAAGTAAAACTTAAACCTCGAATTGATTAAGTTGAAATGGTGTCGAGCGATAGAGGAATGCAGAGGACTTCGGTTACCTGTTAGAGATGCATCGAGTCGAGAGAGAGAGAACATATATTTTAGAAAAATATTTATATTTTTAATTATTAAAACATTAAATAAACAATATATATATAAAATACAAAAATACAAATGAAAATATTTATATTTTCATTTGTAGCAAAGTACAAATGAAAAACAAATACCTTACAATTTATTATTATTATATTAATTAAACAATAAATATATAAATAATAAAAAAATATATCAAATAGGTACGAAATTAACAAACTTCGTATAATAAGACATGAATGAAAAGATGATTTCTTTTCTAGCCATTCATCTAAAAGTTATAAAATACTCTTAATATTAAAAAATCTATAAAAATTTTTATTTTATAATTATAAATTTTAAGAATTCATATTAATTTTTACAAAGATAATATGAAATAAAAACTTAATGTTCAAAGCTAATTATAAAAATATCACTCAATTGTTTAATTTTTATAAATTTTAGTAGGATTAAATATCTAAATATTTATTTATAATTATTATTTTATTTTAACTTTATTGAAAAAATTATATTTTTTTTATATTTCAAAATTTTCAAGATTTGTATTATTTATTTTTCTAAAAGTTTTCTATAATTAAAATTTTTTTTTAATACTTTTAATAATATTAATATTTACTAGTTTATTCGTCAATTAAGATATTTATGAAATTATTTTATATTTTATGATACAATAAATTAATTTATATTTAAATTATTAGAAATTTTAATGTATGTTATTTTAATTTTTAAATTATCAAAAAGTAGTATACTTATTGAATTAATTATTTAATGTTACATTAATTTAATTATTTAGTTTCTTAATTAAAAATTTTAGAAAAATTTTTTGTATAATTTTTTATAAAATTATTACATCATTAAAATAGTAATTTTAGTCCTTATTAATTTAATTTTCTTTTGTATTTTTATATATTTTAAATTAAATATTTATAATATCAGTTTTTTATTTTATGAGGAGAATGTGTGTTTCAAGGATTGCTCATCTATAGACCAATAACATAAATTTAATAAACAAATTTAAATAAAATATTTAAAAAATAATAAAAAAAATTATATAATAAAATATTGGCTAGGGAAATGTTGTCCCTAAATCCGTAACTAAATTACGGATTTTATAAGGTAAGAAAAATTCATCACTATATTACGAATTTTTCTAGCTCGAGAAAAGACGTCGCTAAATACATCACTAAATTACAAATTTTATTAGCTAGAGAAATTACGTCCCTAAATACGTCGCAAAATTTATGATTTTATTTTCTACAGAAATTCCATCGCTAAATCCGGCACTAATTTATGGATTTTATTAGCTAGGGATATTCGCTCGCTATATCCGTAGCTAAAATACGGATCTAATTAGCAAAGGATAGTCCGTCGCTAAATCCATCGCAAAATCAAGGATTTTATTAGCAAGAGAAAGTTCGTCTCTAAATCCATCGCTAAATCATGGATTATATTAGCAAGAGAAAATTCATCGCTAAATCATGGATTTTATTAGCAAAAAAAATCAGTCGCTAAATCCATCACTAAATCAATGATTTTATTAGCAAGAGAAAATCCGTCACTAAATCCATCGCTAAATCAAGGATTTTATTAGCAAGGGAAAATACGTCGCTAAATCCGTCGCTAAATCAAGTATTTTATTAGCAAGAGATATTCCATCACTAAATCCATCGCTAAATCATGGTTTTTATTAGCAAGGAAAAATCCGTCCCTAAATAAATAATTTTATTAGCAAGGGAAAATCCGTCATTAAATCCGTCGCTAAATCATGTATTTTATTAGCAAGGGAAAAATCCATCGCTAAATTCATCACTAATCATGGTTTTTATTAGCAAGGGAAAATTCATAGCTAAATTTCTCTCTAAATAAATGATTTTATTAACAAGGGGAAAATCCGTCGCTAAATCAAGGATTTTATTAGCAAGAGATATTATGTCGCTAAATCCGTCGCAAAATCATGATTTTTATTACAAAGGAAAAATCCATCGCTAAATTAGTCACTAAATAAATTATTTTATTAGTAAGGGAAAATTCATCATTGAGTTTGTTGCTAAATCATGAATTTTATTAGCAAGGAAAAATCCATCGCTAAATCCGTCGCTAAATAAATGATTTTATTAGCAAGGGAAAATCCGTCACTAAATCCATCGCAAAATCATGGATTTTATTAGCCAGGAAAAATCCATCGCTAAATAAATTATTTTATTAGCAAGGGAAAATCCATTTCTAAATCCATCGCTAAATCAAGAATTTTATTAGCAAGGAAAAATCTGTCGCTAAATTAAAGGATTTTATTAGCAATGAATATTTCGTCGCTAAATCCGTCGCTAATTTCAGGGTTTTATTAGAGAGAGATATTCCGTCCCTAAATTCATCGCTAAATCAAGGATTTTATTATTAAGGAAATATCCATCGCTAAATCCATCACTAATTTAAGGATTTTATTAGCAAGAGATATTTTGTAGCTAAATCTGTCGCTAAAATTCATGCTTTTCTTAAACAAAATTTACGAAAATATTCTGTCGCTAATCTATCACAAAATTCATCGCAAAATCCATTGCTAAATCCTCCACTTTTCTTGAACAGAATTTATGAAAAATTTTCCGTTGCTAATCCATTGCTAATTCGTTGCTATTTTTTTTTCAAAGAAAAATCATTAATCCATTGCTATTCCCTAGCTAATACGTCGTAATTTAGCTAGGGATTGATCCCTAGCTAAAACTAATTTTTCTTGTAGTGTAATAAATACAACCCAACAACTTACATAAAAGGTAGATTAATCTTTGATAATTTTCTACTAGCACAAAACATAATAAGAAGATATGCAAGGAAAAGAATAGCTCCAAGATGCTTCCTGAAGATTTATTTTCAGAAAGCATTTGATACGGTGAACTATAATTTCTTGAAGGAAGTACTCACAGTGTTTAATTTTGCACAAATATTCATAGATATAGTCTATGAATGCATGACTATCTCCTCCTTCTCATTAGTGATTAATGAGAAATTACTTGGAGGCAAAAAGTGACTAAGGCAAGGAGATCATTTATCTCCTTACATATTCACTATTTGCTTGGAATATTTGTCTAGATTACTTATCAGAGCAACAAATTCAGAAGGTTTCTCCTTCCATCTGGATGTTCATCTCTAAAAATATCTCAGCCAATGTATGTAGATGATTTGATAATTTTTGCTAGAGGGGATTCTCCCTCAATCAAAATCATCTTGAATACATTAAGTGAATTTGCAACCACTTCAGGTTTAAAATTTAAATGTAAATACCTCTAAATCAATTATCTTTTTTTGGAGGAGTTAATGCTTATAAAAAGGAGGAAATGCTTAGAGTCTGGATTTATAGAAGAAATTTTTTTTTAATCTTCCTTGGAGTCCTACTATCATCAAGCAAATTAATCATTGCTCATTTTTTTCCATTACCAGTCAAAATTACATAATTCATTCATCAATGGGCTAGTAGAATCTTCTCCATTATTGGAAGCTTAGAATTGTTGCACCCAGTTATTCAAGGTACACGTAGAAGATTTTTATGGAAGGCCCACAAATGGGCAAATTCTGACCTAAAGCCTCATGGGAAAAAGTGTGCTTGCCCACCTCTAATGGAGGGATTGGTATCCTTGGATTATCAATTAAGAATAATTTTTTTTTTCATTATAAATCTATGGAGAATAACAAAAAGGAATATTCATTGTGGATAAAATGGGTCTATCATTTTTATTTAAACTCAATAATATTTGGGATGACAAATTATCCAAAGAGGATCCTCCATTTTGGAAATCCCTAATCTCAGTTAAAGATATATTAATTAAAAAAATATATGGTATTAAACAGACTAAATTATTGCTCAATGCTTAGGGTGATAACGGAAAGATAATATCTGATTCATATAGTTATCTATCTAAAAATATTATGAGAAGAACAAAAGTATGGACCAAAGCATGCAGCATTCCTCTGGATTTCAAAACATGGGAAAATCAGAACCAAATAGTTTAGTCAGTGCCACAAACAACATGCAATGTAATTTTTTCACACAAGTAGAATCTCTTAAGCATGTTTACTTTGAATGCAAGTTTACCAAAAATATATGGGAACCAATAAAAAGCTGGACATCAATGACAAGACACATTGACACCATTTCTTCAAGTTTTAAAAATATAATGAAAAATTACTCAGCAAATTCTGTAAAGAACTACATATGAAAAGTAGTGTTTAAATCCATGATTTATTATATATGGATAGAAAGGAATCATAGATGACTTGATGAGAAAGCACAAGATGCATATATAATACTCAGGAAAATTAAAATAGAATTTTTTTATTGTATTTCGCAATGAATGTAATAGTTTGATGCTTTCATAGGTTGTACAAATATTTGATATTAAATTTTATTACTTATCAAAAAATATATATATATACACTTACCTTAAATCTCATAAGTAAGAGTCATATGACAAAAAATAAACTTACAAGGCTGTCACCACTTATGAGTCACCTCCACTTTTCACATGTTTGATGACTTACTTATTATTGTCTATCATGATGACATCCTACTCCACAATAAAGCTAAAAACTTTAAAATAATATTCTATAAAACCTTCATATTAATTGAGAGTTTGTTCATCTAAGATATACACAATGAATGACTTATAAAAATATTCATTCTTTTAACTTCATAAGCACTATACTAACACACTTAAACTTACCTCAATGTTAGATTATGACATATAGGTTTGTCTCATGTATCATGATTAAAAGAGTTGTTACTTACTTCATGGCTTACCTATCACCATCGACTATGATAGTATGCACAAACTCACCAATAATAAAATTCTAATTATAGTTCTATATAAATACTATATCTATCAATAACCAAACTACAACACAATACAAATATAAAAATTCATTAATTATGTATCTATTACATGAAATAAAATACAAAAACTCAAGACCTAAATTTAGCATGATATTGGAAAGAAATTCACTTGAGATAATTCAAATTACATCTTGTAGAATTTTTAGTTCCCAATGATAAATCTCAAGAGTATCTATGAACGAAACTCTAAACTCATAATTCTCATTCATGCACCTCAAATTTGCCCATAGGTTGGAGTCATAATTCATGCCCCATAGGGTTTATTGTTTTTATCTTATATCACCTCTTTTCTTGTTGATCACCCATAGGTTTAAGTAAATTTGTACTTCCCAAACCCTAGTTTTCATCATACACTTTTACTTTCTCCTCATTTCGCACTTTTATACTCGAATGGCTAGATGTTATTTTTAAGTGGGATGCTATGACACTGAAGAATGCCATGACTTTAGCTTATCATCTCTACAACACAAAGTCATGGTGCTAGGAATGAGCCTTAATTTTGGTCTCTTTTTTACTTTAGATTACCATGATACTAGAGATGTCAAATGGGGAGGGCCGACCCGGCCCAACCCGAGGCAGAACACGATTTGGCCGTGCCTGGCCCTACACGGCATGGGAATGACCCGTGCCCATGCCTGTGCTGTGCCAAGGCTAACTAGGCCATCTGTTGGGCCAGGCACAACCTGGTACCAAGGTCAATGGGCATGATATCTCGGCACGAGCCGAGATATGCTTCGACCCACCAAGCCTTATGCCCCCAACCCGAACCCGACTACCTGAAGCCCGACGGAACCTAAAGTTTCATCGAGCCCTAACCCAACCCGTAGTATTTTTTCGACCCGAGTCTGAGGCCCAATTCCATTCCATTTTAGAAGCCGAAGCTTCTAGAATGAGAATTGTTTGGGTAGGTTCGATGGTCGAACTGACCCAACAGTAAAAAGAATCTGACATCCCTAAGAATTATGCCAGTTTTTTAATTATTTAAAATTTTAAAAAATCAAATAAGATAATTTTTTTTAAATTTTTTTTATTAATCTATAAAATCTCCCCCCTCATTTTAAGATTTGTATTTTTTAAAAACACAAATCTTTTGGCTCTTATTCTTCTCTCTCTCTCTCCCTCTCTCTAATTTTCTCTCTCTCAAAATTTTGGCATTTCGTATTTCAGCCTTCGGGACTCGGCTTTGGCCTTTGGTATGGATTGTGGTGCGCATGTGGTGCAGATATAAAAAAGCTAATGTTTACAAATTTTGGTTTACCAGTTCTAGATTTAAAATAATTTTCTCTCAACTCTAGTCTCTCTCTTTACTCTCTAGTCTAAAAATTAAAAAAATTAAAAAATAACAAATAGTAATTAAAATAACAAAAATGAAATGAATTATAATTTAGAAAATAAAAATCCTACAGAAAGGTCAGAGACTGCCAAAACATTGGTTTCTCCGGTCTCCTTGACCCAAAAAAACCAAAAAAATAAAAAACTAGGACTATAGTAATTTGGACTAACTTTAATATAATAAATTAAAAAAATTCTAGGGGTGCCAAAGAAGAATTGATATAATGCAAATATTGTAAAAAAATTTTAAGCTATAAGAGTTTGTGTGGGACTAGGCACCTTAAAAGGCATGCTGAACTATGTACCAAAAAATATGGTGCATTAGATCCTAGGTAAACCCAACTTAGTCTCAGTAATGGGGTTTTCGAGGCTGGATCCGATATGATTCCTATGTCCACATCTAGGAATGACATATTAAAATATTATAAGTTAGAAAAACAAATAATAATTAATAAATTTAGGTAATATAGTGGAGTGGTGTCCGTGACATATGATATCTGGACTAGTTATATTGATGCATCTTAAGCATGCCTCACCACCCACTATGTAGATTCTAAATGGACGCTAAATAAACAAATTTTTCTATTCTCTTAGATTCTCCATCCTCATGATGGCATGACCAATTTTGAGTACATGATGAAAATCTTTAGAGAAAATAAAATTTAAAATAAATTTTTAGCATCACATATGATAATGCATCTAATAATGGAGTAGCGATTAACATATTTGTTAAGAATATTAGAGATGAACTATTAGGAGAAACTTTCCATGTTAGATGCATATGCCACATGATTAACCTGATTATACAAGTGGGAATGAAGGTGGTTTCCCCCACTTTAAAAACATACGCAACTCACTAAAATATATTCGAATACCTCACAGACAAAATAGAAGTTTGATAGTATCTGTTTATCTATAAATCTTAATAAAAAGAAATTTCAAACGGATGTGAGACACTATTGGAATTGCACTTACTTGATGTTAGAGTCATGTGTTAGATGCGAACATGTCATATCTGACTACATCAATAAAGAGTGACGAATTTATTATTGATGACACTGACTGGGCTACATGAATTTCATTTATAAAATTCCTGAAGATTTTTTATGATACAATGAACATGTGTTCGTCAGTTTATATTCCCACGACTTGCATTACACTCAGGTACATATGCAATATTTATAGCATGTTTAGAAAGTATCAAGATGACTTGACACTTAGTACTTAGATTCAATAATATTTCTCAATAGCAATGATATCTAAACTACTAAAAATATATTATCCTTTTACAAGTATAAGTATGTCAACTCATGTTGACTAACTAAACAAAAATATCTCCAATAATAACACCAAAAGCTATATATAACTTTATTATGTTATCTACTTTTATTAGTTAAACAATATCTCAAAAGTTCATAAATGAGAATATTGCTGGAGAACCAGGGCACTGAAAAAAAATTTTCAAGATAAATCTTACATGCAATGGATATTTTATTTTCTTTTAGAATTCATGTATGTTGTTTAAAAACAACTTACCTTGAACAATTGATTAAACAACAATGGCAAGCAAGACTTCTCCCTTATATTGTATCCATTACTCGTAAACCCAAGGAAGACAAAAACTACAGTGGCATAGCATTGTCATGTTGTTTATATATTATTAAAACAAAATGAAAATGAAAATGTAAAAAAAATGTTATAGTTTCAATATTTACATTTTAATAATATTAAAAAAATAGTTTTATGATTTTAATTTTATTTATATATATATATAAAATCAAAATTAATTTAAATAAATCTATTTATTTTTTTTAACAATAAAATTAAATAATTTGATTATAATTAAATTAATTAATCTGATTATACATATACATATATATTAAACAAATAAAATCTTTAAATCAATTTTTATGGTTCTGGATAAGGCTACGATAGGGACCCTAGCCTAAATAAAAATTTCTCAATATAAATTATATTGCATAGTAATTTATATTATTTATAATTCACACCGCTAAGGAATTATAATTATACTTCGTCATTCATTCAAAATAATTCATACATTTTATTACTTAATACTTATTAAACTCCTCATGTTAAGATTTAAAATACCCACTAATTTAATTTAATTATTGATAATCTAATTCACTCGATCTCAAATTATTTTTTCAAGACTATATACTCAACTTATTTGAAATGCTAATTCTAAATTCACCTAAAGAGTTTGTCAAAATCAAAACTTATAAGCTTCCTCAATGCGACATTATCAATCCATCTAATATGACATGAATTCTATCTACAATTAGCATTCACCATACACTTAATAAAGTTATTCATTTCATAGAGTTCCTAAATTTATTTCTAGGCTTCATCATTTATGAATCAAAATAACTATTAACAACTCATGCATATTGTGGTGGTTTCCTTCAATACATACATGTACACTAGCACAAAAAGTTAGAACTTTACCTTTCTCCAAAGTCAAGATAGACCTACTAAAATCTTGTGTTATAATCTTATTAGTAGATTGTCTAATTCTATGTAGATTGAAAAACCATATATTCTACTTAAACTAATGACTTGATCTTTTATGTGTAAGCTAAACTATATACAACAAATCATCTAGTATATAAAATAAAGGACACACACACACACATATTTATTTATAAATTTAGCTCATTACAAATTCAATTATTAAAATAGGAAAATGTTTCTAACCAACTAAAAGAAAATAATCAAAAACAACTTTTATTATAAAATTGGTCCAACAAATATCTCATTAATAGAGATATGCAAGTGCATGGTCATACAAGTAGTAAAACTATTTTTTGTTTAGAAATCAATCCCATTGGAATTGTATTTGGTTATTTAGTAGTGAGACAACTCATTTTAAATAAAGTTAATATTTGGATTATTATATAAACTTCGGTCCATGAGTTTATTCATTTAATCTTTGTGATAATGTTTAAATTATTCATCTTATAAAATGTTGGAGAAATAATAAAGGTTGGACTTTTATGTAATGGCTATATTTCCTAACAGCATACAAAGTGATTGTTACTATTGAGTAATGAACCCAACCAAATATTGATCTCCTCATAATTGTCACCTTGGTATATTACCACCAAGATAATAAATTATCTCTACTCGAGATTCATCCATAATCTTATGTCTTTTAGGTAATTTCATCAACTATACTTAATGGTTGCCTTGTATACACTCTTATTCTCCAGCCTCATGTATCATAAAGACCAAAAATTGATAGTTTGTAAGTATTTATACTTTTAGCTTCATGAATATTATTCTCATACAATTAATCTAGATTTTTCTCTAAGTTTACTAGTTTAAACCATATGAGTAAAAGTAACTCACAAGGACTATCACTACTTTGTAAGTCACCATACACTTCTTAGGGACTTCACAACATGCAAGGGACATAAGACTTAATGCTAATCATTAAAATTGGAGGGGAGGGGGGGGGGGGGTATGGGTCTTAAACTAATATTTGGTCTATGATTTGTGTAACTTGGTTTATGTGATGTGATAATGGTTTAATATTAATGAATATATTATTATTTATATTATATTATGAATATTAATGGATGAGTGACAAAATATAATTTGAACAAGGATTTTAACTATTAGTATGTTTGTGCATGATTGTCATAGTGGATGGTGATAGATAAACCATGATGATCACATGAGAATATGACAAAAAGAACATGACAACACTTTAGAGTATGATGTATTAGATAAACCTATACATCAAAACCCAAAATTTGGGTATGTTAATCATTGTGACTATAGTGCTTATAAAGCCAAAAGTACAAATACATTTAAATGCTAATTCATTACACACATCTTAGAAAAATTAGTTCTTGATTGAGGTAGCTATTATATCGAATATTCTTTTAAAAGTTTCACCTTAAGTAAGAGAGTCACATCATTTAAGAGGAATGTGACATGAAATCTCCATGGCATACATGAGTATATTATGACTAATATGTTAGTAACAACCTATGTATGTTATTTTCTCTCATATGATTCCCAATGGTAAAACTTGAGAAAAGTATATCTTAATTATGTATGTATAGTACTTACAAAGCCAAAATTTCAATTACTTAGAAACTATGTTATCTTAGTTTTATGATACCCGAGGCTAGAAAATAAAAGTGTACATATGAAGTGTAAAATCTATGGAAATAAATAAATAAATAATATGATTTTTACTAAAAAAATTGGCAAAAAGATAATTTTATATAAAGAAAAATAAGCTAAAATTTTAGATCCCTACTTGATAAAATAGATTTTATTATTAAATATATCTTGGAAAATATGGTTACGGTGACAAATTTCATCAAATTCTAAGGAAGTCATAATTTAGTTTTTTATTTAATTTATTTAATTATTATTAGAATAATTAGGGAAAAAAGATCACGCCATGACACAAGAGGAGTGGCTGCACCATGCATGGTCCAAGCGTCAAATAAAAAGAATAAAAAACATAATAAATTTTTTTAATATATTATTTTAATAAAATAATAGAAAAAAATCAATGGGAATCAATAAAATGGGATGATAGAAAAAAACACTTCAGAGAGAGGGAGAGAAAGAGACACACAATGTGCAGAAAAAAAAATTAAAAGGTTCGTTGATTTTTTTTATCATAACTGATTATTCTAGAGTCGGAATAGAATAGTTCAAGAATAAAAGTTATTCTAAGTAACAAAATCTTCAGTTTGATATTAAATTTATAAAGTTTTCATGAAATATTTTAAGAAGTAGTTGTTTTCTCATATTGAAATTTTTTTTCTATTTAATGGCCATAAATGATAATGGTTTATATTTCAAATCAAACTATTAGGAATTTCATTGGGAATGGTTAATTGGCAAAAAGTTTGTGTTTTGTTTAGTAAAATATATTATAGTGTGAATTGGGGTTGGATAGTTATAACTATGTCTGGAACATGGTTTAAATTAAATAACATATTTGTATTTCATATGTATGGGAACATTCCAAATAAATGGATGAGTGCATAATATATATATACATATAAAGATATGATAGATTATATTTTGCAAACTTGAATTAGGACAATGTCCATCTGAGTTATGTGGTATTTATTTTAGGAGCATGGCTAATATTAATATGCGAACTCGAATTGGGACAATGTCCAGGCTGAGTTACGCAGTGGTTTTTAGAAAATATCTATGAAAAAAAAAATTTATCAGAAAATGTCGAGTATGATTTTTCAACGGAGGTCCATATTTTTTGGAATATTTTCATATATATAAAATATATCACACTTGCTTTGACATGTGTGAGGGAGTCGATGGGACTCAGGATATGGGTATATAAATAGTTCATCCATAATTGCATTCATATAAATATTGAACTTGAATGAGTGTTGATATACATGCATAATGTTTTACATGCACTTAGGTAGGGAGTAGCCCTATAGAAGTTTACCTCTACTGAGCTTTGCTCACTCCGTTGTGGGACACCTTTCAAGTATAGGTCCAGGATAGATGATAGATGCACATGAGGGATCACAAATGTGAAGGAAGCCGGTTGTGGCTTGAATAATAAATTATGTGTTTTTATTCTGCAGATCCAATAAACCAAAAAAAATGTGTATGCTACATTTAAAACAAAATTATTTTATTGCAGTTTGTTGGGGGGTGGGGTGTCACATGAAGAAGCCATTAAAAATAGTTGATGAGTTGCCTAAAAGGTATGAGCTAGTGAACAAATTTTGATAATAGATGATTTGTTGTTTTGGTGGTGATATACTAAGGGGATATCTATGAGAGAACCTTTATTAGGATGAGTTTAAAGGTAACAATCACCTTCATGCTATAAAGTTAATGAGTCATTACACAACAATCCAATCTTTGTTGTGTCCAAACAATAATCTAATTCTAACTAATTTGGACATATATCATAGAAATGTACTGAACAAACCTAGAGATCAAAGTTTGATTCCATAATTTGAAATATTTACTTTACTAGAATTAGGTTATTCCACTATTGAAAACCTACGTTATTGATAATTTAACTATTGGATCAATATCTAGATGAAAGTCCTCTTTACTGGTTGTATGACCTATGCACTTATTGATCTTTCTTGATGAAACATCCTTTCAAATAATATTTTAGGATACTAGCCAACCAATAATATTAGAATTCATACAAAAGTCACAACAAGTTTTTAGCATTGCTGTTGAGAATTATTTAGTTTGGTTAGTCAATATGAGTTGCTGTAATTATCCTTGTAATAGAATAATTCTTATTAGTAGTTTAAATTGCATTATGTTTGATATATCTTTCTAAAAATAAATTCTAGTCTTGTTAACTTGTTTGAAAAGTGAATAGCTCTATTTTGATGTTTTTCTTGTATTCTAGTCCTTATTTTTTAGCAGTCTTTTATGCATGAAAATTATGTGATTGAACTAACCCCTCTAGACCTCAAAATCAAAATAACTATAAAATTAAAAAATCAAAAAATCAAAAAAATCAAAAAATCAAAAAATCAAAAAATCAAAAAATCAAAGAATCAAAGAATCAAAGAATCAAAGAATCAAAGAATCAAAGAATCAAAGAATCAAAGAATCAAAGAATCAAAGAATCAAAGAATCAAAGAATCAAAGAATCAAAGAATCAAAGAATCAAAGAATCAAAGAATCAAAGAATCAAAGTATCAAAGAATCAAAGAATCAAAGAATCAAAGAATCAAAGAATCAAAGAATCAAAGAATCAAAGAATCAAAGAATCAAAGAATCAAAGAATCAAAGAATCAAAGAATCAAAGAATCAAAGAATCAAAGAATCAAAGAATCAAAGAATCAAAGAATCAAAGAATCAAAAAATCAAAAAATCAAAAAATCAAAAAATCAAAAAATCAAAAAATCAAAAGATCAAAATATCAAAAGATCAAAAAATCAAATTATCAAAAGATCAAAAAATCAAAAAATCAAAAAATCAAAAAATCAAAAAATCAAAAGATCAAAAGATCAAAAGATCAAAAAAAATCAAAAAATCAAAAGATCAAAAGATCAAAAGATCAAAAGATCAAAAGATCAAAAGATCAAAAGATCAAAAGATCAAAAGATCAAAAGATCAAAAGATCAAAAGATCAAAAGATCAAAAGATCAAAAGATCAAAAGATCAAAAGATCAAAAGATCAAAAGATCAAAAGATCAAAAGATCAAAAGATCAAAAGATCAAAAGATCAAAAGATCAAAAGATCAAAAGATCAAAAGATCAAAAGATCAAAAGATCAAAAGATCAAAAGATCAAAAGATCAAAAGATCAAAAGATCAAAAGATCAAAGATCAAAAGATCAAAAGATCAAAAGATCAAAAGATCAAAAGATCAAAAGATCAAAAGATCAAAAGATCAAAAGATCAAAAGATCAAAAGATCAAAAGATCAAAAGATCAAAAGATCAAAAGATCAAAAGATCAAAAGATCAAAAGATCAAAAGATCAAAAGATCAAAAGATCAAAAAATCAAAAAATCAAAAAATCAAAAAATCAAAAAAAAAATAAAACAAAAAAAAGTAATGATAATTATAATAAAAAGAAGTAGAAGAAGAGGTAGATGAGAAGGTGGAGAACAAAATAATTGAAAAGATTAAGAACAAGTTAAAGTAGAGGAATGAGAAGAAGAAGAAAAATGAGAATAATTAGAAAAAGAAGAAAAAGGAGAATAAGTAGAAGAAGAAATAATAGAAGAAGAAGAATAAGAACATATAAAATAACAATAAGAATTAAAAGAGAAAGAACAAGAAGAAGAATAATAATAGGAAGTGAAAAGAGAGGAAGAATTAAAAAATGTGGAAGAATTAGAAGAAGATGAAGAAAGAAGAAGAAGTTGACAGAGAATGGGAGGAAGAAGAAGAACAAGAACAAGAAGAACAAAAAGAACAAAAAGAAGAAGTAGAAGAAGAAGAAGATCATGATAATGATTATGATGATAATGAAAAACAACATGAAGAAGAAAAAGATGAAGAAAAAGAAAAAAAGAAAAAAATATGATGAAGATAAAGAGGAAGAAAAAAAAAATCAAAAAAGAAGAGGATGAACAAGAAAAAAAGTGAAGAAAGAAGAAGAATACAGAGAAGAGGAATTAAAAGAGAAAGATGTAAATAATGTAGATGAAGAATGAGAACTAATAGTAGAATAAATAGCTATAGAAGAAAAAGTATAGAATAAGTAGTAGTAGTAGTAGTAGTAATACTATTAGTAGAAGAAGAGGAGAAGGAAGAAGTATTTGTAATAGAAGTAGAAGGGGAATAAATGGAGGAGGAGGAGAATAAGATGATGATGATGATAATGAGTAGAAGAAAAATTATTATTATTATTTTATAATAATTTAAATGAAGAAGTGGAAGAAGTGAAGGAAGATAAAGAAGTGTAAGAAGAGGAAGAAGAAGAATATGAACAATAATAAATAGAAAAATAAAAGGAAGAGGTGGGAGATGAGGAGTAGGAAGTGGATGAAAAAGAATAAGATGAATATAATTTTGAGTGAAAATAGGAATAATAATAAAAAAATTAAAAAGAAGAAGAAGAAGTAAAAGTTGAACAAGAAAATTAAGAAGAAGAAGAAGAAGATAAAAATTAGATGAGGAGGAGGAGGAGGAGGAGAAGAAGAACAAGAAGAAAAATAAGAATATAAAAGAATAAGAAGAGTAGGAGGAAGAAGAAGAGCAATAGGAAGAGAAATTATAAGCAAAAGAAGCAGAAGAAGTAGAACAAGAAGAATAAGAACAAGTAAATGAATAAGAGATTTAGTAGTTGTAAAAGAAATGTCAATAATAGTAGACGAGGAGAAAGAGGAAGGGTACGAGGAGGAGAAGAATGATGAAAATATGATGATGATTTTTATTATTATGAGCAGAATAAGAAGAATGAGAAGAAGAATAATAAATAGAAAAAGAAATCAAAAGGTAGAAGAAGAGAAAGAAGTAGAAGAATAAGATAAAGAATAGAAAGGACAAGATAAAAATATGAAGAAGTAGATAATGATGATAATGAAGTCAAAGAAGAAGAAGAAAAGAAGAAAAAATAAGAGAAAAAGAATAAGAAAAATATGAAGAAGAATTAGAAGAAGGAAATGAAGAATAAAATACAAGTAAGAAAAAGAGTGAAAATAAGAAAGAGAAGGATGAAAAAAAGTTGGTGAAGAAGAAAAAAATAGAAAAAAATTAGAATGGGAAAAAGTAAAAATTGGTAAAAAGAATAAGAAGTAAAAAAAATAACAAAGAAACAATATGAAAAACAAAGAGAAAAGAAGAAGAAGAGAACAAGAAGATGGTGTTGATGATGATAATGATTATGATATTGATGATGACGAAGAAGAACAATAAAAATTAGAGGAAAAAAAGAAGTAGAACCTGAAAAAATAGAAGAAAAAAATGAATTAAGGGCATTAGAAGAAGAAGAAGCATAATAATAAGCTCATGATGAAGATGATGTTTAAAAACAAAATGAAGAAGAAAAGGATTAAAAAAAAAGAATAAGAGGAAGAAGAAGAATGAGATAAAAATGAAAAAAGAACAAGTAGACTTAGAAGAAAAAATGAAGAAGATAAATTTAAAGATGAAAAAAAACAAAAAACAAGAATGAGAATAAGTATAATAAGAAGAAAGAATGAAAAAAAAAGAATAAAAAGAATAATAAATAGAGAAAAAAAACAATTATTAGTAGTAGTTGTTTTTGTAGTAGTAGTAGTTGTTGTTTTTGTGGTAGTAGTAGTAGTTATAGTAATATTAATAGTAAAAAAATATTATAGTATAAGTAGAATCATAATAAAATAAGTATGAGAAAGATAAGATGATGATGATGACGAAGAGAAAATAATAATAAAAATCAATAGAAGAAGAAGAATAAGAATGAAAAGTAGATGATGTTGAAGATAAGAATAAGAAGAATAAGATGAGAAGGAGGAGGTGGAATAAAAAGAAGTAGAATAAAGAAAGAACAAGAATGTGAATAGAAAAATAATGACAAGGAGAATGAGAATGAATATTAGAATAAAAAAAAGAATGTTAAAAATAAAAAAAAAATAGAATGAGAAGAACAAAAAAATAATAAAAAGAATACGAATAAGTAGAAGAAATATAAGAAGAGGAAGAAAAGAAAAAGATGATGAACAATAAAAAAAAGAACAATAATAAGAAAAAGAACAAGAATAATAGGAATAAGAAGGTAAAAAATAATGAAAAAGAAAATGAAGTGCTTGAAAAACAAGTTGAAGAATAAATGAAAAATAATAGGAAGTAGAATAATAATAATAATAATAGAAAGAAAAATATAAATAGAAAATAGTAAAATGATGAATAATTAAATAATAATAAAAATAATTAGATGAATAAGAATAAGAAAAAAAAGAAGAAAAGAAAAATAAGCAGGAAAAAGAAGAAGAAGAAGAAGATTTAGAAAATTTGATAATTAAGAAGAAGAATCACAATAAGAGGAAAAAAACAACAAGAAGAAGAAAAGAAGCAGAAGAATAAAAAAAATAAGAAAAAAAAGAAAATGAATAACAAAAAAAATAGAAGGTAGAATAAGAAGTTAAAGTAGATGATGATGAAGAAGATGAAATTGAAAAAGATGATGATGATCAAGATGAAGAAAAAGAAGGCAATAAAAAACTAGAATAATAAGAATAAGATGAAGATGAAAATGAAGAAGTATTAAAAGAAAAAATAAGAACAAAAAAATTGGTACTTATTGTAGAATATGAAGAAAAATGAAGAAGAAGAAGCAAAATAACAAGAAAAAGAAGATGATGATGATGACCATTACGAAGTAAAGAGAAAATAAAATGGGCAAGAAAGAGAATAGAATAAAATGGAAAAAGATGAAGATGATCATGTATAATGATAATAATGAATAAGAACAGGAAGGAGGATGAGGAGAATAAGTAGAAGATGAAGAAGGAGAAAGAGAAAAGGATGAAAAAGAAAAATAAGAAGAAAAAAAAATAAGTAAAATATAAAGAAAAATTAGGATAATAATAATAATAATAGGAGGAGGAGGAAGAGGAAGAAGATGCAAAAGATGAAGAAGAATAATAAGAAAATAAGGAAAGACAGAGGAGGAAGTAGAAGAAGAAAAAAAAGAAGAAGAGGAAGTAGAAGAAGAAGAATAGAAAACGAGAAAAAAGATGAAGAAGAATAGAAAAGGAGAAAAAAGATGAAGAAGAATAAAAATAGAAATAGAAGGACATGGATGAAGAAAAGATGAAGAAAGAAATAAAAAAAACAAGAAGAAAAGAATAAAAAAAAGAAAATGAAGAAAAGAAATGAAATAGAAGAATAAACGAAAATAAGAAAAAGAAAAGAAAAGAAGAAGAATAGGAACAAGAAAAAAAGTAGATGAAATAGAAAATTAGAAGAAGAAGAAGAACAAGATAAATAATAATAATAATAATAATAATAATTATAACAACAATAATAATAATAATAACAAGAACAAAAAGAATACGAAATAAAAAAAAGCTGAATAAGTATAATAAAAAGAGAAAGAAAACAAATAATAATAAGAAATTATAAGAAGAATAATAAGAAAAAACATAAGAACATTAAGAATAGGTTCAATAAAAAAATAATGAGGGAGGAGAAGAATAAGGATAAGAAGAAGAAAGAAAATAAGAATAAATATATGAATAAGAAAAAAGAAAAAAGATATATGACATGAAGAAAAAAAGAAGAAATAGAAGAAGAAGAATAATAATAATAATAATAATAATAAGAAATATAAATGAAGAAGAAAAGAATGAAGTTTAAGAAATATAAGATGAAGAAGAAGCGGAAGAAAAAAATTAAAAAAATAGAAAAAGTACTAGTTGTAGTAGAAGTAGAAGACATAGTAGAAGAAAAAAAATATAAATAAGAAAAAGCAATAGTAGAAAAAGGAGTAGTAGTAGATGAGGAAATGAAGTGGAATTACAAAATAATAATAATAATAATATTATTATATGATTATTTTTTTTTATTTTTAAAAAGCTAGAGAAGTAGAAGATGAAGATGAAAAAGAACATAAAGAATAAGATGATAACAAAGAATAAAAAAATAAGAAGTAGAAAAAAGAGATTGAGAAGAATAAAAAGAAGAAGAAAGAGATATTGAAAAAGATGAATAAGAAAATGAATAAGAAGAAAGGGAAGGAGAATAACCATAATAAGTAAAAATGAAGAAAAAGACAAAAAAAGATGGAAAATAAAAATAAAAAATAGTAGAAGAAGAAGATGATAATAATAATAATAATAAATAATAATAATAATAAAAAATAAGAACTAGAAGTTGATGAATAATGGTATGATATTATGGTTGGGTTGATGTTGAAAGCACAACTTTATGGTTGAGAGCTGAATCCCCACTACATACCTCTTGTTGATAGTATAAAAAAGTAAAAGTTGAAGAATAAGAAGAAAAAGAAGATGAAAATGAGGAGGAATATGTGGTGAAGGAAAAGTAGAAATGAAAGTATGAGTAGATGTAGATATAAAAAAATGCTGAAACAAAAGTAGTTGAAGAAGGAGGAGAAGAAGAAAAAGAATAGGAAGAAGAATATTTTAAAAAAGAAAAGAATGAAACAAGATGAGGAGGAGGAGGGTAAGGAGGGAAGAAGAAAATTAGATTGAAGTCTAAGTGGTAGTGGGGGGGGGGGGGGGGAGAAGAAAAAGAAGAAGAAGAAGTGTTGAAGAAAAAGAAGAAGTAGATGATGAAGAAAAAGGGGAGGAGAAGGAGGGAAAAAGAAAGAGAAGGTGAATAAGAAGAAGAAGTGGAAGAATCATAAGAAGTAAAAGATGAATAAGACAAAGAAAGAGAATGAGAAGAGAAAGAGGACTAGGAATAAGAAAAAAAGAATAAGAATAGGATGAAAATAATAATAATAATATAATTATTATTATTAGTAGAAGGAAGAAATGGAAGAGGAGGATGAAAAAAATAGGAAAATAAAGAATAAGAAGAGTAGAATAAAAGGTGAAAGAAGATGAAGAATAAGAAGAAAAATACGATAGAAGAAATTGAAGAATTAGGAAAAGAAGATGAAAAAATATATAAAAAAGTAGAGAAGAAAAAAAACAACAAGAGATAGAAGAAGAGGAGGAGGGAGAAGATTAAGAAAAATAATATGAAGAAGAAAAAGAAGTAGAAGAAGAATAATAATATAAAATAGTTTAAAAATAAGAAGATGAATAAAAAGAAAACTAAGAAGAACAAAAGGAGGAGGAAGATGATGAAAATGGTGATGAAGAAGAAGATGAAAATGATGAAGAAGAAGATGGATATGAACAAGAACAGTAGAAAGATGAAAATGAAGACGAGAAGGATGTATATGAAGAATAAAAAAAAGAAGAAAAAAAGATGAAAAAAAATTAATAAGAATTAAAAAAGTCGAAGAACAAGAAGAATCACCAGAAGTAGATGAAGTAGAAAAAAAAGATAATGAGGAAGAAAAGGAATAAAAGAAGAAAAATAAGTATAATATGATGAACAAGAAGAAGCATAATAAGAAAAAAAATAGGAAACAAAAGTTTAGGAGCAAGAATAAGAAGAAGCTAAAGTAGAAGAGGGATAAAAATATGAAATATAAAAAGAATTAGAAGAATTTGAAGAAGCATAAGTAAATATTATACAAGAATAAGTAGAGAAGTAGCAGTAGTAGAAGTAAAATAAAATGATGATAATATTGATACTTTTGAAGATTAGAAGAAGAAGAAAAAAATAAAGAAGAGGAAGAAGAAGAAGAAAAAGAGGTGGAAGAGGAGGAGGAAAAGAAGAAGAATAAGAAGGTGAGGAAGAAGCATAATAAGAGAAAGAAGGAGAAGGAGAGGAAGAATCATAATAATAGAAAGGATAAAAAAAATAATAAGAATGAAAAGATAATCAAAGTCAATAAGTAGAAGAAAAAAAAGTAACAAAAGTAGAAGATGATGTCATTGGAGATGATGATGAAAAACAATTACAAGAAGGAGAAAAAAATAAGGAAAAAGAAGGTGATACAGAATTATAACAAATAAGAAAAATACTAGGAATAATAAAAATAAGAGGAAGTTGAATGATAATCTTCAAGAATAAACAGAAGAAAAAGAATGAGAAGAAGAAAAATAATAAGATTATGATGATGCTAAAGAAGAAGAAAGGGAACAAGAAAATAAGAAGAAAGGGAACAAGAAAAGAAGAAGAAAATGAATAATAATAAGAAGAAAAATAATAAAAATATTAGAAGAAAAAGAAGAAGTAAGATGAGGAGAGTGAGTAGGAAGAAAAGTATATGAAGAGGAAGAAGAAAAAAAGATGAAAATGAGCATGATTATGTTGATCATAATGATGATGAAGAATAAGAAGTTGAAGAAGAAGAAGAAGAAAAAGAATAAAAAAATGAATAAAAAGAATAGAAAGAATATGAAGAAGTGGAAAAAGGGGAAGATAAGGATGTGAAAGATGAGGAAGAATATGATGAAGTTGTAGAAGTAAAAGAAGAAGATGATAATGGTGTGGTGTTGATGATAAAGTAAAAGAAGAAGAAGAAGAAGATGATGATGATGATGAATAGGAGGAAGAATATGATGAGGAAGAAAAAAAAGAAAAAGATGAATAATATGAATAAAAGCATGAAAAAGATGAATAATATGAAGTAAAGCATAACAAGAAAAACATGAAAAGAAAAGAATGGGAATGAGCAGGAGTAGGAGCAGGAGGAGGTAGAAGTGGGGGGCAGGAAGAGAAGCAAAAGAAGTAGAAGATGATAATGTTGATGACAAAAAATAATAAAATAAGAGGAAAAAGAATAAGAAGAACAAGAAGATGAAGAAGAGATGAAGCAAAGGAAGTAAAATGAAAAGAAGAAGAAAAAAAAAGGTTTGGAAGAAGAAGTAAAAGAAGAAGAATTGGAAGAAGAAGAAGCAGAATAATAATAAGAATACTAATAATAATAATAATAATAATAATTCAAAAAAGTAGATGAAGAAAAAAAGTAGACGTGGAAAAAAAAGTAGAAGGAATAGAAGAAGTAGAAGAATTAGTAGTTATAAGATAATAAAAGAAGATGAAATCATAGTTGTCAAAAAAAATAAAAGTAGTAGTGGTAGTAGTTGAAGATGAAGAAGGATAAGATGAATATGATGAAGTACTAGTAGTCTTAGTAGGTGCTGTAGTAGGAAAAATAAAAAGAAAAAAAAATTAAAAAGCGGAGAAAAAAAATAATGTTGATGAAGATGAAAAATAGGAGGAATAAAGATTATTTGAAGAAGAAAAAGAAATAAAAAAAAGAAAAAAAAAGAAGAATAATAAAATGAATAAGCAGAAAATGATTATTTAGCACTCCACAAACTACCTTTTTTGGTTGTTTGACATGAATATCTTGATGTATTTTTATTGATTTTGGCTTCAAATGAAGATAATTTACTAAATTATTATTTTGATTGAATTGAATGAATAGTTAAAATTGGATGTATCTTGTGTAAGTCAGTGATCTTGGCGAAGTGATGAGAATAGATAATTTAGAGCCACCATGAATTTGTTGTATTCACCCCACTAGTACAAGAAGTTCTTCCATAATCAATATAGAGCCAAAAATCATATAATACCTAATAAGTTTTAGTCATGCCAATCTTTTCTATCATGCCTTTATGTTCTAGAGAATAACTATCTCAGTCGAGACATTCTTTCTTCCATAACATTATGATCTAGAAAGGGAAAGCCTTATCAATGTCCATTTATTCTATAGTTACTTTCTATTTTAGAGAGTACATGCATCAATCAGAACCATTCTTGTCATCATGACTTTGTATTCTAGAGAGCATTTATCTCAGTTGAGGGATTCTTAGTACCATGATATTGTGCTCTCGATGGAAGTTATTTTAGTCATAACATTTTTTTGCCATTAGGACTTTTGTAATCCATAGTTGACTTAGAGATAAAATAAAGGCAACCCCTCAACATAGTGCTGCAACTTTCAACTTGAAGATATGCATGAAATAAAAGGAAGACTTAAGAGTTTTTCACAAAAAAAAGGTAAATCAAATTTTCAGCCCAAGTGTATGGAAAATCCTAGGCAGCATGACTTTCAAACTATAATTTGTAGCAAATCCTAGGAAAACATAAAAAAAATTGGTTAGGATTAAAATTTGAGACTTAAATCCTCATTAGGGTTGTCTTTGGGAATACTCTATTCCCCAAGATACCACAGCAAACATCTCATGCAAATTATTCACCAATTTCAGGATAAATTAGGATCTAGGATTGATTTATTATACTTGTATTTTGATAATGTGATTATATAATGCTTATTTAAGGTATTGTTTTTGTTTGAATATTGATTAATGAGAATGCTTTTTAAAATTAATATTTCAGATTTTCACTATATCACAGGTTTATGTATATTGGCTATGATCGATAATGATAGATATGTCCTTGATATGCCTAATATTAAATTAGACTAGTTATTTTTGTGGTTGTGCATGATAAATTTCCATGTAAAGGTGCTTTAAATAGAAATATTTTATGAAATTATCGTTTTGATGAATTATGGTGAATAATAGTAAAATTAGATAGTTGTGTAAAATTTAGACTTGGTAGATTTGTTGAGTATGAGGAGAGCAAAACGTCATGTAAAGTCATAATATTCTTTATGTTATGATTTTGTTATAGTACCATCAGCTTATAAGATAGTTTTAGAGTCTATTCTTGGTCGAAACTTTATACAAATAGTCATGGTAATATTTATGTCATGATTCTATCACCTCGTTCACATATTCATTTAATTATGTATTACATTTTTTTAACTATGAAATTTTCTTGGAGTCGCATCCACACTAGTTCATAATATTTTTTACAATTTTAAGATTAATTTTACTTTGCACCAACTAAGTACCAACTACTGCTAAAAGCCATGGTATCCTTCAACTCTATGACTTTTATTATATAACCATAATTACAAAGGAAAAAGTAGTAGTCATCCTCATAGTGCCTTTTAGATACAAAGAGTTCCAAGGTGCATTTACTCATTTTACAGCCAATTTCAGGAGCATAACTTTTTTTTCTTAAGAAATAACTAAAATAGTGTCCATCCTCCACCATCATGACTTTGGGTTACATAGATGAAATGTATGAGTCGTGGTCATTCCTAGCATCACATCTTAGTGTTATAGAGATGAAATGTATAAGCTACAGTCATTCCTAGACTCGTGATATCATGTTACAAAAATAAAATGCAAATCATGGATATTTCCAATGTAATAATCTAATGCAAGAAAGAGAGCAAAGTCATGACTCATTCCAAGTGATGCATTTTGTGTTATAGAGATGCAATGCATAAGTCATGGCTATTCCTAGTTCTACTATAATCTAAAGTTACAAAAATACTAAATCCATATCTCATTTCCAACACTATGACTTTGTGTCATAAAGAGGAAAAGCCAAAGTCATAGTATTCCCAAACACCATGATATCCCAATCATTCAAATATAAAAGTGAAAATTGTGAAGAGAAAAAAAAGAGAGGAGTTAGGGTATGAGAGGACGATACAAATGCTAGAGTTTAAAAAGCATAGATTTTCCCAGTCTTAGGAGAGACCCACAAGCAAAGAAGCAATGCAAGGCACAAGCATAAACTCTAAGGGGGAGGGCATTAATTTTAACTCTCACATATGGGTGCAGAATGGAGACACATGAACAAGAATTATGAGTTTAATATTTGATTCCTAAATACTCTTGAAGGCTATCATTGAGAATCCAAAATTACATGATATATATTTAGAAGTATGTCATGTGAATTTTTTTCTAATATTGGGCTAAATTATGTTCTAGGATTTGTGTATTTAATTTCATGTGATAGATATATAATTAATGGATCTTATATTTGAATTGTATTATGGTTTGGCTACTGATGGATGTATTTATTTATAACTAAAATTATAGTTTTACTATTAGTAGGGTTGTACGTTTTATTATGGTGGATAGTGATAGGTAAGCCATGAAGCACACTCTTGCATAATAGTAATAAGGGAGTGATAAACCTTCTGATCATGATGTGCAAGACAAACCTATATGTCAACCTAATATTAAAAAAATTTAATCATGTGAGCATGATACTTATGAAGTTGAAAGTATAAATATTTTTATAAGTTAATTCATTATACATATTATAGATGAACTAACTCTCAATTGATATGAAAGTTTTATAGAAAATTATCTTATTGATTTCAAATTTCATCTGGGAGTTGAATGTCTTCATGTTAGACAATAATAGGTAAGCCATATGACATGCAAGGTTGGAGATGACTCATAAGGTGGTGATAGTCACATGAATTACTTTCTATTTTATGTCTCCAACTTATGAGATTTGAGGGAAAGATATATTAATTGTGTGAGTATGATAATACACATTAATTCATGTTTTTTATAATACATGAGGTTAGAGAATAAAAATACATATATGAAAACATAGTCAAAGGTAGTTGATGAGTCACTTAAAATGTATGAACTTATAAATGATCCTCAAGTAGAAATGATTTCTCATTTCTAAGGTAAATTATTAAAGTGATAGCTACAAGAGAATCATCATTGGGAAGTGCCCAATAAGTAACAACTACCTTGTCTACCAATAATAGTCTAACCTTCACTACTTTTTATCATTTCAACTAGAGTAGCAATTGACTCATTGTTGGTCGATCATACTGGCTACACAATTTCAATGGGATTGATATCTAGATAAAAATCCACAATAATAGCCATTATATCCCCCTAAAATAGATACCTAATTTTTGCATACCAATAACAACCACAATAACAATCTTGTATACCAAAGCTAAAATAATTGTTGTGTCTTTGTTATGATACTTAATTTTTAGGACTAGATGATATCCTAAAGTTTTTAATAAGTTTTTGGCACTATTGTTTGAGATTAATTAGTTTTGTTAATCAACTTTAGTTGACAACTATCTTTAAAAAATGATAGTTTCATTTTTAGTAGTTTGAATAATATTATCATCATTTTGTGCTTTGATTTATATTAATTATCTTTTGTAACTTTTTATATCTTCTATTTAGTTATTTATTTATATTTTTTTATCAAAATCAACAAAGTAAAGCTTTGAAACTAAGCTGATATATTGGGACCCAAAGAGTGAGAAAATAAAAAGAGGAGAAATTTGGTAGTAGAAGATAAATGTGCACCACCTAATTTATCAATATAATGAAGCCTATGTTCTACCAAATACTGATTTCTATCTCATATCTAATAGTAACTTTAATCAACTCAATTATTAGAATATGCTGAGCTCTAGAGATCTGATATATGAGAACCACAAAAATATTCTTTGTTAGAATGGTATCTAGTAGAAATTCCTTCTAGAGCTCAATGATAATATTAGTATAGTACTCATGGAGACCAAACAAAGCAATAATAGAGAAGATCATCATGGAAAAAAAACTGAGGATATGGCAAAATTGATAATGATGACAAATGAAAAGAATCTGAAGGAATCCATGTAAATCTCATTAAGATGTAATGAAAATTGGATGATGTTAAGATAAAAATTAAAGATCAAGGGTTTGAACCAAAAAAGGTTACAACTTTTCTTATTGTCTCAAAAGCACCTTGGCTTTGAAGTTCCAAAAAAAAAAGATATTAAAATTGTGTGCCTAAAAAGGCTATGGCACTAGAGAAAAAGTTCATGACTGGTTCCATCATGGCTTTAACGAGGGGTATTGTGCATGATAGTGTTGTGACTTTTGAGAAAGAGATAGCTATGGAAGAAAAGTGCCTAGAAGCTTGGATAACTTCAGATGGAGTGATCATGAAGGTATTATAAAATCAACTTTATTATGTTTTTATAAATGAAGACAAGACAAAACTAATTATTATTTCAGTAAGATTAATTGATGAAATGAGCACCAACATGGTGAATCTTATAAAAAATATGTTGGTACTATTGCTTGGTCACTTGAAGATATTAAAAAAATTAGTCCATCAATATGTATGCATACGATCCTTATTGAGGAGGATGTGAAGCAAATTATAGATTACTGATAGAGGCTAAATCTTTTCATGAATGATAAGGTACAAAGGAAGATTGTGAAAAGGCTAAAAGTGGGTATAATTTATGCTGTCTAATAGTCCATGGGTGGGTATGATTCACCCTATACCAAAGAAGGAATGGTTGATTATAGTCAAAACCATGACTAATGAGAAGATTTCAACATTTTCAACCATTGAATGGTAATTTTCTATTGATTATCAGTTATTGAACAAGGGGATGAGAAATAATCACTATCTACTTCTATTCATGGATAATATATTAGACAAGATCATGTATCATTCATTTTATTTTTTTTCTAATCAGATATTATGAGATACAATTAGATTCTAATTGCTCAAATAAATCAAGTAAATAAGATATTCACTTTCACACATGGGATTTTTATACATAGAAGAATATTGTTTTAGCATGAATGCTATTTTAGCTAACATTAATGATAAAATTACAAAGATATTTAAGAATAATTTTTTTTGTGTATAGAGATTCTTTCGAGGGATGTTTGCATAACTATTGCAACTTTGGTTTACATCTCAAAAGCTCTTAAACAAAGGTATCTCATTATTAGAGATCCATAATTACATTGTTTTTACAAGTAATATAATAAACTTTCATTTAAATATCAATCTTATAAGAACTGTATCAGTAATTCGGTTATTCAATAGTGACAACTCTTTTTTAGTATAATAGATTCTCACATTGTTAAATAATCTTAGTTTTAATGTTTATTTATCTAATTTAAGTAATTCCATTAATTCATTTGATATATATTATGCTTGATATAGAATGAAAGTTGAGGAGTTATGCAATACCTTTTACCCTAATAGCATACAAGTTTGTTTTCACAAATGAGCATTTCTCATTGGTGGTCATCTCATAATTGTTCCATTGGTATGTTACCACCAATATACTAATCATCTCTATGTGAGGATCATTCACAATTTTATATTTTTTAGGAAAATTTAAGTATACTTGATAGTTGCTTTGTATGCACACTTTATTTATAGTCTCTATTATTTTAAAGACTAATGATTAGTATGATTTATAAGTATTTTCACTTCTAACTTTGTAAGCCCAAAACTAATGTTTTATATGTGGTGATCTTAAATGGGTCTATGATATCTAGCCAAATTATGGTTGGCAAGCAGGTAACAACATTGTAGAGTATATTATCATAGAGATGCAAAGTTTGATCTATGGAATAGGCGGCGAGGCTGGAAGAGTATGGCTCAAGGGAATCCCCACATTCCAAACTTACATCAAGTGTAAAGTAATCTTTCCTTCTCTATAGATTATTTGGGAACTCTATCCAGTCACTGTTCCAGTTGGAAGCCTGAATCTTAGCCTCAATCTCAACTGGCAAAATGATTCTTTTTTTTTACTTTTTTCTCTCAATTTTTCTAGTACGATATATCAGTCACATATGCTACCCATCAATTACTCAATTACACACCCACAAAGGCACGCACAAACACATACACCCACACACTATTGATATGTACCATCGTGTAAACTATTGTATATAAGCATGCATAAACACTTCATATTTCACTAGTTATGCATTTGACAAATTTTAAAAAAGAAGAAAAATAGGTGTAGGAGCAAAACATGAGTGGCTCTGGCTGGAAAAATATTGAATATGGATTACTTACAAAAAGTACAATGTGCAGTCCCAATTGCTCCATTAACCTTGACAAAGAAACTCAAGTTTGAAACTATGAGTTCATTTTTGTAGGTTATGCTTGCTCAAGTTTATTGTCGTGACTCTTGCAGTATAAAGATAAAAAAGGGGCAATGATAAGGTGCCTATTTGTTTTATTAAATATGAAATATGGCCTTGTAATACTCGAATGTATCTTTATCCTTTTTTTTCTATTAAATGATTTGTTTTTTTTTCTCTAATCATGATTTAGAGTGAACCTGTCAACTTCAACAAATCAAGAGATTCTTGCCACAAGTGGCTTCTCCATTTCAATCCAGAGAAAACCATCAATTTAAATTCATCTTCTTCATCTTCAGTTTATGCATCATCTCTTGATCAAACCACCAACTTAACTTGGCCACTCACTTAGAAATCTATATGGCCAAGATGCAATATTGAAACTAGAAATGATTCCAAATTGAATCTTGTGTCAAACCCGAATTCAAGCCTTAATTTATCATCATCAAGTGAGACAGACATTGATGAAGATCTTGATTTTTAAAATTCAATAACGTGGCAATGACTATCGTTAACAATGATGCCCATTGCCATGCTATTCTAGATGCACTACTTTGGTAATATTTTTCAAACAAGCATCATATTTTGGAATTTTTATTTAAAATGTATTATTTCCATACAAAACTCTTTTTTAACTTTCTTATAATTAACCATGGACTGATACGTGAAGCTGAGCAACACAGAAGAATATGTTGATGGATAGTTCACTAGAAATCTTGGGGAAATCTTAATTTGGTAATTTAAAAATAAGCTCATGATTATCTCATTGTATGAAATTTCTTGCATGTGGCAGTTGGTGTTGCATGCACTAGTCTAACTATTTATCAGCAACATTGTGTTGTATTCTTTATTGGTATGTAAAATGTAATATGTTATGCTCCATGTGTAGGTGTAACAATGTTCTCTATCTGGGTGAAGTACCAAAGGACAAAGAACTAGAAGATGCTGACCATGCCTGAAAGACATATATGTGTCTTTTTAAGCCCTTGATTATTTCCTTCTGTTGACTTTGATGGTATGTATATTAGCATGAATGTACATGTGTCTGTGTTTACACACACACACACATGCACATACATACATGCACAAGTATACATACATGTAGCTGATCGCCAGGTTAAAAAGTGTGTTGTTGGAAGAGCAACTAGATACAAAAAGGGCATTGGCAGATAAAAGGAAGGAGTTGGAGGTGGAGAGAAAATATAGACTAGAACTAAAGGAAGCAATGATGATGGCAATGAAGGGACATGTTTGGGTCCTAGAGTAGTATGTAGATATTGAGGAGGTGGGGGCGAGAAAGCAATGTAAATTATTATAGACTACTTTATGCACTGTCATTAGATACATTGATGAAGAATAAGATATAATCACGTTTTGTTATGTTTCTATTTTAACTATGTAACAAATTATATAAAAATATTTTATTAATTGATTATATTTTTTGTTAATTATAAACAATGGTTTATAGTTAGGTTTTTATAAAAATATGTAATTAAATTTTATGTAAAAAATTAAAAATGTGAAAATAATTTTGGAATAAAAATAGCTAGAGATTTTTCCCTCGATAATTTAGCTAGGAAAATTTTATTGCTAATTTAGATAGGGAAAATATTTACTTTTTAATTTGTGCGACAATCACTTTGGATTAGAGGTGTTAAATGTGCTGATTCATGTCATGCCTAGCCAAGCATGTCACTGGAATTTCCCGTGTCTATGCCCATGCCATGTCATGCCGAGTCTAACCAGGCATCATGCTGTACCTGGCCCGACACGGTACCGCCGCCTGGTTGGCTCAGTACCTTGGCACGAACCAAGGTACCAATACCGTACTACCCCAATGGGCTGAGGCCCATCCTGACTGATCTAGAAACTGGGCGGTCCCAAATCTAAACCAACCCCAACCTCAAAGGCCTATTACGGGCTTACGGCCAACAGTTCAAATATTTAAAAAAAATTATTTGAAATTTAGCCGTTGGATTCTGCCTCCAATGGCTATTGGGCAGAATCCGACGACCAACATGATTCTGCCCCAAAAAAATTATTAAAAAATTCAAAAAAAATACTTTTTTTAAAAAATATTCTTAATTTTTTTCTATAAAAGCTCTCCACCCCCTCTCTAATTTTTTTATTTTTCAAAAACATAAAATCTCACATTCTCTCTCTCTCTCTCAAACCTCTCTCCTAAAATTCTCTCTCTCGGGGTTTCGACTCGGCTTTTAGGGACTCGCAACTCAGGCTCATCTTTAGTTAGTGTTTGCATTTGTCTTGAGAAGTTAGATTTTTGGTGCACGTGCTTTTTCTTTACACTACTTTATGGGTATTTCTATTTTTTTTCTCTCTCAACTCTTTAAGCTATCTTTTTGTCTAAAAAACCAAAAAAATGACAAATACAAATACTAATAAAATTAATTTAAATTTAGAAAATGAAAATCTTACACAAAAGTCCGAGGTTGCTGAAACTTTGGTTTCTCTAATCATCTCAGCCATAATATCTAAAAAACAAAAAGCAAGGAGGCCTTCTATAGTTTGGACTCATTTTAATATAATAAAACAAAAAAATATTAGGGGTGAGAAAGAAGAAATGGCACTTTGCAAATATTGTAAAAAAATTTTAACTTGTAAGAGTGTATTTGGGACTGGACGTATTAAAAGGCATGCCGAATTATGCACCAAAACACATGGTGCATTAGATCCTAGGCAAACCCAACTTAGCTCTACATTTTTTAAGACTGGATTTAGTTCAGTCTCAGAGTTTACCCCCTTCATATGCCATAGCGCGTTGGGTTGGGAAGGCATGACCAAACTTATCACATTGATGGATCTTCTAATCAGATTTTTGGAAGATCCAAGGATAGTGAGCATCATGCAGACATATTTTCAGCCTACTTATCATAGGTTTCCTTGGTCCACATCTTGGAACAACATACTAACATATTATAAGTTAGAAAAATAATTAATAATTAATAAATTTATGGTATATAGTAGAGTGGTGTCTGTGACGTCCGATATCTGGACTAGTCACGATGATCCATCTTTATGCATGTCTCACCGCCCACTATGTAGATTCTAAATGGTATGTGAATAAAAAAATTTTAGGATTCTCCAAGATCTTGAGCTTGCTATTTTTGAGTGTATGATAAAAATCTTTAGAGAATATAAAATTCAAAATAAAATTTTTAGTATCACAATCAATAATGCATCTAATAATGGAATAGTGATTAAAAAGATTGTTAGGAATAATAGAGATGCACCATTAAGAGAGATTTTCCACTTCTGATACATGTGTCACGTGGTTAACATGATTCTACTTGTGGGGATGAAGGTGTGTTTCCTCACTTTAGAAAACATATGTAACTCACTAAAATCTATTTGCATGCCTCGCAAACAATTGGAGCTTGGTAGTCTCTATTTGTCTGTGAAACTAAAGAAGAAGAAATTCCAATCGAATGTGAGACATTGTTTGAATTACACATACCTAATGTTGGTGTCATGTGTTGGATACAAACACGTAGAATCTGATTACGTCAATAGTAAGAGTGACGAACTTTTTATTGACGACACTAACTAGGCTTTAGGAATTTAATTTGTGAAATTCCTGAAGATTTTTTATGACATGAACATGTGTTCGTTGGTTTATACTCCTACCACTTGCATTGCACTCAGATGCATATGCAACATTAGTAGCATGTTTAGGAAGTATCGAGCTGATCCAAAACTTAGCCATATGGTTACAGAGATGGAAACCAAGTATTTAAAGTATTGGTCTACCATTCCATCTCTTTATTGTCTCGCTACATGCATGGACCTTAGGGTTAAGGTGGAAGAGGAAGATAATGTTTTGACTTATATTTCTTCGTGCATGAACCTGGAAGACTCGCCTGAAGAGCTCATTCACGAGAAGTTGACTGACCTTTTCGCATACTATGATACTATGTATGGTGATAGTAGTAGTAAGGCTATGAGTACGGATATTGATACCATATTCTGAGATAATGATTTTTCCATATAGTTAGCTAGGGAGAAACGACAGGGTGGACCGTCAAATAGGAGCGAGCTATCTTGGTACTTAAGATACTGATTACTACTAAATCCTATCACAGTCTGATACTAAGAATCTTGATATATTATAGTGGTGGAAATCATATGAGTCTACCTTTCCCATGCTATCTAAGATAGCACGGGATCTATTGACTCGTCTGGTGTCGAGCATAGCATCAGAGCCTACTTTTTCTATTGTAGTGAATGTGATTTTGGATAGGAGATGAAGATTATGTCAAGATATTGTTGATGCTTTAGTATGCATGAAAGATTGAAAGGATTCAATGTTTAGCATCAAGGATCGTGCTAGGACTCGGAGAGGGACTACAGCGAATGCGGGGGAGTTGATTGCTGATGATGATCCATGTGATAGTGATATTGATATTGAGATTCAGGATGATAATGATATGAGAATGCATGATTGATGAGGTTGCTACTTGATGCTTGATGGTTGATGATTGCCGGATTGTGACATGCCGACTACTACACTTTTGTTACAGTTATGCTTTTCCTTATGAGTTATGCTTTTTCTTTTGAGTTATGCTTGATTCTGATTTTTGATTTCGATGTTTTGTACTTAATTTTAATTACATTGTATTTGGTTTAGTTTGGCCATTTGGCAATTGGCTTTGTGAGTGTGACTTTGTTATTTTTGTTAAATAAAATGTGTTTGTTTTATTTTTATTTTTAATAAGTTCATTAAAAATTCTAAAATATAATTCTAATAAATTATAATCTAATTAGAACATAATTAAAATAAATAACATAAAAAAATAAACTTTATAACTATTCAAATATTTACAAATTACAATTTAAATATTTCTAAATATTATCTAATTTATATTTTATAATTACCTAAATATTCTAAATAAAAAATAAAAAAAAATTAAATTTTTTAAACCACCTCGTACATGCCTGACCAGGCACGGCATAAAACCAGTCGTGCCAACCGGGCCATACCGAGCTTTGCTTGAATAAATCGTTCAGGGCCATGCATGGCACGGTTACTGTAGACGTGCCTAGCCCAGAACAGTATCACGGTTGGGCCTACAAAAACCATGCTGGGCCGGCCCAACATGACACGTTTGACACATATACTTTAGATTGGGAAAGGTTTCCTTGTTAATCCATCGTTATATCCACTTTAGCTACAGAAAAACTCCATTTAGCTAGGAAATTTTTACAAGCTATTTGTGATTTTTCTTTTAGTGATCTTTATCTATCTATCGATATATTTGTTTATATCTCTGTGTATGTATTTATCTATCTATCAATCTATATATTTGTGAATTAATCAATCTATCAATCGATCTATCCGAGTCTATCATTCTATCTATAAATATGTCTATCAAACTATATATCATTTTGTATATTAATCTTTTTATCAATCTGTCTATCTTTCTATCTATCTATCAGTCTATAAATATTTATCTTTATCTATCTATCTATCTGTCTCTATCTATCTATCTACTTATCTGTCTAAAAATTTGTTTATCTATTTGTCTATCTATCTGCCTATCAATCTGTCAATAAATTTGTCTATCAATCAATCAATCTATCTATCTATCTTTCTATCTGTCTATCTTTCTGGTCTATCCATTTGTCTATTTATCTATCAATCTATATGTTTATCTATTATTATGTCTTTCTATCTATCAGTCTTTATATATATTTATCTATCTATTTGCCTATCAATCAATCAATCTGTAAATCTTTCTATTTGTCAATCAATCAATTTATCTATTTGTCTGTCTGTCTATCTATCTATCTATTTGTATATCTATATATCGATCAATCAATCTATCTATATATCTATTTTTCTATCTATCTATCTTTGTATCTATATATCTATCTATTTATCAATCAATCTATCTATATATCTATCTATTTATCAATCAATCTATCTATATATCTATCTATCTGTTTGTCTTTCTGTCTATCAATCTATCTATTTGTCTCACTATCTGACTATCTCTCTATCTCTCTATATGTATATATATATTTTGATCTATCTGTCTATCTATCTGTCTATCGGCCTATCTATCTATCTACCATTCTATTTGTTTATCTATATGTCTATCTATCTATCTATCTATCTATCTTTCTTTCTATATTTCTATCTTTCTATTTGTCTATCTATCAATCTCAGTATCTACCTGTCTGTCTATCTCTCTATTTATTTGTATATTTATCTATCTATCTATATGTATCTATCTTTCTATCTATCAATCTATATATCAACTATCTATCTACCTATCAATCTATATATATATCTATCTATCAATATGTCTATCTATCAATCTATCTAACTATCAATCATTTTTTCTATCTATTTATTTATTTATCTATCTGTCTGTCTATATATCTGTCTATGTATCTATCTATATATCTATATAGCTATATGTCTATCAATCTATCTATATATTTGTCTAAATATTTGTTTATCTATCTATCTGTCTAAATAACTAACTCTCTATCTATCTATTTATCTATATGGCAATATATCGGTCTATCTATATGTTGATCTATCTAGCTATCTTTCTATGTTTCAATTTGTTTATCTATATATCTATATATCTATATATCTGTCTGTCTATATATCTGTCTGTCTATCTATTTTTCTATCTAATATATATTTATATGTCTATTTATATGTTTTTCTATCTGTCAATCTACCTACCTACCTACCTACCTATCTATCTATCTATCTATCTATCTTTAAATATATATATATATATATATATATATATATATATATATATATATATATATATATATATATATATCTGTATATCTACCTTTCTATCTATCAATCTCTCTATCATCTATCTATAAATCTATCAATTTTTATATCAATATTCCTATCATTGTGTCTATCTATCTATCAATCAAACAATCTATCTATCTTTCTATCTATATTTCTACCTATCTATCTATGAATAAGTCTATCTTTCTATTTATCAATCTAACATTCAATCTAACGCTCTGTGTATCAATCTATTTATAAATCTATCTATCCATTTGTCTTTTGTCAATCTATCTATCTATCTATCTATCTCGCTCTCTATCTATCTATTTATCTATTTGTCTATTTATCTATCTATTTATATGATTATCTATCTGTCTATCTTTTTGTCTATCTATATGTGTATCTATTTGTCTATCTATGGATCTATCTAACTATCTACCTAACTATTTATCAATATGTCTATCTATCTGTCTATCATTTTGTCTATTAATATTTATCTATTTATCAATCTACATATCAATCAATCAATCAATCTATCCATCTATTTATCTATTTATCTATTTATCTATATGTATATCTTTTTGTATCTATCTATCTATCTATCTATATATCTTTCTATTTATATTTCTATCTATTTGTCTATCTATATATCTTTATATCTGTCAATCAATCAATCAATCTATCAATTAATTTATCTATGTAAATATCTTTTGATCTATCAATCTATCTATATGGGATTTTTCCATCCCTAAAATAGAATAACGACAAATTATTGATGAAAATTATCCCAATCTAAAGTGCTCTTCATAAAATATTAACGAGAAAAATCCCTAGCAAATTTTTTAATGACAGAAATTCCATATCTAATTATAATTTTTCCATTGCTATTTTTGATTGTAATTAAGAATAGTAATTAATATTTTTCAATTGTAAATGTACAAAAAATTCTATAGCTAAATTAGCTATGGAAAATTCCCTTCCATATTTAATTCCAAAGCTATTTTCACAATTTTATTTTTTAAAAAAATATTTAATTACATATTTTTAAATTTTTATATTAAATTGAATAAAAACATATACTATAAACATTATTTAAATTAACAAAAAGAAAAAGTAGTTAATAAATTATTCTGATACAATAGTTACATAGTTAAAACAAAAATATAACATAGGTATATAATTATTTTAAACTAAATCATCATCCTCAACATATGATGCATTAGTGATAGGTTCTCATGTGTGGATACTCTGCTGGAACTCTGTGTGCTATCTATCTTGTCAAGGCTACTAACTTTGACTCCATATAGGTCATCTCCCATTGTATTGCATTCTTCATTTTTTTCATCTTATCATTCACTTCTTTCATTCTCTACATATACATCAATTCAAACTAAATGATACGAAGGTTGGAAACTTATTAATTTAGCAAAATTATATATCTGACCATCACTTATATAGCATTTACCAATATGCATGAAGAATTCTGATTCCGAGAATTTTGTAGTTTTGCAGCACATATATAGCATTTACCAATCATTGTGCAAGATTTTATCAATAAAACAAATATTGAATTTTCAACAGACTATTTTAGAACATGGAAGAAATAAAATAATTAACCAATAGCTATTGGAATCATCACCAAGAGAGAATCCAGTAACAGATTGATGACCACTACCGGAGCCATATGGCACATTGTGAGAATGAAGCCTGTATTTGGTCTTCTCGTACATCAGCTTCAGAACTAACCCATACATAATCTGGATGAAGATATCAACATTACTCAGATGAAAATCTTTTAGTTTATTCAACTTGCATGATACTAGAATCAAACATCATATTTGATACTCATTATGCATTTTAATTTTGAATAATAAGGATCAGAAGATACTTAAAAAATTCAATTTATATAAAATATAGAGCTCATGAAATATTTTGGCTTCCAGCCCGACAAGGTTTCCCATTACTGATTCCATAAATTAGTTATATCTTTATGAATTCGCCTGCAGGGCGGGTGGATTCTATGTTTCTAACCTCAATTCCTTCCAAAGAAGTGATTGATGTTGATGAGAAGGATGGCCAATCAATGTCTAAGTTAACATACAAAAAATTGAAAACATCAAGAAGATTCTTGCGTTGCAACAGCATAAGCAGTATAATAGTGTCAACGCAAAAAATATGGTCATCTCATGATAATGGCATATCAGGAACATGATGGCTCGCACATTAAAGGTTTAGTGATCAATTTCATTCACTATTACTAGCCATCTTTGCTTAGGGTTCCATCATTCTTAGTTGATTTTATCACTCTAATCATGAAGGCAATGCATATAAGTGGAAGAGTTGTACCCTTCTGCACCAGTTGAGTTTATCACATAATACTTTAACCAGCTGAGGAGGATGTTCATCATGCACAACTTAATGAAAAAGTGAACTGCAACAGTTGCTAAAAAATGTCATCATATCTGCTACAAATATAGCAATAGCAATAGCTTCAAATATTATCACCTAAAAATGGAAAAAAACTATGGATGCCTTCCCTCATGAACACAAACTATGATGCATAGGTGCTGGTAGAATTATAGTGATCAAATGGGTAGTGGCACTATCTGACTAAGAAGGAAGTCAGTAGCAGAAAGGTGGTAATGGTGACACTAATAGTGGTGGCACAGAAAATAAAAGCTAACACTAGGGTCTTTGCTGTTATTTTCTACCGACTCTATGATAGGCCAAAACAACATATTCAAACCTTTCAGTTATGCAAATGATATGTCTACCTAATAAGGACTTATAATTTAACTAAGAAAACTAAAAAGAAGCAGCATTCTACATGCATATTTTTGCCTAGTCATATTCATGATCACCAAACCAAAATAACCCCACCAGATATGAAATGCAAACCCCAACTTAACAAATCTGAAACAAATTATAGCATGATTTATGCTACACACCGGATACGCATAAAGAAGCAACAAAAAAAAATACCTCTTGTTCCACTAAATGGCTTGCACCACATTAACTGGTTAATCTTATAGTCTATGATTCCTATTTCACTTGAACAGAAATAATTAGAGCTCATCTTCTTCCATGCCTTACTTTTGATTCTTATATAATGTTGTGTTTAAAATATTTATATAAATGTTACATATATATAGATTATAGAACTTATTAATTTACCCAATAGACAGATAGATAGGTAGATAGCTGTACACATAGACAAATACACTATCAAACAAATAAATATATAGACAATTAGAAAATATATAAATATATAGATAAATACATAAACAAATAGAAAAATATATAGATAGATAAATAAATAGACAGATAGATTGATTGACTATTAGATATAAATAATTTTAGTTAGATAGTTTGATAGATATATAGTTAGATCAATAGTAAGATAAAAAGATAGACAGTTATATAGTTACATAGATTGATAGGTAGACATATAGGCATTTAAATAAATAAACAAATAAAAAGATAGATATATAGATAGATAGACAAATAGATAGATAGATATATATATATATATATATATATAGATAAACAGATCAAATGCTAGACAGATAGATAGATAGACAAATAGACAGATAGACAAATAAAAATATATATAGATAGATAGATTGAAAGATAAAAGATTGACTGATAGACTAATAGATAGCTAAAGTGATAGATTAATAGAATGATAGACAACTATATATAAAGACAGCTAGATAAATAAATATATAGATAGATATATAGATAGATATATAGATAGATAAAGAGATAGATAGTTATATCTATCTAAAGATAGATAGAAAGATGGACAAATAGACAGATATACATATAGAGAGGCTTAGTGACAGAATATATACATATAGATAGATAGATAGATATATAGATTGAAAAATTGATAGATCGACAAATAGAGAGATAAATATATATAAAAATAGAAAGATAAATCGACAGATTATCGATAGTCATTTAGATAGGTAGCCAGCTAGATACATAGACATATTAATAGTTAGATAGATAGATAGATATACAGATAGTCAAATAAACAAATAGACAGATAAATATATAGATAGATAGATAGACAAATAAAAATTAAGATAGATAGATAAATACATTGACTGATAGATAGCTAAAAAGATAGACAAATAGAATGATAGACACCTATATATAAAGATAACTAGATAGATAAATAGATAGATAGATAGATGAATAGATAGTAAGATAGACAGATTGACTATTAAATAGAAAGAGTTGTAGTTTGATAGTTTGACAATTATATAGTTATATTGATAGTAACATAGATTTATAGATAGACATATAGTCATTTAATTAAATAAACAAAAAAAAATAAATGTTTATATAGATATATAGATACATAGATAGATAAATGGATCGAATTCTAGACAGATAGATAAAGAAAGAAATAAATAGATAGACAAATAGAAATATATATAGATAGATAGAAAGATAAAAGATTGACTGATAGACTGATAGAAACCCAGAAAGATAGATAGATAGAATGATAGACATGTATATATAAAGATAGCTAGATAGATAAATATATAGATAGATGATACATAGATATACAAATATAAATTGATAGATGGATATAGAGATAGATAGACAGACACATAGATAGATAAATAGAAAGATATATAGATATAAAGATAGATAGATGGATGGACAAATAGACAGATAGATAAATAGAGAGATTGAGTGATAAAAGATTGACATATAGATAGCTATATATATATATATATTGATAGATTGTAGATCGACAAAAATAGAGATAAATCGATATAAAAATAGATAGATATATAGATAGATAGACAAATATATTGATAGCCATATAGACAGGTAGCCAGATACACACATAGACATATAAATAATTAGATAGATAAATAGATAGATAGGTTGTCAAATAAACAAATATATAGATATAGATATATATATATATATAGATTGACACTTAGAAAGATAAATATAAATTTATCTATCTATAAATATAAATTTATATATATATATATATATAAATATAAAGACTGATAGACTGATATATAGAAAGATAGATAGCTAGAAAGATAGATATAAATATAAATTTATATAGATATATAGATAGAAAGATAAATAGATTGATTGATAGACTGATAGATAGCTAGAGAGATTGACAAATAGAATGATAGACCCCTATATATAAAGACAACAAGATAGATAAATAGATAGAGTGATAGATAGATAGATCGACAGACATATAGACAGAATGATAGATAAATATAATGATATATATATATATATATATATATATATATATATATATATATATATATATATATATATATATATATGGATGCACAAATATACAGTTAGAAAAATAGAGAGATTAAATGATAAAATATAGACATTTTGTTATATATATATATATATAGATAGATTGATTTCTATATGAATAAATAGAGAGATAAACAGATATACAAATATATAGATAGATAGATAGACAGATATATCAATAGCCAGAGAGACAAGTTGCTAGATAGACACATAGACATATAAATAGTTAGATAGATAGATATATATAAAGATATAAAGTTAGCTAGGTAGATAGATATGCAGATAAAAAAATAGTCATATAGATAGATATATGTACAAATAGATAGATAAATAGGCAGGTAGATAGGCAGATAAATAGATAGATACATAGAGAGACAAATAGATAGACAGATAGAAAGATAGACTGATTAATATATCGATAGATAGATAGATAGATAGACAGATTGATATATATCTAGATCCTAGATATATAGATAAATAGATAGACATATAAACATATATAAAGAAATATAGATAGATAGTTAGACAAATAGATTAAAATATATATAGATAAATAGATATATAGTTATATAGATAGTCAAATATATAGATAAATAGATATACTGATATGCATATCGATAGATGGGAAGATATAAATATTGTCAAATAGAAAGAATAGCGTCCATTGCGCATTGTTTTATTTTGATTGGCATATCTTTTTTTTATAAGCATGCTAACTTTTGTCATCTAGTCCCTCATCTCTATTATTGGATGAGAAATTAGGCGGCATAAGAGTAGCTCAAATACTTGATTGATATATAGATAGATAGTTAGACAAATATATTGATAAATAAATTGACATATAAACAAATTGATAGATAGATATATAGATAGACATATCGATAGATAGACATATAGATAGATAGACGTATAGGCAGATAGCCATATAGGAATAATATTAGATATATAGATAGAATTATAGATATATTGATTTATACACAATTAGATAGATAAATTGATAGACATCTAAATATTTAGATAGATAGATAGATACTAAGATAGATATGCAGATAGACAGATAAAAAGATAATATGAGATAGATAGATAGATAGACATATTGACATATAGATAGATAGAAAGATAGATCGTAGAGAGAAAGATAGATCGTAGATAGAAAGATTGATGGAAAGATAGAAAGATAGATCGTAGATAGAACGATGAATGGAAAGATAGACAGATAGACATATACACATATATATAGATAGATAGATATACAATAGATAGATAGATAAATAGGTATACAGATAGATATATAGATAGATAGATAGATAGAGATAGACAGTCAGACAGACAGATGGATAGATAGACACATAAAACATAGAGAGATAAACAAAGTGACATATAGAGGGACCGACAGATATAACGGTAGATAGATATATAGATAGATATACAACCATAAGAAAGATAGTTAGAAAGATAGACAAATAGACAAATATTTAGATAGACACATAGACACATAAAGATATAAATAGACAGATAGATAAATATATAGATAGACAATTAGATGGTTATAAAATTAGATAGATAGACCGATAGACATATAGATATATATATATATATATATATATATATATATATATATATATATATATATATATATATATTGATATATAGATAGATAGACTGATAGAAAGATTGATAGACAGACAGATAGATAGACACATAAAGATAGAAAATATACAAATATACAGATAGAAAGATAGAAAGTTACATAGATTGATATATAGGTATATAAAAATATAGACAAATAGATAATTATATAGATAGACATATAGATAGATAGTCGTATAGATAGATAAAATAAAGTCATATAGACAAATAGATAGATAGACAGATAGATAAATGACAGATTGATAATAGAATGATTTTAATATTGATAGATAGACAGATAGAAATATAGACAATTAGATAGATTGATAGATAGATACATAGACTTATAGACTGATAAATTCAAAGGTAGATAAAAAGATAAAGACATAGCCATGTAGACAAATAGATAATTGGTAGATAGATAGGTCGAAAAATAGATAGATAAATAAAAAGATAGATATAAAAAAAGATATATAGAGAGATAAACATATTAACAACTGGATGGATAGACACATAAACACATATATAGATAGAAAGATAAACAGATATATGATGAATAGGCTGATAGAAATTAGATAGATAAATAGTTTGACAGAGAGATAGATAAATAGATAGTTAGTTAGTTAGATAGTTAGACAATTAGATAAAAAGATAGATATAGAAAGATAGGTAGACAAATTGACATATAGAAAGATAGATGATAGATATTAAGAAAGATAGACAAATAGTCAGATAGAATGATAGACAAATAGTTAGATAGACAGATAGGTAGATTGACAGATAGACATACAAATAGATAGATAGATAGATAAATAAATATGCAAATAGACATATAGATAGATAAATAGATAATCAAATAGATAGATAGTCAAATAGCTAGTTAGATAGATATACAAATAAATTAATAGATAGATAGACTAATTGATAGATGGATACATAGATAGATCGGTAATATAGATAGATGATAATAGTTAGGGCAGACAAATAGATAGATAGATAGATAAATAGAAAGATGGAATAATAGACATATATAGTAAAAGATAGATAGAGAGATAGATAGATAGAGATATACAAATAGACAAAAATAAAGTTATACATACAGATAGATAAGTAGATAGATAAATAGATAGATAGATATATAGATAGACAGACAAATAAATAAAGAGATAGATAAACAAGTAGATAGAAAGATAGGCATAGAAACATATACATATAGAGATATAGACAATAGACCAATAGGCAAATAGATAGATAGATAGACAGATAATATATTGATAGACAGTTAATAGGATATAGATAGATAGAAACCTATACACATTGAAAAATAGGCACATAGACACTTAGACACATAGATGCATAGACAGACACAGACACATAGTCATAGACAAAAAGAGTGATACAGAGCATGACAGACAGACATACAGATAAACAATTAGACACATAGGTAGATAGATGATAGGAAAAATCGAGAGATAGACATATATACAGATAAACAAATATAAAGTTAAAAAAATTGAAAGATTGGAAAGATTGAAAGATAGTCAGATAGACTTATAGATTGATTTATTGACATATTGATAGATAGATAGATAGATACTCAGATAGCTAGATACACACACCACCCACACACACACACACAGATATATAGATAGATAGATAAATAGACAGATATAAAAATAAATAGATAGACAAATTGTGAAATAGATAATTATAGATAGTACAAATAATATGATAGATTAATAGAATAAATATATAGATAAGTAGAAGAGAGATAGGAAGATAGACATATAGAGAGATATACACATATAATAGATAGTTAGATATAGAGTTAGATAGACTGATAGAAAGAAAGTTTATTATATAGTTAGAGAGATAGATAGACATATAAATAGATATATAGTTAGATAGTTAGATAGTTAGACAATATATAGATAGATATATAAACAGATAGATAGTTAGCCCAGTTAGATAGATAGATAGGAAGATAGACATATAGATAGAATAAAAGAATAACAAATTGACATATAGATAGTTAGTAAATTATATCGATAATTACATAGATAGATAGTTAGATAGTTACACAGAGAGATAATAGATAGATAAATAGATAAAAAGATAGATAGACAAATATACAATAGATAGATAGACAATAAACAAAAAGACAGACAGATAGATAAATAGCAACATAGATTTATATATAGATAGACAGATTAGATAGATTTATTAACAGACTAATAGATAGAATGATAGTTAGATAGTTAGATAGATAGTTATATTGATAGAAAGATGGATAGTTAGATAGTTATAAATATAGATAGATAGACTTATTATCATGTAGACAAATTAATAGATAGATAGATACACCGACAAATAAATAGATAGAGAGATAAGATAGATAGATAGAAGATTGATAGATAGACAAATAAAAGATAGATATATAGATAGATAGAAATATAAATAGATAGATAGATAAACAATATATATATAGATAGAAAATAAATAAATAGATATATAGACATATAGTTAAATAGGTAGATAGACAAATAGATTGATAGACACTTGAAAGATAGAGAGATATACATATCAAAAAATATAGATAGAAAGATAGCCATATAGACAAATATATAGATATACAAATAGATAGATAGTCAAATAAATAGACAAATACAAAGCTCGGTAGATAGATATATATATATATATAGACAAAAATACAAATAGATAGATAGATAGATTGATGATTGATAGACAGATAGAAGATTGATAGATAGATAGATAGATAGGTAATAGCCAAATAAATAGATATACATATAGAAAAATAGATAGATAGATAGACAATTGAAATATAATGATAGAAAAATACACATATTGATAGATAGATATATAGATAGATAGATAGATATAGAGAAAGATAGATTGATAAATAGATAGAAAGATAGATAGACTAATAGATTATTAGATAGATATATAGATAGATAGATTGATTGATTGACTAATAGTTTGATAGGCAGATATACAAATAGACCGATAGGCAAAAGACAAAAACACAAAAAGAAAAAAAATATAGATAGATAAATAGACACTTAGAAAAATATATAGATATATAGATATATAGATATATAGATATATAGATATATAGATAGATAAATGGATAAATATATAGAATGCCAAGAAATAAAGAAGGATTCTACACTGGTTAGCCTTCTGGTTTAGTGGGTTTATCCGTAGCGAACAATGTAGGTAGAAAAGTATACATGGAGAAAACATGTGAAGACGACTATGAGTTGCTTGAATCTGTATTTCTGGATAGTCCTATCTTGGGTTTGTTTTCTTAACAGAATAAGAGGCAGCATGGGTGGGAAATCTAGAAGAAGGAAGAAAGAAGCTGGCGATGGCTGCTCTTGGTGCAGTCCAGGAGAAAGCAGCACGAAGGTAAAGTGACCTATGAAAACGAAGAGAAGACATGACAGAAAGCTGAAATCTGAGATGTCATGTTGTTATTTGCCTTGATTTGTTTTGTTTCTCGGATTATCTTTGACAATGTGTTAAGTGGGGAAAAGGGTATGGGGTAGGTTAGAAATATAAGTTATATGAAGATGGATAAAGTGGCAGGTGAAGCAGAAATAAATGGCTGGGGCAATGACAAAGGCATCAAGTAGGCAGGAAATGGAAGAAAAGAATGCAGTTGAGGAATAAAGAATACGGAGGAAAACCATAGCAAACAGCAATAAATAGAATGCATACAACATTGCTGGAAAATTATAAATTTATTTCAAATGCAAACAAAATTAAAAGTAAAGTGTAACTCTTAACAAATAGAGGTTAGAATAGGCTAAGGAAGGGTGTAAGGGGCAATGGGTAGAAAGCAAGTAGGTTTAAAAATGGTATTCCTCCGCCAAAAGAGAGGTTAATATTAATAAAAAAAACTTTCCAAAAAAAATAGATAGATACACAGAATGACAAATAAATAAATAGATATATAGATAGATAAATAGATAAATTAATAAAATAGACAAATAGATAGATAGACATATCGATAGATCGACAGATAGATAGAGAGACATATAGATAAAAAGATAAATAGAGAGCAAGATAAATAGATTAATAGATTAATAGATTGACAAAAATAGATAGAGAGATTGACATAGAGAAGATAGATAGAAAGATAGATAGACAATAGATGTTTACAAAGATAGACAGATAAATAGATAAATAGATAGACATATAGAGATATAGACAGAAAGATAGATAGACAAATAGATAGATAGATAGATATATACATATATATATATATATAGACAGATAGTCAGATATATAGATATATAGATACACACACACACACACACACACACAGAGATAGATAGATAGATAGATAGACATACATATAGATAGATAGTTAGATAGATAAGCAAAGAGATATGTAGAGAGATAAATAGATAATTAAATATACAGATAGATAATTGACAAATAGATAAATAGACAAATAGATATTTGATACATAGATAAATAGGCAAATAGTCAAATAAATAGATAGATTAATTGATTGACATAATGATGGAAGACAAATCAATACATAGATATATAGATAAATTAATAGACAAGTAATAGATATATACATAAACAAATAGATAGAATGAAGATAGACAGATTGACAAATCAATAAATATATAGATAGATAGAAGGTATATAGATAAATAGATAGATAGATAGATAGATAGGTAGATTGATACACAAAGATAAATAGATAGATAGACAAATAGATGGATAGACAAATAAAAAATCTTTAAATACAAGATAAATAGATAGACAAATATATAGATTAACAAATTGATAAATAGATAGATAGATTGATTGTAGATATACAAATAGATAGATAGATAGATACACAAAATATAGATAGACAAATAGACATATAGATAGATACATAGAAACACAATATATATATATAGATAGTTAGATAGACAGATATATAGATAGACATATTGATAGACACATCAATAAATAATCAGATAGATGGGTAGATAGGTAATAGACAAATAAATACATAGACAAATAGACAAATTAACAGATAGATAGTTAGATAGTTAGATAGGTACACAGATAGATAGACAGAAAGATAGATAGATAGATAGACCCAAAGACTATAATAGACTTATATACTAAAAGATAAGAGAGAGAGAGATAGTCAGAGAGAAAAAAAAAATAAGATAGATAGATTGATAGAGATATAGACAGAGATAGATAGATAGATAAATAATAAACATATAGACAAATAGACAGATAGACTGATATGACTACTAAAAATTATGATAATATTGATTGAAATAGACCAAAAATTTGGTCGGTAATTGCTATCCAAAACACGACGATTGCAACCAAAAAGGGTTCAAAAAAAATTCTACTGACCAAATATGCCACAAAATACCGACCATAATTACCGACCAAATATTTTTGGTCGGAAATCAATCTTTAGAGTTTTTATCGAATATATTACCGCCTATTTAACAACCTATCATTATAATTCATCGGTATATTGTTTTTTCAATTTATTTATGTCTTCGAACATACCGACCATTTACGACCAAATATATAGGTCGGTAATTACTAATCAATTTAGATATCTAAGAGAGCATCAGAAAAAAATACTTCCCACCAAATTCCCGACCAAATACCGACCATATATTACCGACCAAAAATATTTTGTCGAATATATGATATGTGAATTAAGAGAGAATTAGCAAAAAAAATTCCAAAAGATTACCAACTATTTAACGACCAAAAATATATAACCATTAATAATGTCAGTAAAGTGGTTATCCAATATATTTATAAATTACCGACCAAACTACTGACTGAATATTTAGGTCGATAATTTTGACCATTTCACGACCGAATACAGACCATAACTCCCAACCAAATTTTTTGGTCAGAAATTGGTCAGTAAATTAGGATGTAAATAGCGAATAGAAATTACCGACTAATTACCTACATTTAACAACCAAAAACATATTACCATTAAAATTGGTCGGTATATTGGACTTCCAAATACTTATAAATTTGTTCTCACCGACCTTTTACCATAATTTTTGTAATTCAATGTTTTAATTTTTTTGATTTGAAAATCATTTGCTAAGTCATTATAACCTAGATTAATTAAACTCTATCATTTTTTCGAATCAGAGCCAATTGTAAGCACGAAATCACAAAAATTTGATATTTCTTCTGAATCTAGGTAAGTTTTTCTTTGTTCTTTTCCTTCAAATTTCTTATACACATCTGCGTCTATGTGAATTATACATAGACATTCAGAATTTCATTTTTCAGTATATTCGGTATTAGGGTTTTTTTCTCCTCCTAATTTGTTAATTTTTGCTTCGTTTTATTTAACCTTACATGATTTTGACTCTACACAATTAATTAAACTATAATTTTTCATTTTTAAAATTTGTTCATCTACTATTTATATTTTTAGGGTTTTAGTGATTTTGATTTCAATTACATGATGTTTGCATCTGAATAATCTTTATATTAATGGTTTATATTTATATAATCATATAACATTATGTATAAATGTCTATACTTTAATAAATATTATGATTTATGTTAAATCAAACTTTTATTTAATGTTAATCTTAATTAATGTCTATAACAGTATATATAAAATTTTATACATTTATATAATCGAATGATATTATGTATAATTGTCTATACTTTAATATATATATATATATATATATATATATATACATATTATATTATAAATACACATTGATATGTTTATATAAACATATAATTTATTTATAAATATGTATACATATATATTAATATTTATAAATATCTATACAAAATTTACATTAAATATCGATTTATATATTTTATTATATAAGAATTATGTAATATTAAATGATTATACAATTTTGTAAATATTTATATTACATATTATTTTTTATATAAATATTGAATATTTGTAATGTTTATATAAATATGATATATATACTATATATTATTTATAAAAGTATTACATATAAATATAATAATATTTAAGTAACATTTATTAAAATATTGTATTCACAAATATTATATAGATACACATGTTTAATTATATAATCATATGCCATTTTATGTAAAATTATTTATAACTTTATTTATAATAAAGTTAACTACTTTTATAACTATATTTTTAACTTTTATAACTAATTTGTATCTATATAATAATGTATAATATATGTATAATTCTATATACCTATATTTCTAAAAAATATATTATATGTATACTAATATATAACTATATTAATTATATTTTACTAAATGAAAACCTATAAAATGTTAAATATAATTATATCTTTAACTACATACATATTTATAAATATGTGTATGACTATATATAAATATTTGTATAAATATGTAACGCTCTATATAATTAAATATAACTATATTTGTATCTATATACATATATGTATTCATATAATTAAATTAAAATATTTGTTTATAACATTGTATATATTTATGTATAACTACTTATCACGACTTGTATAAATATACTATATATAAATATTTGTATAACTAAATAAATGTCTATATAATTATATATTACTATATTTGTAACTATATATACAATGTATTAATATAATTAAAGCAAAATATTTTTTTATAACGTTTTTATATTTATGTATAACCACTAATAACTACTTGTATGAATATATCTATATATAACTATATATTTTATTATATATAACTATTTATAAATATATATTATATGTAAAATAATATATAACTATAAATAATTATATCTTACAATGTGTATAACTTTAAAAGTTTTGTGCATAATTATATTTAAATATTAAATTTACAACTTATATTTAAACTCTATTTGTATTTAGTAGTATATAAAAAAGTATTTATTATAACTATACTTATACATAACTTTATGTATAAATATATAAAATTAAATTAACAAATATATAAACCTACATGTATAAATATATGTTTAACTATATGGGTAACTATATGTATAACCATATGTAACTATATTTATAATTACATGCATAACAATACAACATTATTTTAAACTATATGTGTATAACTAAATATAAATATTTGTATGACTAAATAAATATCAATATAATTATATATAACTATATTTGTAACTATATATATATATATATATTATTATTAATATAATTAACGCAAAATATTTTTTTTATAATGTTGTTTATATTTATGTATAACTACTTATAACTACTTGTATGAATATATCTATATATAACTATATCTTTAATTATATATACCTATTTATAACTATATATATTATATGTAAATTTTATATAACTATAAATAATTTTATCTTACTATGTGTATATCTTTAAAAGTTTATGCATAATTAGATATAAATATTAAATTTATAGCTTATTTTTAACATATATTTGTATGTAGTAATATATAAAAAAGTATTATAGTAATGTATACCTATACATTACTATATGTATATATATACAATTAAATGAACAAATATATAAACATACATGTATAAATATATGTTTAACTATATGTGTACCTATATGTATAACCACATGTAACTATATTTATAATTAAATGTATAACAACATACAATATTATGTTAAACTATATGTGTATAACTATATATAAATATTTGTATATCTAAATAAATCTCTATATAATTATATATAACTATAATTAAAGACAATTGCTTTTGTTAAATAAAATAATTTTTGTGCTAGTTATGGAAGACGATCGTGAATGGATGTACAAGGGTCGAATTATAAATGGAATATTCTTTATGAATGGGGGGATAAAGTAGATGAATTTTTTGAGTTTTCTCTGAGACATCCTGAGTATGTGAATGGTGGTATAGATATAACCATATGTGTATGGAATTTTTGTTAACTATATGTGTATAACTATAGTGTCCTTGCACTTTAGTTAAATGTCAAAATAATAAGTTTTTGAATTTTGAGACTATGAAGATGAATTTGTATAGAAATGGTTTTGTGGCAGATTACTATGTTGGGATATACCATGGTGAGAAACAAGTCCACCAGAGTTGTTTAGTTCAGTACGGGTATCAGTAATTGAATTTGATCAGATGGTCTTAGATATTATTAATCACACTACATACCATAAAAGTTTTTGATGATGTGGGTCATGAATTCAACCCTAATTAGGAACCCAATGCCAATGAAAAAAATTTATATGATATGATTTGAGCTGGAGATAAAACTCTATATAAGGAAAATTCTAAGCATACTAAACTTTCTGGATGTGAAGATGTTAGAAATAAAATGCATACACAGGTGTTCGCATGCATGGTTTGATGATATGTTAAATTCATTCAAGAATTGTTGCCAAAATATAATCTGATGCCATTGGATTTCTATAACATGAAGAAGTTAGTTAGAGGCTTAGGATTACCCATACAAGTCATTCATTGCTGTGTGAACAACTGTATGATATACTGGGGTGATGACAGTGACCTTAATAGTTGTATAATATATGGGCATGCTCGGTACAAGCAAAAGGTTAGGGGTTCTGGAAATAGATTGTATATACATAAGTTGAAGGTGCCGTATAAAAGTGCACTATTTTCCAATAACACCTAGGTTGTAGAGATTGTATGCATCAACCACAATAGCTAATGAAATGAGGTGGCATTCAGAGCATTATATGGAGGATGGTAAGATGTGTCACCCTTCTGTTGCCCCTGCTTTGAAACATTTGGATGGTGTTGTCCTAATTTTTCTTTTGAAGTTTGAAATGTAAGCTGGGTTTATTTGCTGATGGTTTGTAGCCATTTGGTCAATCTAGACAGTAATATTCTTTGTGGCTTGTGGTGGTGACCCCGTATAATTTGCCTCCAGACTTATGTATGAAGGAGGAATTTATGTTTTGACTATGTTAGTACCAGAGCCTACGAATCCAAAGGGGAAGATAGATGTTCTCTTGCAGCCATTGATAGCGAAGTTGAAAAGTATTTGGGGTGTTAGGGTTCAAAATTATGATATTTCCAAACGGCAAAATTTTCAGATGCGCACTACCCTCATGTCGACCATAAATGACTTTCCAGCATATTCTATGTTGTCTGGATAGAGTACAACTTATGTTGGCATGTCTACATTGTATGGAAGATTCTGATGCTTTTAGATTAATTAAGAGTGGAAAATAGTCATGGTTCGACAATAATCAGAAGTTTTTCCCATTAATCATCGTATCGATGTAACACCAAAGACTTCATTAAAAATATAAACGTTACTAAATAATTTCTGGGGGTTAGATCTGGGATGATATTCTGTAGGAATTGAATAACAGAGGGTTGAGGAAGGTGAAGATGTTGATGCTGAGGTTGTGAATACAGCTATATCTAAGACTTGTGGATGGAATAAAGAAGTATTTTTTGAAAATTTCACAACATGTGAACACTTGCTCAGGCACAATCTTGATGTTATTCATATATAGAAGAATGTGTTTGACAATATTTTCAATACCATGTTTAATATACCAGAAAAACTAAGGACACTTACAAGTCAAGAGATGAGTTGAATAAATATTGTAGTCATTTGACAATATTTACCATGATGTGCCATTTGTTCTCAATAAATCACATAAGAAGGTTGTGTTGGAGTGGGTAAAAAAACTTAGATGTCCAGATGGTTATGCTTCTAATCTTGGGATAAGTGTGGATGCAAACAAACTTAAGATGTTTGGCATGATGAGTCATGATTGTCATGTATTCATGCAAATGTTGTTACCAATTACTCTTCGAGAATTCCTGCCTAATAGAATATGGGAGCGATAATTGAGATTTCTTTATTCTTCAAGCAACTTACTTCTTCATTGACTAATGAGAAGTTGAGGAATCTGAATGAACAAATTCTAGTTATCTTATGCTATCTTGAGAAAATCTTTCCTCTAGTTTTTTTGACC